>UESW01003952.1:2013358-2148579 GCA_900491605.1 Calamus simplicifolius
GAGAAAAGTTTGTAAACGTGGGCAGTTCCTATGGGTTCGCGGGTATCATTGATGTGATCGTGGCGATCCGGGTGTCCTTTCATATTTCTCTTAGGTCGGCATAAACCCTAGAAAACCCCTCAATCGTCTGTTGCTCGAGAAGCCATCTTTTGCTCAAGAAGCCATCCTTCGTCTCTTGCTCGAGAAGGCACTGGTCTCCTTTTCCCTCCTAAAACTTGTTCCATAGTTCATTCTTCCGAATACGTCATTCATGGAGATGAGTGCTTTCGTTTGTGCACGAAGACCGCGAACAAAGAAGAAGCAGACAGAGAAAATGGGCAAGGACCTGGTACTTCGTTCGACTGAGGATGCGGCTCCTTCGGTATGTTTAGCACTATATGAAATATTACGACATTCTATATTAAAATTTCATGACATGTATGTCTTCTGTCTTACCCCCTGTTTCCGTTGACAATAAAATTGTTCCAGTCCCCCCAGTGAAGGCTTCCCAGTTGTTCAAGAATAGCTGCAGGCCGGCAGTATACGTTCAGAAGGTTTGGAGGATGGGGTTCTCTAGACGTCATACAAAACTGATTCGAAGGACACCATTTGGTGCCTTCGTCGACATGCAGACGTTCACAGTCGACGGGCGACTGCTAGCAGACATCATAAGATGTCACAATGGAGGGGACGAGTTCATGTTTTGCGGAAAGTCAGTTCTATTCAGTGCCGACGAAGTCGCACTCATTCTTGGACTTCCAGCTCATGGGAAGAAGATCGACATGTCCAGCCAAATGTTCAACGGAAGTTTGTTCAGACGGTTTGGCCAGGGTTTAGATCTTCGCCAAGAAGGTTTGGAGAAGTTGATATTTCAACTCCGACCATCTAAAGTACAGGAGGATGTCGAGGACACCGTTCGACTTTGGATCGCATACATGTTGGCCATGTTTTTGGCTCCAAAGTCTAATCAGAGATGTCCACGGTATCTCATCCAGCACTTGGATGATTTAAGTCAACTGGTAGCATCGACTGGGCATCGGCACTGAAGGAATTGATTGTTCTGGCTCTCCCAGAAATAGCTGCTTGCTTGCGTTCCGAGGAGCCGGTGCACTCAAAGAATGCAAAAAAGGTTAGGAGGCAGCCTACCTTGTTCGGATGCTCGGCAGCACTGGTGGTAAGGATTATTGAGACACATTATTAGTGTTGAGACAAAATTTATTTGTAATATTACTTTATTTAATATCGAAAAAAATCATGTTCAGGCGTGGTTCCTCGAGCATACATCAATGCGAGAGCCAGCATACCCTGATAAACGGCCCCGGCTGTTGAAGTGGTATGACCACCAAATTAAGATCCAATCGGTTCGGGTTGCCGACTTGCAACCTCAGGACTTGGTAATCTATTCATAGCTCCATTGCTCTGACCATTTTATCAACTTAATGCGTCAATATGTTCAGTTAATATTAATTTGTTATCATCTTGTGTTGCAGATGGAGGGAGCTACTGAACCATTGCCAGAAGAGCTATGGCTTCTCCCTCAGCAGATAAAACCGTCCCTCCCTCAACAAACAGATACCTGCGCCCCTCAACCAATGGATAGCTGCGCAAGATGCGCCGAGTTGACGAATGAATTGGAGTGTGTTAAGGATCAACTCGAAGATGTCAGGCACAGGCTGTCCATTGCTGAGAGCCTCCTCAATTCACTGGTCAGAAAGGAAAGTTATGCAATAAAGAGGAGGACAAGGGGGACGAGAAAACAGAGAAGGTGCATTCCTTGGAGTTGGTCCTCCGCGAGCCTGGTAACGTAAATAGTGAGGAGAAGAAGATGGAGGAGGACCATTCATCCGAGTTTCCAATTGAGACAGGGAATGCAAAATCAGAGGAGAACATATTGGAGGGGGATTCATTGGCTGATAAAACAGAGCAGGGGAATGAAAAAAAAGAGTCCATATCCGATAATAAACTTGGCACCCCTGCGCCAAAGGATGACAATATGGACTTAGAAATAATTGGAGTGCCGTCGCTTGTTAGGAGGATTAAAAAAGAGCCGAGGAAGCGTAAGGCATCCACGGTCGTCGGCGAATGTTATGAGACAACCCGACCTAAAAAGTCGGTGAAGACAGTGGGCATGTCAAAGCCCAACACAACGGTCGAAGATGACCAAATAATTATTCAAAATTTTTTGAGCGAGCGACAACAAACGATGAGATCGTCTACACAAATGTTTAATGGCGTTGCAACAAGAAAAAATCTTCAAGATCTCATTAACAATGAAATGATAATAGATGATGTAAGTATATCAAGAACATGTTCACGTTGTTGATTTTAGAATTATATTAATCGTTTACATTCCATTGGCAGATAATTGATTGCGGCCAGGAGTTTCTGATGCGCAACTGGGCAGAGCATCCTGACCGATATCATAAGTGCATAATTGCATCAGTTTTCGTATCTGCTCTATGTCTGACTTCCTCATCACCTGCTCATGAACTTGCTGGATCATCTGGGGCTGCGATATTTGACAATGTATCGGATGAAGATAAGGCCCAATTCCGGTTTCTATTCACCATTGTAAACTCGGAAAACTCGCAATGGCATTTGGTTGCTATCGACATGGAAAGGAAGGTGTTCATGCACCTGAATTCAATGAAACGCAACCCGAAGTACAAGGCCAATGCAAGGAAATGGCATACAATTCTAGGCCACATATTCCATATCTACTGCGATAAGAAGGAAGTGATGGAGTGGCGATGGAAGATATTTCGGATTGCCCAAGCCAACCGAGCGGATCGCTGGATTGCGGCCTGTACTGTCTGAGATACATGGAATGTCTTGCTCGACGGGACAATCCTGATATGAAGCTGGATTTCATGGATGAGGAAGTCAGAGATTACCGGCGACACTTAGCTGCAACGATATTGAGAGAGGGCCTGAACAAAAAGATTAGCGACATTGTCGAAAAATGTTCTTAATTTTTGTATTCGTCTTTGAATGAAAATTGATGTAATTTTTTCATATTAACACTGATTAATATTTAATGCAAATGTTAAAAATTTTATCATTGCGAGCAGGAGTGTCCTCGATGTATTCATATGTTTGCCTTCGTATGTTTCCGCCTTTCTGGTGTAACCGCGCAAGAGCTAGGGTGTCGTTTGACAAGAACTAGGGTGTCGTTTGCCATGTGCTGGGGTGTCGTCGTATGTTACCGCCTTTCGGGTGTCGCCGTGCAAGACTAGGGTCGTTTTCCATGAGCTAGGGTGTCGTCGCGCTAAAATCTTTGGAGTCGTTTCGCGAGCACTGGGATGTCTCGTATGCTTCCGACTTTCGGGTGTCGCCGCGCAAGACTAGAGTGTCGTTTTCCATGAGCTAGGGTGTCGTCGCGCTAATTTCTTCGGAGTCGTTTCGCGAGCACCCTCGTATGTTTCCGCCTTTCGGGTGTCGCCGCGCAAGACTAGGGTGTCGTTTCCATGAGCTAGGGTGTCGTCGCGCTAAAATCTTCGGAGTCGTTTCACGAGCACTGGGATGTCTCGTATGCTTCCGACTTTCGGGTGTCGCCACGCAAGACTAGAGTGTCGTTTTCCATGAGCTAGGGTGTCGTCGCGCTAATTTCTTCGGAGTCGTTTCGCGAGCACCCTGTATGTTTCCGCCTTTCGGGTGTCGCCGCGCAAGACTAGGGTGTCGTTTTTCATGAGCTAGGGTGTCGTCGCGCTAAAATCTTCGGAGTCGTTCGCGAGCACTGGGATGTCTCGTATGCTTCCGACTTTCGGGTGTCGCCGTGCAAGACTAGGGTGTCGTTTGCCATTAGCTAGGGGTGTCGTCGCGCTAATTTCTTCGGAGTCTATCGCGAGCACCCTCGTATGTTTCCGCTTTCGGGTGTCGCCGCGCAAGACTAGGGTGTCGTTTGCCATGAGCTAGGGTGTCATCGCGCTAAAATCTTCGGAGTCGTTTGCGAGCACTGGGATGTCTCGTATGCTTTCGACTTTTGGGTGTCGCCGTGCAAGACTAGGGTGTCGTTTGCCATGAGCTAGGGTGTCGTCGCGCTAAAATCTTCGGAGTCATTCGCGAGCACTGGGATGTCTCGTATGCTTCCGACTTTCGGGTGTCACCGCACAAGACTAGGGTGTCGTTTGCCATGAGCTAGGGTGTCGTCGCGCTAATTTTTTCAGAGTCTATCGCGAGCACCCTCGTATGTTTCCGCCTTTCGGGTGTCGCCGCGCAAGACTAGGGTGTCGTTTTCCATGAACTAGGGTGTCGTCGCGCTAAAATCGCTAAAATCTTCGGAGTCGTTTCGCGAGCACTGGGATGTCTCGTATGCTTCCGACTTTCGGTGTCGCCGCGCAAGACTAGGGTGTCCTTTGCCATGAGCTAGGGTGTCGTCGTGCTAAAATCTTCGATGTCGTTTCGCGAGCACTGGGATGTCTCGTATGCTTCCAACTTTCGGGTGTCGCCGCGCAAGACTAGGGTGTCGTTTTTCATGAGCTATGGTGTCGTCGCGCTAATTTCTTCGGAGTCGTTCGTGAGCACTGGGATGTCTCGTATGCTTCCGCCTTTCGGGTGTCGCCGCGCAAGACTAGGGTGTCGTTTGCCATGAGCTAGGGTGTCGTGGCGCTAAAATCTTCGGTGTCGTTTCGCGAGCATTTCATTTACGACCAAGCAACCATATTTCAAAAGTTACGACACTCGTGTTTTATATATGATCTTGTGTAAGTTGACTCAATACATAAGCATCAAATTCATCCATTAAAGTTTCTGACGGCGGAACAATTCTCTCCAGGTCCTCTTCAGTATTAATAGACTGCAAACAAGTCTGCCTGCTACTTGAAGCAGCTCTTTCCTTGGCCTGATTTTTCCTTGATCTTTTTGCCTTCTTCTCGACTGCACTCTTTAATCTGTTCTCTCTCGGGCGACCTTTCGTCCTAATTTGTTCAGGATCTTGAATTACAAGCTCTGAACGTGGTTTAGCTGCGCAGTTGGCATCCACGGCAGTTTTGAATAGAGGCATTAGACCATCCATCACTACATTAAATGCATCTTCAGACATGGAGGCTATCTCTGCGAGCTTCGTCATCCGATGAGACAGCAAACTATATCTACAATCATTAACATAATATTAACGATAACAAATATTAAGACATTTCAATTAAAAAATTGTCACTGCGTACCGTGAGTTTCGTGTGCTTTTATCATAACCCTCAGTATGCAGTCGAATTCGTCGAATTGGTATTTCATGTCCTTGCACCATCTCTTCAAGAAGTATTTATCTGGTAAACGAAATACGTCATTTTGATGAAGAACCAACAGGGCATGCCTACACAGGTACCCCTTGAACTGAAAGGATCGGCACTGGCATTGGACATCCTCAATATTTCTATCGTATGACACGATATAATCTTTGATCATCTCCTTGCCAATTCCATCGACTTCAATCCTTTCATACGACTTGACGGAATATATACACGTGTTGCCAGCTTCGTTGATCAATTTTGTATTTGATGCAGCCATTTCAAGGATCTCATTCTGGAATTTTTTGAAAATGCTCCGTGTATACCTTCCTGCAGCTTGTCTCTCAAAAGGTGATGATGTCTTTAGGAAAGCTATCGTTTGCAAAGTCCTATTATCTTCCTCATTTTCGGCCTCGTATCGTTTTTTCCAAGGCATCTTCGTACTTACTTATGAACTCCGTTAGTGTTGTCTTCGAATTTATAAACCCATCGAAGAAGTGATTAATGCCCTCGCTCCTTTGTGAAGATGACATCCCTGTTAAAAATTTTGTCAACCAAAAAAAAAAAAAAAGCGTTTAACTGGAACATGAACCAAAGACAATGACATACAAACCTGCGAAGAATGTATCCTTGAGGTAAACTGGGACCCATTTTTCCCGACATTCGTAAAGGACATTGAACCAATCTATAGACTTGCATTCTTTATATTTCTCCATAACATGTGCCCACCTTTCCTCGAATGAATTTATGGTCAATGAATCATATATTGCCTCATCGAAATCAACCATAAACTTGGGATTTGCCGTGCAAATGTGGCCAATCTTTTCCGGTATCTTCTTCAATATATGCCAAAGACAAAATCGATGTCGTGTGTTAGGAAAAACTTCTTTGACAGCAGCCTCGATTGCCTTATCTTGGTCAGTAATCATGGCAATAGGTGCTTGACCACCATTTGCATCCAGCCAAGTCTGAAAAACCCATTTATATGTCTCAGTACTCTCATCAGACAACAATGCGCATCCAAGCAAGGTTGACTGTCCATGATGGTTGACCCCAACAATGGACAAAAAGGCATTTGATATCTGTTTGTCAAGTAAGTTGAGTCAAAGCTTAGAACATCACCGAAGTATGTGCATGCCAATCTTGACCTTGGATGAATCCAGAAGACAGACCTCAGATGACCATTATCATTGAGGTCTAAGGAATAGAAGAAATTGAGATTTCTGAGTTGCATTTCGGCAAATGAATTACCATCGACTGAGCATCTCCTTCTTTCAGCTTAGACTGACGTTCGCGACAAATGAAGTTACGAGCATCCTTCTCGGTGAAATCCAATTGTCCTCTGCCCCCTTTTCTCCTTGCTATGGCAGAGTATATCTGAGTCGTCGGAACATTCACGGCATGTAAATTGCTGATCTCTGCCTTCTCTGGTGTGCTGATCCTCCTATGCGACTTAGATAACCACATGATGTTATGGACAGCCCATGGTTATGTTCTAGAGAAACCTCATCCAAAATCCACTTACCACTTGTAGCATTCAGTCTTGCTTTTATGGATGCCATACAACCAACTTTCCAGTATCCCTATGATTCATACTCTTCTCTGATTTTCTAGATTTTCCTTGCCTCCAACACGCCAGGTGCTTGAAGCAAAGTTGTTTTTTGTTGTTGGACCTGCTACACAATGTTGTGATTCCAAAGCCAACTCATTTCGTGTATCCATTGTAGAACGTATATACATCATCTGCTGAATTGAATTCCATCCCAGTTTGAGGAACAACAATATCATCCACTGCATTTCGAGCGACGGGTGAAGGTGCACGGCCGGGAGTGTTATCTTCTTCTTTCCGTTCTACAATTTCAGCATCAACTGTGAAAATATAGGCACGCAGTCATGAACAATGATATCCATAGATTTAGTTGTCAATATATGCTGACAAGGATTAGGATTGAGGACACGATTGTTAAAAGAATACGACACCCCATTTATCATCACATTTCAGCAGCAACTCCTTCGCGACACCCCAGTTGAAATCTAATGACACCCTAGCTCCAATGCTACGACACTCGTGGCTTAGAACTGACCGCGCGGAGATTCCCTCCGACACCACAGGAGAAATGGATTTCGGTCGATACTCCTATGAGATACCCACGTTGAAAGCTCACGACACCCTAGCTCTAATGAGACGACACCGGTGCTTAGAACTGACCGCGCAGACAATCATCGTGACACCCTAGGAGAATTGTTTTTCGGCCGAAACTACTTAGAGACACCGCTGTGGAAAGGTCACGACACCCCTAGCTTAAGGCGACGACACCCGTGCTTAGAACTGACCACGTCAAGAAGGAAAAGCAAGTTACTAAAATTTAATTTTATTTATCAAAAAAAAAAGGAAAAAAAAGTACATTAGCCCTCACTGGGGCTTCTCATCTCCTTCGGTCGCAGCGTCGACGATCTGATACTGGAGGGACACTACTTGCCCCTCCAACTGGCTTTTGGCCCGACGCAGGACCTCTATCTTTCTCGTTGAAATGGCCAGGTATTCCTCGGCCGCCTTGCTGAGTCGCTCGCTGATTGCGTGCGACTCCGCATATACCTCCGCGTCGATGGTGATCGTTGCGCGGCGGCTACCATGGCTGCTAGTATATCTCACCTCGCCTCTGGAAGCCATCTCAGTGGTAAGTTCAAGCTGAAAACATGATTAACGATGGCATTCCCCCATCCATATTTAAGGTACTCCTGGCGGGTGTTTCGATTGCCATGCGCCACCATCTCAGTCGTTGTTAACAGGAATCGAATCGGTGTGCCACCCCACGTTGAGTTTCGAGGGATGGGGAACAGAGCAGGGTTTCGGGAAGCCAACTATCGTAAGTTTAACGTCGTCCCAAGAGTAAATTAACGACATCCAAGGATGATTTGGAATTCAGCCGAAACTCCTTCGCGACACCCCTGTTGAAAGCTCACGATACCCTAGCATCAATGCTTCGACACCTGTGCTTAGAACAGAACACGGAGAGAATCCCCGCGACATCCCTGGGAGAATTGGATTTCGGCCGAATCTCTTTCGCGACACCCCTGTTGAAAGCTCACTACACCCTAGCTTTAAGTTGATGACACCTTAGCTTGAGGAACTACAATAATCCCTGCGACACCCCTGGGAGAATTGGATTTCAGCTCACGACACCCTAGCTTTAAGGCGATGACACCCATGCATTAACAGTGAACCCACGTTAATCACCTTTTTAGGGGTGTCGTCCCTTTAAAGCTAGGGTGTTGTGAGTTTTCAACTGGAGTGTCACGAATGAGTTTCGGCCGAATTCGACAAGGGGTATCGCGGGGGTTCTCTCTCGGTGATCAGTTCTAAGCACGGGTGTCGTCGACTTAAAGCTAGGGTGTCGTGATCTTTCAACAGGGGTATCGCGAAAGAGATTCGGCCGAAATCTAAATCATCCTTCGGATGTCGCGGGGATTCTCTCCGTGTTCTTGAGGAACTATAATAATCCCCGCGACACCCCTGGAAGAATTGGATTTCAGCTCACGACACCCTAGCTTTAAGGCGACGACACCCATGCATTAACAGTGAACCCACGTTAATCACCTTTTCAGGGGTGTCGTCCCCTTAAAGCTAGGGTGTCGTGAGTTTTCAACTGGAGTGTCACGAAGGAGTTTCGACCGAATTAGACAAGGGATATCGCGGGGGTTCTCTCGGTGATCAGTTCTAAGCATGGGTGTCGTTGACTTAAAGCTAGGGTGTCGTGATCTTTCAACAGGGGTGTCACGAAAGAGATTCGGCCGAAATCCAAATCATCCTTCGGATGTCGCGGGGATTCTCTCCATGTTCTGTTCTAACTACAATAATCCCCGCGACACCCCTGGAAGAATTGGATTTCAACTCACGACACCCTAGCTTTAAGGCGACGACACCCATGCATTAACAGTGAACCCACGTTAATCACCTTTTCAGGGGTGTCGTCCCCTTAAAGCTAGGGTGTCGTGAGTTTTCAACTGGAGTGTCACGGAGGAGTTTCGGTCGAATTCGATAAGGGGTGTCGCGGGGGTTCTCTCGGTGATCAGTTCTAAGCACGGGTGTCGTCGACTTAAAGCTAGGGTGTAGCGATCTTTCAACAGGGGTGTCGCGAAAGAGATTCGGCCGAAATCCAAATCATCCCTGGGATGTCGTAGGGATTATCTCCGTGTTCTGTTCTAAGCACGGGTGTCGAAGCATTGATGCTAGGGTGTCGTGAGCTTTCAACAGGGGTGTCGCGAAGGAGTTTCGGCCGAATTCCAAATCATCCTTGGATGTCGTTAATTTACTCTTGGGACGACGTTAAACTTACGACAGTTGGCTTCCCAAAACTCTGCTCTGTTCCCCATCCCTCAAAACTCAACGTGGGGTGGCGCACCGATTCGATTCCTGTGAACAACGACTGAGATGGTGGCGCGTGGCAATCGAAACACCCGCCAGGAGTACCTTAAATATGGATGGGGGAATGCCATCGTTAATCACCTTTCCAGCTTGAACTTACCACTGAGATGGCTTCCAGAGGCAAGGTGAGATCTTATGGCAACCATGGCAGCCGACGCGCAACCATCAACATCGATGCGGAGGTTTATGCTGAGTCGCTCGCAATCAACGAGCGACTCATCAAGGTGGCCGAGCAATACCTGGCCGTTTTCACAAAAGAGATAGAGGTCCTGCGTCGGACCAACAGCCACCTGGAGGGGCAAGTAGCGTCCCTCTAGCGTCAGATCGCCGACGCAGCGACCGAAGGAGATGAGAAGCCCCAGTGAGGGCTAATGTATTTTTTTTCTTTTTTTTTGATAAATAAAATTAAATTTTAGTAACTTGGTTGTCTCGGGCCTTCTCGACGTGGTCAGTTCTAAGCACGGGTGTCGTCAGATGAGAGCTTGTGTGTTGTCAATTTTCAACTGGGGTGTCGCGAACGACGACAGCACCGACTCAGGCAGTTAACGACACCCCAGTTCTCATCTTACGACACCCTAGCTTTTAGGCAACGACACCGATGACGTGACTGTTAAAGCGGGGTGTTCTCCATACGGGTGTCGCGGGCCTGCTCTCCAGCGTCGTTTATAAGCACGACACACCCTTTATAGCATTTAAAGCCACCGCATAGAACAAGCTATGACCAGAAAAATACTGCTTACAAAACAGTTATGACTCTCAGAGTGTCATAAATATTACCTTCTAAGGTAGTTACCCGCGCATTAAACGCATTAACTAACTCTAACCAGAAAAATACTGTTGGTGTAATAAAGAAGTGGGAAGAAAGAGTTTTTACTTTGTGCTACGGATGACATTTCCTTCAGGAGTTTTTCTACAGAGACTCAAGTAGCCAGGTTTTCCAGCGCTTGATGCTGAAATATTTTCTTTCGATCGGAGAAGAAACAGAGTTCTTCTTGCACAGATGACATAAAACGTAAAATGGCGCCATGAAGGAGGGAAAGGGCATTTTTGTCCGCATGCAAATTTAAAAAAAAGCGAACAGCATTAAATGGCCGTCACGTTGAGAACGTTACGTCAAAGCACAGCCCATACCGCCCTCAGGTCATCCACGTCGGAGCCACGTGGACCAATCGGAAGACGCGGTGCAGCCCACGTAGGCGTTGCTGCACCGGGGGCAGTGTACAAAATGTTTTCCATTATTAATAGCATCGGCCATTGCCGTGGGATCAAATAAAAGCCCACCTTCACTGGCCCTGGCCTATCATTTTTAGTGGCTACTTAGTCGGCCCACCAAATAGGAACGAGATTCCTCCCTGAGCCTGAGGTACGGTTTGATCATGCCGCCGTCTCTCATTGGTAATGATATGTAATAAATACTCTTATATTTTCTAATTGCATCATAACTATTCATGTCGGAACGTGTGGAAGAATCTGAATTCACATAGCACTTTACGCGGTGCAAAATTTGTACCACAACGATTTATGCCCGACCACATACTTTATCATTCCACTTGGTCTTTTTTTCAAGGAAAAAAAAAGTTTAAAATACTCTTTCTTTCCTTAAGTATTAAAAGTGGGATAATTTGACAAATTAATCCGATGATAATACGTAAAATCTACATGAAGAAAGAAAATCTAATTGGAAGACTTTTCTTGATGATGGCCATCCTATGCTAATTAGAGAATGACTTCTCTTCATGGTCACCTTATCCTAATTGAAGAAAAGTTTCTTTTTTATGATAACACTTTATTTAAGTTTAATCAAGACTCTCTTCGTACATGACAAGGCTAATTCTATAAAGAATTAGCTGACCAACTCCTGTTAGGATATGATCTCATGAAGAACAAATCATGAGATCCAGCTCACCCGTTAAATAAGATAAACTTAATACTAAAAAGAATAACAAATCTAGTTTTATAAGAAAATTGGCCAATCAATTGCTCTTAGGGTTGAGTCTCCTCTAAACATATGGTTCAAGGAGAGCCATCCAATATAAAAGCCCATCTCAAGATTTATAATTTATATTTATAATTTATATTTATTCCAATTACAACATGAGGTGTAATGCGTGGAATACAATATCATTCAAAGTCTAGAAGAAATTTAGAGCTTAATTATGGTTACTAACAGTCAACATCTGTCATTGGACATATTTTTGAACATGTAAGTTTCTATTAGTATTATAATGAATTGTACCTCTCAAACTCATTAATTTTTTCAAAATATAAAGCTTAGTTCGTTCAGTGCTTGTCATTTGGTTTCCTTTATTTAATGAGCAACATATGCACAACCATATCACCTAACAAGTAATATGGGTTTCTCATTGTTAAGTGAAAAATGCCTAAGAAACACATGCTAATTATTAATTGGAATAGTTGTGCGTATGTTGCCCATCAAGTATGAAAATCAAATGGCAAATGAATAGCTTAACTCAACCTAAGTTTCGCTCTTTTCAAACAAGAATGGTTAGATTCTTAAGAAGAATCATGTGAAATGCAGTCAACCACTCTATTATTTTCTTATTTCTCTTTCATCCGGCTTTGCCTCGGTGGTTGGCAAACAAATATTAAACAAAAACAACAAACACTAAACCAAAAGCAAAAGCAATGTATGCCAACCTCAAGATGTTCACCAACGTTACCTCTAAATATAAACCACTTGATATCATATGAGATGGTTTGGTGAATTAGACTTTGTTAAGGCCTTAGGTTAGTTCTAGATCACTATATATGCTTGCTTGGGTTAATAGCCTGTTGGAGAAAATTAATGAATCAGATCACTATGCATTTCCTCCCGTTGTTCGATGAGAATCGAATCCTTCACCCCATCCGGTAAATTTGGTTCAGTATTTGATCAATTATTCTCTTTCACACTTAAAACTTGGTGTGGGCACTGGGATTAAGCAGAGGAGTCTTAACCCTCTGTAGATATCTGATTAGTTATGATTCAAGTCTTGAGTTAGGAAATAAAGTATAGTTTATTTTGAGTCCCGTCCAGTTCATTTTATTCTAAATTGAGTCCTATCCAGTTCAGTTTATTTTAATGTGAGTCTTGCAGTAAGTTCATCAGCTTACAAGAGGAGACAGCAATATTGGAGCAGAAGACAAGGCCATCACAATCAGACAGAGCAGCTGCTAAATTCAAGTTGGTGCCACACCTATTTCAAGCAGCCCACATGCCACCTAGCAGAGCAAGCAACCTTCCTGATCTGGATGATCATTTTTTCATCTGGCCGATGCCGATTTCATCCCAAATTAAACTGCCGCTGATTGCATCTCAATCATATATAGAAGATCACCCGCCTCATCTAGACGCCACAGATTTTATGTCGAATCCAGCTGCTGCTGATTGCATCTAGAAGATCACCTTCCTTATCTGAACGCTGCAGATTTTATGCCAAATTAAGCTGGCGCTGATTACATCTAAAAGATCACCTTACTCATCTGGACGCTGCAGATTTCATGCCAAATTTGATTAGGGCGCCTTTTTTTTCTTTTCTCTCTTTCCATATCTGTATTTTCTTGGGCCCCAAGTCTCTTGCTCTATAAAAGAGACCCTCTTGTATGAATGATGTATCTTTTATTATTAATCAATCAATCCAAGTTTTGAGTTATTATTATTTTTGTTAATTGGTTCTCTGGTGCTCTTGTTTTCCTCCTCCTGTGCATGCCAACATCCCAAGTCTCCAGGAGAAACCCTGGCCGCCACCTTTGTCTTCCAATAGTGGATGCCCAAGAGCCCTTGGCCGGCCTTTCCTTTTCTCTACTCCTTCCTTGTCTCTTTGCCTCTATTCTAAATTTTCTCTATTATTCTTTAACCCTTGTATAGTGATCTTGCAGATCCCTCAGTAGCCACGAATCTAGAATTCAAGGTGATCATCATCCAGGTCAGTGGATACTTGGCCGCAGATCCATGGGCTCAAGGCTTGGTCATCTAGGGTGCATCCGCCAGGCAGAGCAACCCCTTCAATACTTTGATCTTCCCCTCTTACCAGGTATACCCTTCTAATCTACTAGTAACTTTATTGTAGGAGAGCAAGCCCTACCGGGGCTTCTTAGCCTCGACGGTCCTTCTTCCTTATTTTTTAGGAACTATTTTACGTGCGGATTTACTGTGAATTTTCTTGAATCCCTCTTAGGCTATTACTTTGAGAGAATAATCAACTGCAATTATTAATCATTAAAAAAAAAAAAATTACTTTCATGCGAATCGATCCTGCATCAGTTTGGTATCAGAGCATAGTTAGGGCTTAATTTTAATTCACATTATTATTAGTATATCATCTGTTAATTGAATTGTTTCTGCCTGCATACATATCAAAAAATTATGAAATTTATTTCTGTAGATTTGTTATAATTTAAAGTATTTTTTGTTATTTTTTAAGAATTTAATTCGATCTGTGAAAAAAATGAGATTTATTGCTATTTACAGATTTTTGGATTAGGGTTTGTGTTTTACATGTCATTCATCTGCATTAAATTACTCTTAAGGGCTTTATTGATGTCAGATAAGGGAGGGATTGAGACCCCTTCCTTGGCCCAAAAACCACCTGTGCATTCTGATCCCAAGCCTCTAATCTAAAACTGAGTAGTAACTTAATTGACATTTGCCCTAGAGGGCTAGGGACACCAATAGTCTGTTTAGTGTACTGAAGGAGACTAGTATAAATCAATCTGACGTATGCTCTAAAATTGGTGTCTAGAAGGGAGGTCAAATGTCAAATGACTTAAGCGGAGTGTTAGGGTTATTCTAATTAGGAACCTACAATTTGCGGACGAGCCTCCCCCCTTCAACCTGTCCCAACTGGCCAATTGAAGAGTTACTATTAGATTGGCTTGCATTAAGCCAAATCCTTTACTCTGGATGACTAGGTCTAGCATATCGTAGTCCGAGTTAGTCTGAGTCTTGTATGCTTGATTGTGCTTGCATGTGCACTAGATCAGGAGCATCTTTTCATTCGTCACCACCTCCATTACAGGCTGAACCCATGGCTAATCAAAGCATTGATGATCACTTAAGGATCATCACTGTACAACTAGCCCGAATGAACCAAGATATCAAGCAATCTGAGGCTAGATTAGGGTCCAGGTTCAATCAATTCGAAACTAGGTTGGGCATCTAGAAGAAGCCCATAAGCCCCACACTGAGTCTGATCATGAGACCCCACCTCATCCTAGGAGAGCCCAACAGTCTGACCTCTACATAAGGCCAAACCCTAGGAGATCACTTCGACCTGGTCCAGTCCTAGATGTCCTCCCTAGAAGACCCAATCATGAGGCAGTAGACCAAGAAGAAAGAGCCCTTAGAAGTGTCAGACTTGAAGCACCTACTTTCGATGGCTCTATGGACCCTAAGGACTACCTAGATTGGGAGGAAGGGATGGACCCGTACTTTAACTGGTACGACATGTCTGAAGAGCATAAGTTTAAGTTTGCCAAGCTCAAGTTAGTACGACAGGCTAGGTTATACTGGGCCACTTTAGAGCGAAGGCAATTATTAGAGGGAAGAGACCCCATAGTCACCTGGCATGCCATGAAGGCTAGACTTAGGTCCAATTATGTCCCCACATCGTATGAACAGAGCCTATTGGACCAGTGGCAGGGATTAATTTAGGGTAGTAAAACTGTGAATGAATATATTGCTACATTCCAAAGTATACCATGAGGTGTAATATCGTTCAGTCTGAAGAAGTCACCCTATTCAAGTTTAGGTATGGCCTGAGAGCAGATATTCAAAGAGAACTCTACCTAAGAAGGGTACACTATTTAGAAGAAGCTTACCAAGTTGCTAGGGATTATGAACGTTTTCATAGAGGGCCACTCTATCGTAGATCAGAGGCTACCAAGAGCCCTAGCCCATATCCAGGATCTAGCCAGGCCTATCCTAGTCGTCCCAGACCTACCCAGTACTCAGACCCCCAAACTTTTCGAGTCGACCCAACACTAGCCGACCCAGTACAAGTCAAACTGAGTTGAGTCGACCCCAGAATAGTACCCCTATACCCCAGAGAGAGGATAAGGGCAAATCTGTAGAGGTCCAAAGAAATTTCAACCCCCAGATCAAATGCTTTAGATGCAACAAACTGGGACATATGATCAGCCAGTGCCCAGTCAGATCCCTTCATATAGATGAGTTACCTGAAACTGAATCCGAGTCCCTAGTTGAGCATGAGGGAGAGGTCTATGAGGCTGATACCCATCTGATAGATGAGTACGATGGAGAGGAGGAAACATTTGAGTCTGAAGACCTACTAGGAGTGGTTAGATGTATCTTGACCCAGACTCAAACTAAGGACCAGGAAGATTGGTGTAGGACTAACATCCTACAAACTTTTGTTAGATAGGGGATAAGGTGCTCAAGATCATAGTGGATAGCGGGAGTTGTGTTAATGCCCTCTCTACCAATATAGTTAAGTCATTAGGATTGACCACAGTTCCCCATCCTAGTCCCTATAAGGTCTCGTGGGTAGATTCCATCTCTATCCCAATCAAGTCCAGATGCCAAATACTAATCAAATTGCAAAATTATGAGGAAAAGGTCTGGTGTGATGTAATTCCTATGGGTGTTAGTAGTATTATATTAGGTCAACCTTGGCTTTACGATCACGATGCCACCTTGTTTGGTCGATCCAACATCTACTCTTTTAAACACAATGGGAACAAGTATATGATACATCCAACACCACCTAGGGATCCAATCAAGAAAGGATCTAGCAACCTTAAGGATAGCAAGCCAAGAGTTAATTTGATTAAAGTTAAGGAATTAGAAAAGGACATCACTGAGGGTAATCCTGTTTGGATTTTGACCACTAAAGAGATCTATGAATCAGTCCAAAAGGAACACCCCCAAAGTAATTGAGATCCTAGAGGAGTTTAAGGATGTCTTCCCTGAAGAATTGCCTGATCAGTTACACCCCTGAGAAACATCCAACATGCCATTGACCTGATCCATGATCCACCCTCCCAAACCTTTCCCATTATAGGATGAACCCCACTGAGCATCAAGAACTACAAAAACAAGTGGGAGAATTACTTAGGAAAGGTTTCATTAGGGAGAGCTTAAGTCCTTGTGCAGTTCCTGCACTATTAACCCCTAAGAAGGATGGTACCTGGAGAATGTGCATGGATAGTAGGGCCATCAACAAAATCACTATCAAGTATAGGTTCTCTATCCCCAGACTAGATGACATGTTGGACATGATGGCGGGTGCCACTATCTTTTCCAAAATAGATCTTAAGAGTGGCTACCATCAGGTTAGAATTAGACCAGGGGATGAGTGGAAGACTGCATTTAAGACTAGAGATGGTCTGTTTGAGTGGGTCGTGATGCCTTTTGAGCTATCAAACGCACCTAGCGCATTCATGAGAATCATGACCTAGGTCCTGAAAGAGTACATGGAAAAATTCTTAGTGGTCTATTTTGATGATATATTAATTTATAGCAAGACCAAAGAGGACCATCTTAACCATCTCAGATTAATCTGTCAGACCCTTAGAGAGAATACCCTATATGCAAACCTTAAGAAGTGTGATTTCATGATGCATAGAGTTATCTTTCTAGGTTTTGTGGTAACCCCAGAAGGTGTTTCAGCGGATCCTAAAAAGGTTAGGTCGGTCGTAGAGTGGCCGGTACCCATGAACGTCCATGATGTCCACAGCTTCCATGGCCTAGCAACATTTTACAGGAGATTCATTAGGGGATTTAGCACCATCGTTGCACCCATCACTGATTGTATTAGGAAGGGTAATTTTGAGTGGACTAAGTCAGCTAATAAGGCCTTCCTAGAGCTTAAGGATAGGATGACTCATGCACCCATACTTAGACTTTCAGACTTTTTTAAGGTGTTTGAGGTTGCGTGTGACGCGTTGGAAGTAGGCATAGGTGGACTGTTAAGCCAAAAAAATCATCCCATAGCTTTCTTTAGTGAAAAACTAAATGAAGCTAAACTTAGATATTCCACCTATGATAAGGAATTCTATGCGGTAGTACAAGCCCTTAAGTATTGGAGACATTACTTACTACCGCAGGAGTTTGTCTTATTTTCTGATCATGAGGCACTTCGATTTCTGAACTCCCAAAAGAAGCTAAATTTTAGGCATGACAAATGGGTTGAATACATTCAGGCATACACTTTTGTCCTGAAACACCGTGCCGGTATAGAAAATAAGGTAGCAGACGCCCTAAGCCATAAGTCTTTGTTGTTGAGTACTGTTAGCACCGAAGTTATAGGATTCGACCGGATAAAAGATGAGTATGAGACCTATCATGACTTTGGTAAAATTTATAAGATCCTTCAGCTAGGGCCATCCAGTACCAGTGGATATTATACCATCCAGAATGGTTACCTTTTTAGGGGCAATAGACTTTGTATCCCTAGGACGTCACTTAGAGAATTCCTAGTCTGGGAAACGCATGCTGGGGATTAGCTGGTCATTTTGGAAGAGATAAGACTATTCTAGCGATAGAGGACCAATTTTACTGGCCAGGATTAAAAAGCTCGTTGCCCTAAGAATAGCCCGATGTCGAACTTGTGCTGTTGCAAAACAGTAGAAGCAGAACACCGGTCTATATACTCCTTTGCCAGTGCCTGATCATCCTTGACAAGATCTCAGTATGGACTTCATTCTAGGATTACCGAAAACCCAGAAGAAGCACGACTCCATCTTTGTAGTGGTCGATAGGTTCTCTAAGATGGCTCATTTCATTCCTTATTCGCAAACCTTTGACGCGTCTAGGGTAGCCCGACTTTTCTTAGACAGCATGGTCAAGCTCCATGGCCTACCTAAGACCATTATTTCTGATAGGGATGTTAGGTTCACCAGCTACTTTTGAAAACGCTATGGCATCTGTTAGGGACCAAACTTAATTTTTCCACAGCCTTTCACCCCCAAACGGATGGGCAAACTAAAGTGGTGAACCATAGTCTAGGAAACCTTCTTAGATGCCTTGTAGGAAAACACCTAGGGACGTGGGATTTATTACTGCCTCATGCAGAGTTGCCTACAATAGCTCAGTGAACAGGTCCACAGGCAAGAGTTCATTTGAGATAGTCCATGAGTACAAGCTTAATTGTCCACTTGATCTAATTCCTTTACCCCTCCATACACGAGTCTCAGAGTCCGCATAAGCATTTGCACAGCATATCAAAGACTTACATAAGGACATTAGCCAGAAAATAAATCTAAGTAATGAAATATATAAAAGACTGGCTAACTCCCAAAGAAGAGCGAAGAGTTCGATGTAGGGGATTATGTCATGGTTAGGCTTAGGCCTAAACGGTTCCCACCAGGTACCGTTAAGAAACTTCACGCTCGCGAAGCTGGTTCCTTTAAAATAATAGAGAAGGTAGGACCCAATGCCTATGTGCTAGATCTGCCCTCGGATTGGGGCATTAGCTCTACCTTCAATATTGCAGACCTAGTAGAATATAGGGAACCGGCAGCGATTCCTAGTGAGTACTTTGGACCTAACCCTCCTTTCATGAGCGAACCTACCCAAGAGTGTCCACTACCAATTTTATTGAGCGAGGAGAGCGGATCGAGTGTATCCTAGACGATCAAGCCATTACGACCCGGAACCGCGGTTATCAACGCTACCTGGTCCAATGGCAAGGTCGCCCCGAATCTAATGATTCATGGATTACTCGAGAGGACTTGCAACACCTCGACCCAGACCTACTAGAGAGATACCAGAGCCAGAATGACCCATACTTTGGTGCAGGCACCAGGATCAAGCAGAGGATTCTTAACCCTCTGTGGATATCTGATTAGTTATGATTCAAGTCTTGAGTTGAGAAATAAAGTTAGTTTATTTTGAGCCCGTCCAGTTCATTTTATTCTAAATTGAGTCCTATCCAGTTCAGTTTATTTTAATGTGAGTCCTATAGTAAGTTCATCAGCTTACAAGAGGAGACATCAGAATTGGAGCAGAAGACAAGGCCATCACAGTCAGACAGAGCAGCTGCTAAATTCAAGTTGGTGCCACACCTACTTCAAGCAGCCCACATGCCACCTAGCAGAGCAAGCAACCTTTCCGATCTGGATGATCATTTTTCTCATCTGGTCGATGCCAATTTCATGCCAAATTAAGCTGCCGCTGATTGCATCTCAATCATATTTAGAAGATCACCTGCCTCATCTGGACACCACAGATTTCATGCCAAATCCAGCTGCCGCTGATTGCATCTAGAAGATCACCTTCCTCATCTGGACGCTACAGATTTCATGCCAAATTAAGCTGCCGCTGATTGCATCTAGAAGATCACCTTCCTCATCTGGACGCTACAGATTTCATGCCAAATTTAATTAGGGCACTTTTTTTTCTTTTCTCTCTTTCCATATCTGTATTTTCTTGGGCCCCAAGTCTCTTGCTCTATAAAAAGACCCTCTTGTATGAATGATGTATCTTTTATTATTAATCAATCAATCCAAGTTTTGAGTTATTGTGATTTTTGTTAATTGGTTCTCTGGTGCTCTTGTTTCCCTCCTCCTGCGCGTGCCAACATCCCAAGTCTCCAGGAGAAACCCTGGCCGCCACCTTTGTCTTCCAATAGTGATGCCCAAGAGCCCTTGGCCGGTCTTCTCTTTTCTCTACTCCTTCCTTATTCTTTGCCTCTATTCTAAATTTTCTCTATTATTCTTTAACCCTTGTATGGTGATCTTGCAGATCCCTCAGTAGCCACGAATCTAGGATTCAAGGTGATCATCATCTAGGTCAGCGGATACTTGGCCGCAGATCCGTGGGCTCAAGGCTTGGTCATTTAGGACACATCCGTCAGGCAGAGCAACCCCTTCAACACTTTGATCTTTCCCCTCTTGCCAGGTATACCCTTCTAATCTACTAGTAACTTTATTGTAGGAGAGCAAGCCCTACCGAGGCTTCTTAGCCTCGGCGGTCCTTCTTCCTTATTTTTTAGGAACTGTTTCGCATGCGGATTTACTGTGAATTTTTCTGAATCCCTCTTAGGCTATTACTTTGGAAGAATAATCAACTGCAATTATTAATCATTAAAAAAAAAAAAAAAATACTTGCATGCGAATCGGTCCTGCATCAAAACTCATAAATTATAAAATTTAAAAATAAAAAAATAAAAAAATTCATTCATTTTTTTTCGTTCTTGCTTCAATATAAATTTTAAAATCATCCCACATCTCTTTTATTTTTTATTTTTTTATTTTAAAATTTATAAACTATAAGAATTCAAAGAAGAAAGGAAGATAACTAAATTCAGATTTCACTATATTCTAATATAGTCAAGTTTAAAATTTGATCATCTTCTTCGTCCTTAAATTCATCCTACTTTTTTTACTTTTTTATATTTTTGAGTTTCATAAACTGTATGAATTTAAGAACAAAAAATAATCAATTTTAAACTTAGCTACATCGAATATAATCAAATTTCTCTCTCCCTATATATATATATATATATATATATATATATATATACTTTGGGTCCTCAAGATTTGGACCTACTATGTTTGTGCATCACATAAACCCAAATTAGATGGATCTGATGTTTATCAAAAGCCACCATAAACCCTAACTTTCTTGATTTCACAAAAATAGAGGTTTTCAAAGAATTTTTCTCTACTTCAAACGAGCTGGAGTAGAGTTTTGAAGCCAATGAACCCACGGTTGAAAGGGCTTGTTGGTTGAAACATAGTTTTAGTTATAGTGCAACGATCGATCCGATTGGAAGCATGCAAGGGTGATAGTTATTTACTGGCTACTTGGTCTCATCAATCACATCAAAATCCATAAGTGGCTATAAATATGATATCCATTTAATCTTTTGTACAATTAATTTTACATAGCCATAATAAATAAGTATTTTTTTGTTGAAAAATGATGCAAAATTTATTGTTTTAGGTTTAAATGGTGGACTCATCGTTGCGTGACTTGGCTTACATTTTAACTCAACATGGGAAGTTATTCCGAACGTGGATCCTCATTGCTATTCATTCATAGACTTGAGTATTGATGTTTGTGAAGCAACATTAAATGATGTCATGGCAAGAATTACAATAAGACTTTGACAATGATGTGCTCCACATGTTTGACATATATAAAGGTTTGTATGAAATCTATCACTTAGATATTACGCCTACTGTTCCTACTTATATAGACTTGTGAATGTTATTGGAATTGGTCTACTTGTTGTGCATGAATTATGGAATTCATAGTAAATTTTGAAAAGTGATCCCATAGTCTGGAGCCAAATTACTGCTAGATGATGCCATATATTTCACTCAGGAGCCAAATTACTGCTAGATGATGCCATATATTTCACTCAGGCTTTAGAACTCGATCCGTAAATAAGGCGGAAGAGAAAAAAATGCCACTTGCATTTCCAAATCGCAACTAGTTTATGTACCTTGTCTTTAAGTTACGTGTGTGAACTTGAGACTTCCAATCCCTACCCCATTTCGAAAGGAGTGATCAAAATAAATTTAGATTGTTTACTTAAAGCGACATAATCCATGATAATGAGCAAGTTGGTAAACAACATTAGATCGATAGTTGATGCGTGGGGTTAAGGTTTGTAAGAATGTAAGCTGTATAATTTGATATCATAGTTGAAATAAGAATCAAAATCAAACTTCACTACAAATTAAAATTATGTTTTTTTTGCATATTTGATTAAAGATGATTTCTAAATTCTACTAATAATATAAATTAAAATATATACAAACTTATATATATAATAATATATTAGTATATTATTAAATAAAAATATATTAATATTATAATAAAATTATATATTATAAATTTGTAAGATATGTTGGGATATACTTAGTCCGAATGGATTTGCAATTTATAGATGGAATCAAAAGATCATTCTAATGAACTAAATTGGAGGGGGAATGGAAGGAGTTTCATACTCCTTTTATCTAAGAATTATTTTGCAAAATACGGTAAGGATATGTACTAAATCGTATATTAGCCTATTTAACTTAGGCAGCATTTCTTTTTTTTATGTTTACAAAAAATATTTACATTTATATTTTTAAGTAAACATATCATAATAGCCATAAGATAAAGAAAACTGCACATAAATTATTTGGATATGATGATAGAATAAAACATTGAAATAATATTTTTATTTTTTCTACCAAAGCAAAATAGTGAGGATGCCACTCATCACTTATACTAAAAGCATTGAAAGAAAAATTTCACTATATAGCAAGCATAACTTAAGATAAAATTTTATGAGAACTTTACTCAAGTAATTCACTCAATTAGAATGATCAATATTTTGAAGTCCATAATACGTAAACCATGAAAGTGGTTTCTAGTCATTTTTTTCTAATATTTCATAGATAAAAGAGAGCATTACAACTTTGTAAATGCTTACATGCGTCTTTGGTTTCCTTGGACTTCAGCCTAGCAGAGATTAATGCCACAACCATATAAATCCAATTACATATCTTGTTAATGAATAGGATATAAGCAAATCTTGTGCTCCTTTTGATCATCATTGCTCCTAGAAAGCCCCAGAAGCCGACCACAAATCCTGGAGCAAAGCTAACATAAGCCCATATCATTTCCAAATCATTTAGATTTTCTTTTTCTTCTTCTCCTCCATGAACTGTTGGACCTTCAGTAGGTTCGTCACCAAGGCACTTTCCTATTGGCTGTCCACAAAGATACTGATTGCCACTATAGATAGATGGATCGGTCAAGGTTTGAAGTTGGTTGCCAAATGGAATTCTTCCAGATAAATTATTGTAGGATAAGTTCAAGTGGCTCAAAAAATTCAAAGCAGCGAAGCTTGTAGGAATTGTGCCTGATAGGTTGTTCATTGATAGATCCAGTGACTCTAACTGCCCCAAAGCACCAATATTATTTGGAATTCTTCCTATCAAATGATTTTCTGATAAGTTCAAGAAACAAAGTCCATGAAGGTTTGCAAACTCTTTGGGAATCTCTCCAGTAATATTGTTGTCAGAGAGGTCTATGCTTGTCACAAGTGACAACACAGTAGTGAATGTAAGTTCCACACCTTTCATGGTTATCAAGAGATTCTCGGTGTAGTAGGAGGCCACATCTTCCGAAAGAATAGAGTTGCTCTCATTTTGTATCACAGTCATAGCACTGAAATTGCCAAATGATGGTAGCAAAGTTCCTGAAAGATTATTATCAGCAAGATCCAACACTTGAAGGGAAGCAAGAAGTGATAGTTGCACAGGAATATCACCATCCAATATATTTGATCGGAGACGGAGAACTCTCAATGATGTTAGGCTCTCTCAATCCATTGAGGTATATTGCTTGATAGCTTATTATTGCCAAGGTCAATAATAACCAACTTTTTGCACTTTTTTAAGGATAAAGGAATCTTACCAGAAAGACAGTTGCTTTCCAAATGTAATGATTGGAGTCCAATGAGAGATCCAATGGAGTCAGGAATGCCTCCTGACAATTTATTGCCTGAGAAATCAATGACCTTCAAATTTGATGAATCGTTCCAACAGTCAGGGAGAACTGTTAAATCATTGCCGGCGAGATTAAGAACATACAGATAATTTGCCTCACAAAACCAATCTGGCAAATTTTCTGATATTCCTGCACTGGATAGGCCCAAGTTGAATAAAGAAGTTTGGTTCCGAAGCCATGGAGGGAATTTGGGCCCCAGTAAACAGGAGCTCATTATGATTTGACGTGCTTCAAAAGGAAGAAGCCAACCTTGACTCACATCAACTGTTAAGGAGTTATGAGACAGATCCAAATATGATAATCTTGTGAGGTTGGCAAAGTGGGCTTCGGTTAGTGCACCTGTTAAGGAATTTGATTGGAGATCCAATTCAAATAGAACAGATAACTTCCCCAATGATGGAGGAATTGAACCGCTCAATGAATTAACACCAAGATCAATAATATGCAAACTTTGGAGGTCCCCAATCTGATTGGGCAAAGGCCCGCTAAGATTGTTGTAATCCAAATTAACATAACTTATTTTGTTAATGCTGCATCTCGAGAAACCTTCCACGAATCCTGTAATCTCTCCACCTATCTTATTGTTGGAAGCACTAAGTTCGCTCAAGTTGCAAAGATTACCCACTGTTCTTGGTATCTCTCCAGAAATATTATTGCTATTCAAATATAAGTACTTCAAGTTATAAAGATTTCCCACTGTCTCTGGTATCTCTCCACTAATTTGATTGTTAGACAAATCTAATTGCCGCAAACTGTGCAAGTTTCCAATGCTTTGGGTAGTTCTCCACTAATTTGATTGCTAAACAGATATAATATTTGTAAATTGTGCAAGATTCCAATGCTTTGTGGTATTTCTCCACTAATTTGATTGCTAGACAGATATAATATTTGTAAATTGTGCAAGATTCCAATGCTTTTTGGTATCCTTCCAGTGATATTGTTGGAACCTACATAGGAGTATTGCAAGTCTGTGAGGTTTGGAAGCACACCGTCAATATTGTTGTCATGCAAGCCCAAGTACCGTAACTTTGGAAGAGTCCAAATGATCTTTGGTATTTCACCACTGATATAGTTTCCGC
The DNA here is from genome assembly GCA_900491605.1 of Calamus simplicifolius. Lineage (NCBI taxonomy): Eukaryota > Viridiplantae > Streptophyta > Magnoliopsida > Arecales > Arecaceae > Calamus > Calamus simplicifolius. The sequence goes on from UESW01003952.1 coordinate 2,038,541, forward strand.
TGAAATCTAAGAACTCCAAGCTTTTGAGATTTCCCACAGTTTCCCATGTACTCCCACTGATGTTGTTGTATGAGATATCTATGGACCGCAAGCTCTTCAGACTGCACACTGATTCAAGGATGTCTTCATTGAAACTGTTCTCTGAGAGATCTAAGACTTGAAGCTTCTTGAGATTCCCAATGGTATTTAAGTTGCCATATAAATAGTTCTCCCTAAGATCGAGATGTTCAAGGCTGCTAAGGTTAAACAGCCAACCGGGTATTCTTGATGCAAAGTTGTTCCAAGAGAGATCAAGTGTAGTAAGGGAAGTGAAATTAACATGGGGTACTATAGAGGGAAGGCTAGGGAGAGAAGCCGTAGACAAACGCAGGACAGAAAGAGAAGGGAGCATATTGATCACATGAACCCAATTGGATGCTTTTGAGAGGTTGACATGACTCATATCAAGATGCTGCAAGAAATGGATCTGAGCTAACCAGCCAAGGTCATCAACATCTAAAGAAAATTGACCAAATGAATTGAGATCAAGATGGAGCAAGCCTGAGAGGTTCCCAAGTTGGTGAGGGATAATTCCGCCAAATCCAGCTTGAGAGAGGTTTAGATACTCCAATTTGGCAAGAGATCCAATGAAGTGGGGGATTGGGGCACCGCCAAAGTAGTTCATGCTCAAATCTAAATAATTCAAATGTCTCAGGTGAAGAAGTGAAGGACTCACCTCACTTTTATTCTTAGTTTCAAAGGCAAGAAGAACTCCAGGGCTCAAAAATAAAAGACGTCGACGATGAAGAGCAACAGTATAACGGTTGCGGAGGTCAAGCTTTACGACATGACCAGTCATGGTGTGGCACTGAACTCCTCTCCATGTGCAGCAGTCTGTGCCATTCCAAGAAAGCCATTTGTGGGCGTCATAGATGCCCTCTCGTATGCTAAGAAGAGCCTTCCTTTCTACCTCTATGCAGCTTCCTGATTTGGAACTATTTCCATTGAAACAGAGACAGAGTTGCATGGATCCAAAGATGTTGGCCCAGATGACAACCCAAGAGGGGGGGTGAATTGGGTTCTTTAAAATTTTTAGCTTTTGAAAAATTGTTTGCTTAAGATGAATGAAAGCAAATGCAATATAAATACAAAGTACAGCGAATAAAACAGAGATAGAGATAGAGTCAATGGAAGCACGACAAACACAAAGATTTTATAGTGGTTCGGTGTATCCAACACCTACATCCACTCCCAAGATCCTACTTGGGTCCACACTATAATCTCCTCGATTACAGCCGAGTTGTTTTACAAGTTCACAACTCAAACTTGTTGTTTTACCCGGGATCACAACGAACCCAGCTGGTTTTTCGGGCTCACCAGCACAAAACCCAAGACTCAAGCAAAACTAACTTGACCCGAGGTTAACAACCTCCACTAGTTCAATCCCCTTTGATTGAACTAGGCACAAACAAGTATATAAATGTTTTACAAATTTTCACAGCTCCTTAATGAGCAAATATTCAAAGAAAAGTAAATAGGTTTAGAAAAGCCTGATTTGAAGTTGTTTGGCTTTGAGCTTTTCTTCTTTTTCTCTTCTCTTGCTGGGTTGAATCAAGCCTCAGCTCCGATTCTTCACAGTAGATGCAGTTGAGAAGATTGAAAAGTTGGTCTCTTTCTTCTAGATGAGAATCCTCTGATTTTCCTCTATTTGAACGGATTGGATTCTTCTTTGAGCTTTGTGGAGTGGAAGGTTTTGAACTTGAGAGCTCCTCTCTTGGATATACGGCTCAAGACTTCTCGGATTTTGATTTTTGATTTTTGTCTATCCGTTTCTATCTCTCTCTTTCTATATTTTTTAAACGGTTATTTTTTCCCTTTTTATAGATTTTCCTTTGATTCATTTTTGGGTGGAAATCTAGCCGTTGGAGTGTACCTGGAAGGATTTTCATTCATAAAAAATAGCCGTTAGATGTCAGAAATCAAAAATATTACCGTTAGAGCTGATCTGGCATTTTTGATTTTTCATCCAGGTGGGTTGGAGTCGGCTCCAGCTTTTCATGTGTCGGCTCCGAATCGTTTTTCCATAAATAGTAAATTCTGAGTTCGTCGTGGAGTCGGCTCCGCAAAAGTAAGTGTCGGCTCGCCGTCGTCAGGTGTCGGCTCCCGAAAACTGAAGGTGTCGGCTCCAGGATGCTCAGAAAAATCATCGCTCTGTTCCACCATCGGAGTCGGCTCCAGACACAGTAAAGTGTCGACTCCGAAACCTTAAGTGTCGGCTCCGAAACTCTAGGTGTCGGCTCGAGGTTGTATCAAAAATTAGATTAAAATTGAATTGGCCATGGGGTCGGCTCCAGACTTTCTAGGTGTCGACTCCAAGCTCTGAAACTTTAAAATCTCTGATTTGTATTTAATTCAAAATTTATTTCTTAATTCCTTTAAATTGATCAAATAAATTTAAGTCCTGAAACACTTATGAAATCCATTAGTAATCAAATGAATATACTCAATTCCTTTATTAATCATCAAAATCAATGAGTGGATCAACAATCTCCCCCTTTTTGATGATTATAAAAACATTGAGTATATGCATAGAATTCTTAAATTAAAGAGAATATCAAGGAAGTGATCTTTACGAGTAAGCTCCCCCTGAATAAGGTAGCTTCTCTTATGAAGTTCAAATTCAAATTATTCTTCCTCTTTGATACTTAAGATTTCTTTGTGCATAGACAATTCAATTCAAATATCAATCCATATCAATAACTCAACATCATATTAATCAATTAACATTCTCAACTATAATTCTTTCCATATAATTTTCTCCCTCTTAATGCATATACAATTCTAATTCTCTCCCCCTTTTTTGTAATCAACAAAAAGGTAAAGAATATTTTACTGCATCAAAGGATAATTGCATCAAAAAGATAATAAAAAGTCAAATAGAACATAAAAACTTTTCATTCATTAATATAAGCTTTACTACATCAACATATTGTCAAGTATTACATAATTCTCTCCCTCTTTTACATTTCATTATATTAACTTCATTACATCAAAATAAACAACATTTCAACAAGATTGAACATAAACAACATCAAAAGTTCTTTCTAACTATTCTTGTTAAATGGTCTACTATATTTTTCATTCCATCACATTGAAGTCTAACATAATCTTTTAGTCTCTCATCCACAAATGTGCAAGCTGTTGTGATTTTGTCTTGAAGTTTGGCGTTGCACTTTGAATAAGTTTCACCATCTCCACAAATCTCTTTAAGCTCTTCAAAGATGTTCTTCAAATCACCATTTAAAGATTCTGCGGAGGTGTTGAGAGTTGATTCAATCTTTGCAATCCGATCATCAAGGGAGTAAAGTGATTCTTTTATATTCATAAATTTACTATCAAACTCATCCTTCTGAGCTGCAAACAAACTTTTAAATTGCTCCATTTGAAGGTCTAAGAATCCAGTCGAAGAAGTGGATGGTTGATCATAAACTTGTGCAGGTGCAGGAGCAGGAACAGGAGCAGAAATGGGACTCCTAGGCTGTGGAGAAGGAGCCCTAAATGATGGTCCAGCCTCGCAAGGCTCAGAAACTCTCGGCATAGGGGCTCTTTCATCTAGATGTCCTTTCCTATCCCATTGACCATTCACCTTGACAAAACCCATCCGATGCAATGTAGCTAAGCTATAGTAATCTGTGTGCCTTAGGTTCTTGGAAAGTTCATTGTCTTGAATTGTAACCCCTTGGCTCTTGAATACCATAGTTAGTACCATTCCATACGGTAGGGATGATCTCCTTTTCCCTCCAGCTTCTGCCATATAAAAAATCATCATTGCTGCCAGATTGATCGGCTGCCCAGTTAGAACACTGTCCATAACTACAATGTCTCGCTCCGAGACATACTCAAACCGACCAGTCTTTGGAAACAAGATCCTACTGCATATATTGTGTAATAATCTTAATTCTAGGGGTAGTTGATTGGCTCTAATTTCTTCAAACTCAGTTACATCCCTTCCTAACATCCTTGAAAGGGCTGCTGACCTATCACTATGCATGTCAGCGGCTAAACCAGTGATCGGGATGCTGAGAAGATTTCCGAGCTTTTGAAAGGTGAGATGAATCCTTTTCCCTTTAACATTGCTTACTAAACCTCCATCCCCTCTAGCCAAATTGAGATAAAATTCTTTTACTAGGGCTGGATAGGTAGGAACATCAAGAGAACACAGCATATCCCAGCCCATTTCCTTCAATTGTCTCCCGATTGAAAAGCCTTCGGATTCAAATAGGTCAAAATCGACTTTTCTACCCATTGTGATGACTCTATCAGCTAGGGTATCTACCTTTGTGGAAGATGTGTTGGGATTGTCGGAATCTGTGGATGAATCGCTGCTTGGAGTCGGCTCACGAATGGGACGACGTGCGGACCGCTTTCCCGTAGTTACGGCGCTCCAACCACTGATTCTCTCCTTTTGGGTGCCATTTGATCTTTGGAAAGGTTCGATTTGGATGGAATTAGAGATGGGAAGTTTTGGAGAAATTTTGGAAGAGTTTGGTTAGGATTTGAGAAAGTAATGAAGTGACGAGGTGTCGACTCTGCCCTAATAAATCAACATTTGACTCCCAGGTGTCGACTCCCGCAAAGTCGGGTGTCGACTCCAAATCGCTAACACAGTCAGCGCTCGAACTGGAGTCGGCTCCGAATTCACGGTGTCGGCTCCAAGGTCAAGGACCGAGAGCGACACAGTCTTAGGTGTCGACTCCTCATTCTGAGGTGTCGACTCCTGAGACAGTTCAGCAAAAAATATATGAGATACAAATGACTGAAACTCGTCAAAATAAATTTTATAAAATTTTGATAAAATTTGGAGTATTAAGGATCAAATAGCTCAAATGACTAGATAATTTGTCCTTAAAATAGTGAAGGGAATATCAAGAAATTGATAGAAATTTTAGATTCTCATTCCTTAATGTATCAAAATCAATCCAAGGGTCACATATCCCTAATTCACCTCTAAGATAACAAAATCTCTCTTCACTCAAAGGTTTTGTAAATATGTCAGCTAATTGTTCCTCTGTATTAACATATTCAAGACAAATTTCATTATTAGCTACATGTTCTCTTATAAAATGATATCTAATTTCAATGTGTTTTGTTCTTGAATGTTGAATTGGATTTTTAGTTAGATTTATTGCACTCGTGTTATCACATCTAATTGGTGTTTTATCAAGGGTTATGCCATAATCTTCAAGTTGTCTCTTAATCCAAAGGATTTGAGCACAGCAACTTCCAGCTGCAACATATTCTGCTTCAGCAGTAGATAATGCAACCGAATTTTGCTTTTTGCTAAACCAAGAGATTAAGTTACATCCTAAGAATTGACATGCACCACTTGTGCTTTTTCTATCTAATTTACATCCAGCATAGTCAGAATCAGAATATGCAATTAAATTTAAGGTTGAGTCTCTAGAATACCATAAACCTACATTTTTAGTTCCACTTAAATATCTTAAAATTCTTTTTACAGCAATTAAGTGAGATTCTTTAGGTTCAGATTGAAATCTAGCACATAGACATACTGCAAACATAATATCTGGTCTACTAGCTGTTAAGTAAAGAAGAGATCCGATCATACCTCTGTAATGTTTTTGATCTACTTTCTTACCATCTTCATCTTTGTCCAATTTGCATGAAGGACTCATAGGTGTTCCAAGTGGTTTGATTGACTCCATTCCAAACTTTCTTGAGCAGTTCTTTTGTGTATTTGGCTTGATTGATGAAATTCCTTCTTTGCTTTGTTTGATTTGAAGTCCTAGGAAGAAGTTGAGTTCTCCATCATGCTCATTTCAAACTCACCCTGCATTAACTTAGCAAATTCTTGACATAACAAATTGTTAGTAGCACCGAATACAATATCATCAATATATATTGTACTACTAATAAATCTTTGTCTTTTCTTTTCAAAAATAGTGTTTTATCAACATTTCCTCTTACAAAATCATTTTCAATCAGAAATTTACTTAATCTTTCATACCAAGCTCTAGGTGCTTGTTTTAAACCATATAGTGCTTTGTGTAATTTAAAAACATGATTTGAAATTCATGATCTTCAAAACCAGGTGGTTGTTCAACAAAAACTTCTTCATTTATAAATCCATTTAAAAATGCACTTTTAACATCCATTTGAAATAAATTGATATGCATATGACATGCAAATGCAAGTAATAATCTAATTGCTTCTAAGTCTAGCTACAGGTGCAAAAGTTTCATCAAAATCAATTCCTTCTTCTTGATTATATCCTTTTGCAACTAATCTAGCTTTGTTTCTAATTACTATGCCATTTTCATCTAATTTATTTCTAAATACCCATTTTGATCCTATAACAGAATGATCTTTAGGTCTATCTACTAAGTCCAAACATTATTCTAGTAAATTGATTTAATTCTTCTTGCATAGCTAACATCCAATTATTATCTTTTTCAGCTTCTTCAATAGTTTTAGGTTCAATTTGAGATACAAATGCAAGATGATTATTGATGTTTCTCATTGATGATCTAGTTCTTACTCCTGAGATGGATCACCTATAATTAATTCTTTGGATGACCATAGGCATATCTCCAATCTCTAGGAAGATCTATATCATTATGATTTGCATCAACAACATCAACACTAGGAGAATCATTATCTTTAGCTTCTTGTTCATGATCTGAAGATACATCTATATTTAATTTTTCAATATCTCTTTCTAGAATGTTTCTTCCTCATCATCAATCTTTTCAGAACTTGATGCTAAAGATTCATCAAAAATTACATGAATAGATTCTTCTACAATTAAGTTTCTCTTGTTAAATACTCTATAGGCTTTACTAGATGTTGAATATCCTAAGAATATGCCTTCATCAGATTTTGCATCAAATTTTCCTATTTCTTTACCATTATTATGAATGAAACATTTACAACCAAATGCATGAAAGTAACTTATGTTTGGTTTTCTATTATTCCATAGTTCATAAGGAGTTTTCTTAATGATTGGCCTAATTAAAGCTCTATTAAGATGTAACATGCCGTGTTTATAGCTTCCGCCCAAAAGTATTTTGGTAGTTGCTTTCACATAGCATGGTACGGGCCATGTCTTCTAAGGTTCTATTTTTTCTTTCAACTACTCCATTTTGTTGTGGTGTTCTAGGTGCAGAAAAATTATGATGAATGCCATTTTCTATGCAAAAATTTTCAAATAAATGATTTTCAAATTCAGTGCCATGATCACTTCTTAGAGACACTATGGTGTTGTTTTTCTCATTTGTGACTTTCTTGAAGAATTTCAGAAATATGGAAAGTCTCATCTTTATGAGCTAAAAATAATACCCAAGTGTATCTAGAATAATCATCTACAATCACAAGACCATATTTCTTTCCTCCTAGACTTGTGGTTCTAGTAGGTCCAAAAAGATCCATGTGAAGTAGTTCAAGTGGCCTAGAAGTGGAAACAATATTTTTAGTTTTGAAAGAATTTCTAGTTTGTTTTCCAAATTGACATGCATCACAAATTTTATTATTTTCAAAATCTAGTTGTGGAAGTCCTTTTACTAAATCCATTCTAATTAATTTTGAAATAAGGTGTGTGCTTGCATGACCTAATCTACGATGCCATAACCAACCAATCTCATTCATATTAGCATTATTAGCAACTAAGCAATGATTACTAGTAGACAAATTGTCTAAATCAATCAAGTATACATTGCCATTTCTATTTCCAATAAAATAATGCTATTATCAATGGGATTAGAAACAGTGCAGATAGAAGCTTCAAATGATACTTTAAAACCTTTATCACATAATTGACTAATGCTAATTAAATTATGTTTCAAACCATTAACATATAAGACATTTTCAATATATGTGGAGGGAGTTATTTGAATTTACCAAACCCCATGATTTGGCCTTTGCCATTGTCACCAAATGTAACAACTCCTCCTCTTTTGCTTTCAAGGGTGATGAATTGATCCTTGTCACCCGTCATGTGCCTTGAGCAGCCGCTATCGAGATACCACTTTCGCTTTGATCTTTTGGCCGCAAGACACTCCTGCAAAAATAATTAAGTCTTATATTTAGGTACCCAAGCTTTCTTGGGTCCTTCATGGTTAGTAGCATAAAAGATTGTTCCTTTGGAACCCATATTTTCTTTCCTTTACTATTTAATCTTGTTATTTTCTTAAAATTGCATTCAAAATTTGTGTCCCTTCTTGTTACAGTAATGACATAACATTATCATTTTGTTCTTTTTAAAAAAGTTTTTGACAAATTTTTTTCAAATTAGGTCTATATCCTAAACCAGCCTTATCATATATAGCTCTTTGATTACTTAACAATAAATTAAGTTTTTCAGAACTATAAGTAAATTTATCAACAATATTTTATATTTATCAACTTCCTTCTTTAGTTTATCATTTTCATTAGAAATTGATTCTTTTTCTTTAGTCAAATTTCTTTTTCAGATTTCAGCACTTTTTTCTTTATTAAGATTTTCTTTTTCTTTAATCAAAGTTAAATTTTCATTTTTCAAAAACTTATATTTCTTTTTCAAAATTTTAAATCACCAACAAGTTCATTAAAAGCATCAAATAATTCATCAAAAGCAAATTCATCACAAGGGTTTTCAGAACTTACCTCATCTCTTCGTTTGCCATAAAGCAAATGTTTGCAACTTCTTTTGTTCTTCCTCGATGAGGATTCATCGCTGTCACTCCAGGTTGCAACATAGGCTTTCTTTTTCTTCTTGAAAGTCTTTTTCAGTTGAGGACAATCATATCTAATGCCCCGGTTTCTTACATTCATAGCAAATCAAGGGGTCTTTCTCTTTATCCTTGTCCTTGTCTTTTTTTTTCCTTCCATCTTAGTTCCAAATTTCTTCTTGTGGAAGGGTCTTTTCTCATGAATTTTTTGAATTTCTTGCTAGAAGAGCTGTCTCATCATCATCTTCTTCACTATCATTGCAGCTCTCCTCATTTTTGCAGCCTTAAGAGCTATGGTCTTTTTCTTTTCACATCTTCTTCTATGTGCTGCTTCATGGTCAATTCATGGGTCATTAGGGATCCAGAAGCTCCTCTAAGGGTAAGGTGTTGAGGTCCTTTGCTTCTTGGATTGCTGTCACCTTCGCTTCCCACGTTCTTGGAAGTGACCTAAGAATTTTACGAACAAGTTCAGAGTTAGTATATGTTTTGCCTAAACTTTTCAACCCATTTACAATATCAGTAAATCTAGTATACATGCAGCTATATTTTCAGTTTGTTCCATGCTAAATAATTCATATTTATGAACAAGAATATTTATTTTAGATTCTTTACTTGATTAGTACCCTCATGGGTAACCTCTAATCTATCCCAAATCTTCTTTGCGGAATTACATGTAGAGATTCTATTAAATTCATTAGCATCTAAAGAGCAATATAAGACATTCATGGCCTTAGCATTGAGCTGTGCCATTTTCTATCATTATCATTCCAATCCCTTTCGGGCTTAGGAACAATAGTGCCATCAACAATGTGTGTGGGTGTACTAGGTCCATTAGTTATAATACCCCACAATTCATAATCAGAAGCTTGAATGAATATCCTCATTCTTGCTTTCCAATAAGAATAGTTGGAACCATTAAACAAAGGAGGTCTATTTGTAGAATGACCTTCAGCAAATGATCCAACTTGAGCTGCCATTTGGATCTTTAGCTCTTGATCGTGTGATCAAATCTAATGAGCACTTGCTCTGATACCAATTGTTGGCCCAGATGACAACCCAAGAGGGGGGGGGAATTGGGTTCTTTAAAAAATTTAACCTTTTAAAAATTGTTTGCTTAAGATGAATGAAAGCAAATGCAATGTAAATACAAAGTACACAATAAAAGAGATAGAGATAGAGTCAATGGAAGCACGGCAAACACAAAGATTTTATAGTGGTTCGGTGTATCCAACACCTACGTCCACTCCCAAGATCCACTTGGGTCCACACTATAATCTCCTCGATTACAGCCGAGTTGTTTTACAAGCTCACAACTCAAACTTGTTGTTTTACCCGGGATCACAACGAACCCAGCTGGTTTTTCGGGCTCACCAGCACAAAACCCAAACTCAAGCTAAACTAGCTTGACCCGAGGTTAACAACCTCCACTAGTTCAATCCCCTTTGATTGAACTAGGCAAAACAAGTATATAAATGTTTTACAAACACAGCTCCTTAATGAGCAAATATTCAAAGAAAAGTAAATAGGTTTAGAAAAGCCTGATTTGAAGTTGTTTGGCTTTGAGCTTTTCTTCTTTTCCTCTTCTCCTTTGGGTTGAATCAAGCCTCAGCTCCGATTCTTCACAGTAGATGCAGTTGAGAAGATTGAAAATTGGTCTCTTTCTTCTAGATGAGAATCCTCTGATTTTTCTATTTGAACGGATTGGATTCTTCTTTGAGCTTTGGAGTGGAAGGTTTTGAACTTGAAGCTCCTCTCTTGGATTTCGGCTCAAGACTTCTCGGATTTTGATTTTTGATTTTTGTCTATCCGTTTCTATCTCTCTCTTTCTATATTTTTTCAAACGGTTGTTTTTTCCCTTTTTATAGATTTTCCTTTGATCATTTTTGGGTGAAAATCTAGCCGTTGGAGTGTACCTGGAAGGATTTTCCATTCATAAAAAATAGCCGTTAGATGTCAGAAAAAAAATATTACCGTTAGAGCTGATCTGGCATTTTTGATTTTTTGTCCAGGTGGGTTGGAGTCGGCTCCAACTTTTCAGGTGTCGGCTCCGAATCGTTTTTCCAAAATAGTAATTCTGAGTTCGTCGTGGAGTCGGCTCCGCAAAAGTAAGTGTCGGCTCGCCGTCGTTAGGTGTCGGCTCCGAAAACTGAAGGTGTCGGCTCCAGGATGCTCAAAAAAATCATCGCTCTGTTTCCCATCGGAGTCGGCTCCAGACACAGTAAGTGTCGACTCCAAAACCTTAGGTGTCGGCTCCGAAACTCTAGGTGTCGGCTCCAGGTTGTATCAAAAATCAGATTAAAATTGAATTGGCCATGGGGTCGGCTCCAGACTTTCTAGGTGTCGACTCCAAGCTCTGAAACTTTAAAATCTCTGATTTGTATTTGATTCAAAATTTATTTCTTAATTCCTTTAAATTGATCAAATAAATTTAAGTCCTGAAACACTTATGAAATCTATTAGTAATGAAATGAATATACTCAATTCCTTTATTAATCATCAAAATCAATGAGTGGATCAACAAAAGAAGAAGAGGAACCCAATCCAAATGACATAATAAACAAGGGCAATGAAATTATTGGTTGAAGCCATGAGCTAAGATCTCCGTAGCTATACCAAGGACCAAAGAGAGGATCCGATAGCTTGTTGAGAACCGAGTCGGAAGCGAGATGGATGGGATTTCTTTTCGGATTGATCCTCAGTAACTAATGGGGACTCGCGCTTGTTAGTGGACTACAAGTCAATCAACGAAGGCCGGGTGAACGGCGCCTCTATCGAGCTGAAGTGTTTGTCCATGGAGCTGAGTTGTTTCCCATGTAGCTCTGCCAAAAGAATGGAACAATTGCTTTAATAAAAAAGGAAAAATCGCTGCAACTACAAGCAGATGAGGCAAGACTATATTCAGAATCAGACCCAAAAAATTAATTATAGCTTAGAACCGAAGTTTACGTCCCAGAAATTGTACATGGACAAGAATACTCACTCCTCCAATGTCTATTCGAAGTCGTCGGCAGGACCCGATGATCATGTTGGCCTTGCCTCTTAATTTGAATTTGGTTTGTGTAGGGATTCAAACCTGCCTTCTAATTTAATGCTGTAGTGCTGATTGTTCTTCCGCAGCTATAACCATGAGTTTGAGAGTCATCAAACAAAATAAAATTAAATTATATCTCAACACCTGGAAATTTATTATGTTGATCATGCCACGTCAGAGGCACACAGGAACAACCACCATCGACCTTTGATTCTTTAAAACTTTCGCCTCCTTTCAGAAATCGTCATCGTTTACATACGGTTGAATACAGCAAAAAAAAAATTTGGACAAAATTGACTTTGTCAAATTACAAGAAATAAGATTTTTGAAGAATTTTCTTAAGAAAATAATAAAATATGGTGCACAGGCTAATAAATGTATTCAAATTTAAAACTGCCATAAGATTACGACACAATGGGAAGACAAAAAAATAGCTGATAATTTACCCCAAAAAAGTGTATCAAAAACTAACAAAAATATAATATACTAATAATAAGCTTGTCTCAAATCGTTATAACGCCATCGCTACAACACATCGTAAATCTAGCCAAAAGGATTTAATTTGGGTTTGGCTCAATCTAAACTTCTTTGCCCGACTTGTTAATTGGATAGGCTAGGATTATATTTATAAGTCACAAGTTGGTATGGCTTCTAAAATTTCAACCTAATTTTAAGTAAGATTTGACTAGAATTAGTTCTCAACTCCAGCCAAATATAGTCCTAACTTAACTTAAACTAGACCAAATCTAAATCCAATCTAATATATAAGAACATAAATTATTTATATTTATATTCCATATAAATGTTATTTATGTATTTTTATTTGCTTTTTTAATCTTTTTAAATTTTATACAAGTATATAATTGAACCTTGTGAATAATTAACAACTCAATTCAGCAAATAGAAATTGAATAAAATTATTTTAAACATTTCTTTCACATTTTTAATATTTCTATTTAATCTAATTTAGTCTAATTAACATAGATAAACTTAATCCAACTTGATCTAAGTAAATCTCTCTAACTTCAATTCATAGTTGCACAAATCCAAATAAAAGGAGGAACCCAATCCAAATGACGTAAACAAGAGGAATGGAATTATTGGTAGAAGTCATGAGATCTCCCTATACCAAGGAGCAAACGATGGATACTTGTTGAGAATAGAGTTATATCTCAAGAATTTGTTATATCAATTATTTTGACAGTTAAATACCATAAAGATCTTGGACAACCTGACCTTGTCAAATTACAAAAAAAAAAAAAATAACTATTGGAAGAATTTTATTGACAAATATGAATCACAAAAGATGGTGCACAAGCTAATAAATTTATTAAAACTGCCTCAAAATTACAACACAAGAAGAAAATTGAATTTCTCTTGACTTTCTAAATACTGACTCCACATTTAATTGAATGAAGCTATTTACCATTCAAACATGACAGTCCTCTTTTTTTTCTCCATAATTTTAGATGCATGATGGTGATTCGTGAGAGTATGGTTGCAGCTCCAGCCAGTGATGGCTATCCGGCTCATCCTTGGCGCTGCATTAAGATTTTATAAACTGAAAAGATTCAAAATAGGAATCAGATATGGTATAGAAATGATATGGAATTGCCGGCACAACATCTGAGGAGCAATTGTAGCTGAAATATTCAATGGCACATTGAAGTTCCAAAGCAGTTCGTTCTTTATTATCAAAGTATTTATATATAATTTAACAACATAAATTTTTATTATTTATATTCTAATTTTGAATTGTTATTTTTTTATTCCTAGCTTCCAAAGGTCATCTGAGATCTAAATGAATGCATTACTTGACTGGTAAGAGAGTGCTAGGTTCGAGTTGCCTCAAGTTAGAGACTAATCCAAAATTCATCCAATCAATATCACTTCTTAACTTTTAAAATTCAAGACCATCAATATTAATGAAAGTTTTAATCTGGAGTCATTGGGGGGTAAGATTTGCTTAACCCAAATAAATTTCACGTATGTTTTTTTTCTTAGGTCAAGGCGTTCTTATCTCGTCGCATTTTGGACCTTATTTAGTTAATTTTATATATATAAAAAGAGAAAACTGTAAAAATAAATCTATGCATACATAGAGGCATGCTATATATATCAAATATATTAAATGCTAAGATCAATAAATTACCTTTAGCCATGAGCAATTGCACAATGAGCAATCTCTTTCTAGCTTTCGTATGAAAAATCTTCAGGAAGGGATCTCAATTTATAGAGAAACCTCAACTCTCTTATCTCACATATTTTCATCAAAATAGACCAGATATATAGTTATCACTTCCTTTAATTAGTGGATGGATATTTTGAGAATTATCTTCAAGAGGTTATGAATTATCTACAAGTGGTTATCGGATAAAATAAAAATAGAACCATCACCTATGGAATACTACAAGAACTCCATTCAATTATTAATATATTTATTATTATTATTTCATAGCTTCTTTCAATGAAATGATGGTGACCTCACCATGGTCTTTGGGTTATCGTGGTCTTTGGGTTATGCATGTATGCTTGAGACTTCCAAATCTCCACCCCACTCCACTAAGTCATTAAAGTAAATTTAGATGGGACTTCCAATCCCCACCCCACTTCGCAAGTCATTAAAATAAATTCAGGACTTCCAATCTCTACTCTAATTTACTCTGCAAGTCATGAAAATAAATTTAGATGGCTTAGTTAAAACGACGTTAGACTGCCTTCAGTCTATCATTCATGGTAACATGCAAGCTACTAAGCAACCGTGGACTAATGATTGATGTCATGGGGCAAGGCTTGGAAGAATTTAGAACCGTATAATTTGGCATTATAGTTGGAATTAGAATCAAAACTAAATTTCACTAAAATCAAAATCATTCTTTTTCAACCATTTGATTAAATTTGATTTCTTAATTCTATTAATAATAAAATTAATATATATATATATATATAAGTTATATATTATAATATCATTATATTATAATACTATATAATATATCATTATATATTATAAATATGTAAGATGTGTTGCGTTACAATTGGCTTGACTTGAATGAATTGCAATTCAAATATGGTTTGAGATTTAAATTTTAGATAGAATTGAAATCAAATTCTAATTCCTTCCAAACAAATATTTAGAATCAGAATCAATGATTGATCTCAATTCCATAAAGACTATTCCAATGGACTATAAGGCCCACTAGATAGGCCTTCATTCGGATTATCTCTTCAATTCAGATGCAACGATTGTAATTCATAGGATAGTAGTTGCAACTCTAGCCAAGAGTTGTCATTGCTATTCCATAGTTTCTTTGGTATGAATTGAAGCATAGAATTAAAAAAACACAAAAAAATCCAGGCTTTTGCTATGTTGTTCACTCAGGACATCGACGACGATAAAAATTATTTAGGGTATGTTATCTATTTCTAATAATTATCAAGAGGACGATTCGAGTCTTTCATCCAAGTGTCATAATTGGACCCAAAATTCCACGTCTGCTTTGTATTTTCTTCTGGAGTCAAGGGCATTCCTTCCTCGATGTTTCATGTGCCTCGTTTTCAAGCATAGAGAGAAGCAAACCCCACTCAATTATTATTGTTTTTTGATTATTAGAAAGTTCTTTTTCAATGATGGTGATTTCACCGTGGTCTTTGGGTCACTGGTATATACTTTCCATGATTTCACCGTGGTCTTTGGGTCACTGGTATATACTTTCCACACACCTAGACCTAGGACTTGTAAAGTAGTGCCATGCTTTAGCTCGGTCTTTGTCATCCAATGGTAGTTGCAATTACAAGTGGATGAAGTCCTAGTTTAGAAAAGTATTTGTGGCAAGCAAAGCATTCAATTTCTATCCAAGAAATTCTAGACAAAAATACTGCAATGTCTATTCCAAGTCACCATCATGACTAGATGTTCGTGTTGCCCTTCCTAAATTTGGTTTGGTTTGTGAAAGTATTCAATCCTCTCTTCTAATTTAATGTTATATTATTGATTGTTCTTCTGCAACTATAACCAAAAGATTACATCCCAGTGCCTGAGAATTTATTATGTTGACCATGCCACGTTAGAGTCACTACAAGAAAATACTGAAATAGCGATGCAAATTTAGCGACGCAATTATGCGTCGCTAAATTGTGACCACTTTGCGACGCCTCCGTGACAACAAAACATTGTGACGCAATTAGCGACGCATTAGCGACTCAATAAACCAAAAAATCAAAAAAAAAATTAATTTTTTTATTTAGCAACGCAAATAAGGCATCGTAATATTTTTAAATTAATTTTTTATAAAATATAAATATGGGAAAAAAATATTGCGATGCAACACAGTGCGTCGCACTATTTTTAAAAGAATTAAATATGTTAAATAGCGATGCATTAGCGACGCAATAAACTAGAAAATTAGAAAAATTATTTTTAATGTAGCGACGCACCAATTGCGTCGCAAATAATTTAAATAAAATTAATTTTTATAAAATATAAATATTAGAAAAAAATATTAAGATGCAACTCAGTGCGTCGCAATGTTTTTAAAAAATTAAATATATTAAATAGCGACGCAATAAACCAAAAAATTAAAAAAATTATTTTTTAATTTAGCAACGCAATAACTGCATCGTAATTATTTTAAATAAAATTAATTTTTATAAAGTATAAATATGAGAAAAAATAATTGCGATGCAACACAGTGCATCGCAATGTTTTCAAAAATTTTATTTATATTAAATAGCGATGCATTAGCGATGCAATAAACCAAAAAATTAAAAAATAATTTTTAATTTAGCGACGTAATATATACGTCGTAATTATTTTAAATAAAATGAATTTTTATAAAATATAATAATGAGAAAAAAATATTGCGATGCAATTCAGTGCGTCGCAATATTTTTAAAAAAATTAATTATGTTAAATAGCGACGCATTAACGACGCAAAAAATCAGAAAATTAGGAAATTTATGTTTTAATTTAGCGATGCACTTGTTGCGTCGCAATTATTTTAAATAAAATTAATTTTTATATAATATAATTATCATATTAAAAATTATGACGTAACCCTTTGCGTCGCAATATTTTTAAAAAAATTAATTATGTTAAATAGCGATCAGTCCGAGATCGGTCATGGCCGATCGGGATCAGGGCTTGGATCGATCGCAACCATCGGATCGTTGGCGATCGGATCGATCGCCACGGTCCGAGATCGGTCATGGTCGATCGGGATCAGGGCTTGGATCGATCGCAACCATCGGATCATCGGTGATCGGACCGATCACCACGGTCCGAGATCGGTCGTGGCCGATCGGGATCACGGCTTGGATCGATCGCAACCGTCGGATCATCCGCGATCTCGGATCGATCGCCACGGTCCGAGATCTGTCGTGGCCGATCGGGATCAGGGCTTGGATCGATCACAACCGTCAGATCATCAGCGATCTCGGACCAATCGCAACGGTCTGGGATCGGTCATGGCCGATCGGGATCATGGCTTGGATCGATCGCAACCGTCAGATTATCGCCGATCGGACCGATTGCCACGGTCCGAGATCGATCGTGGCCGATCGGGATCACGGCTTTGATCGATCGCAACCGTTGGATCGTCGCTGATCTCGGACGGATTGCAACGGTCCGAGATCGATCGTGGCTGATCGGAATCACGGCTTGGATCGATCGCAACCGTCGAATCGTCACCTATCGGATCGATCGCGACGGTCTGAGATCGTTCATCGCCGATCGAGATCGAATAGGGCTTGGATCGATGGCAACCGTCGGATCGACGCCGATCAGTCCGATCGCCACGGTCCGAGATCGGTCGTGGCCGATCGGGATCTGGGCTTGGATCGATCGAAACCATCGGATCATCGGCGATCGGACCGATCACCACGATCCGAGATCGGTCGTGGCTGATCGGGATCAGGGCTTGGATCGATCGCAACCGTCAGATCGTCAGCGATCTCGGACCGATCGCAATGGTCCGGGATCGGTCGTGGCCGATCGGGATCAGGGCTTGGATCGATCACAACCGTCGGATCGTCGCCGATCGGACCAATCGCCACGGTCCAAGATCGGTCGTGGCCGATCGGGATCACGGCTTCGATCGATCGCAACCGTCGGATCATCGCTGATCTCGGACGGATTGCAACGGTCCGAGATCGATCGTGGCCGATTGGGATCACGGCTTGGATCGATCGAAACCGTCGGATCGTCGTCTATCGGATCGATTGCGACGGTCCGAGATCGTTCATCGCTGACCAGGATCGATCAGGGCTTGGATCGATGGAAACCGTCGGATCAACGCCAATCGGTCCGATCGCCACTGTCTAAGATCGGTCGTGGACGATCAGGATCAGGGCTTGGATCGATCGCAACCGTCGGATCGTCGCCGATCGAACCGATCACCACGGTCCGAGATCGGTCGTGGCCAATCGGGATCATGGCTTGGATCGATCACAACCGTCGGATCGTCGCCTATCGGATCGATCGCGACGGTCCGATATCATTCATCGCCGACCAGGATCAATCAGGGCTTGGATCAATGGCAACCGTCGGATCGACGCCGATCGGTCCGATCCCCACGGTCCGAGGTCGGTTGTGGAGGATCAGGATCAGGGCTTGGATCGATCGCAACCATCGGATCGTCACCGATTGGACCGATCGCCACGGTCCGGGATCGGTCGTGGACGATCGGGATCAGGGCTTGGATCGATCGCAACCGTTGAATCGTTGCAATCTCGGACCGATCGCAATGGTCCGGGATCGGTCGTGGCCAATCGGGATCAAGGCTTGGATCGATCGCAACCGTTGGATCGTCGCCGATTGGACCGATTGCCACGGTTCGAGATCGGTCGTGGCCGATTGGGATCAGGGCTTTGATCGATTGCAACCGTCGGATCGTCGGCCATCGGACCGATTGCCACGGTTCGAGATCGGTCATGGCCGATCGGGATCAGGGCTTGGATCGATCGCAACCGTTGGATCGTCAGCGATCTCGGACCGATCGCAATGGTCCGGGATCGGTCATGGCCGATCAGGATCAGGGCTTGGATCGATCGTAACCGTCGGATCGTCGCCGATCGGACCGATCGCCATGGTCTGAGATCGGTCGTGACCGATCGGGATCATGGCTTCGATCGATCGCAACCGTCGGATCGTCGCTGATCTCGGACGGATTGCAACGGTCCGAGATCGGTCGTGGCCGATCGGGATCACGGCTTGGATCGATCGCA
The DNA here is from genome assembly GCA_900491605.1 of Calamus simplicifolius. Taxonomy (NCBI): domain Eukaryota; kingdom Viridiplantae; phylum Streptophyta; class Magnoliopsida; order Arecales; family Arecaceae; genus Calamus; species Calamus simplicifolius. The sequence goes on from UESW01003952.1 coordinate 2,057,498, forward strand.
ACCATCGGATCGTCGCCTATCGGATCGATCGCAACGGTCCGAGATCGTTCATCGCCGATCGGAATCGATCAGGGCTTGGATCGATGGCAACCGTCGGATCAACGCCGATCAGTCCGATCGCCACGGTCCGAGATCGGTCGTGGACGATCAGGATCAGGGCTTGGATCGATCACAATTGTCAGATCGTCGCCGATCAGACCAATCGCAATGGTCCGAGATCGGTCGTGGCCGATCGGGATCATGGCTTCGATCGATCGCAACCGTCGGATCGTCACCGATCTCGGACGGATCGCCACGGTTCGAGATCGATCTTGGCCGATCGGGATCATGGCTTGGATCGATCGCAACCGTCGGATCATCGCCTATCGGATCGATCGTGATGGTCTGAGATCATTCATCACCGATCGAGATCGATCAGGGCTTGGATCGATGGCAACCGTCGGATCGACGCCGATCAGTCCGATCGCCATGGTCTGAGATCGATCGTGGCTGATCAGGATCTGGGCTTGGATCGATCGAAACCATCGGATCGTCGGCGATCGGACCGATCACCACGGTTCGAGATCGGTCGTGGCCGATCGGGATCAGGGCTTGGATCGATCGCAACCGTCGGATCGTCGATGATCAGACCGATCACCACGGTTCGAGATCGGTTGTGGCCGATCGGGATCAGGGCTTGGATCGATCGTAACCGTCGGATCATCGCCGATCGGACCGATCACCACGGTCCGAGATAAAATAATTTTTAATATTGCGACACACATATTGCATCGTAATGTTTTTAAGAAAAATAATAGTAATAAAAAAATTTAAAAAAACATTGTGACGCAACAGATGCATCGCAATTAATTTCAAAAATTATAATTAATATGAGTTATAATTATTAAAAAAATATTGCGACGCATTAGCGACACATTTTCTTAAAAATTAATTTTTACAGAGAAAACAATTTTAATATTGCGACGCATGTATTGCATCGTAATATTTTTTAGAAAAAAAAAGTAATTAAAAAAATAAAAAAACATATTGCGACGCATTATTTGCATCGCAATTATTTTCAGAAAATATAAATTTTATCAGTTACAAATATTTAAAAAATATTGCGATGCATTTGCAACGTAATTTTTAGAAAATTTAAATTTATCAGTTAAAAATATTTAAAGAAAATTGCGACGCATTTGCGATGCAATTTTCTAGAATGTTTAGATAATTTACCAGAGAAAACAAATTTTAATATTGCGACGCATTCATTGCGTCGCAATGTTTTTAAGAAAAATAAATGTAAGAAAAAAATTTAAAAAAAATATTGCGACGCAATATATGCGTTGCAATTATTTTCAGAATATATAAATTTATCAGTTATAAAGATATTAAAAATATTACGATGCATTTGCGACGCAATTTTCTAGAAAATAAAAATAATTTTCCATAGAAAATAATTTTTAATATTGCGACGCACTTGTTGCATCGCAATGTTTTTAAGAAAAATAAATGTAATAAAAAATTTTTAAAAAAACTTACGGCGCAATATATGCATCGCAATTATTTTTAGAAAATATAATTTTTTATAAATATTTAAAAAATATTGCGATGCATTTGCTACGCAATTTCCTAGAAAATAAAAATTATTTTCCAACAGAAAATAATTTTTAATATTGCGACGCATTTATTGCATCGCAATGTTTTTAAGAAAATTAAATGTAATAAAAAAATTGAAAAAAATATTGCGACGCAATAAATGCATCGCAATTATTTTTCAAAAATATAATTTTTATCAGTTATTAATGTTTAAAAATATTATGATGCATTTGCGATGCAATTTCCTAGAAAATAAAATTTATTCTCCCACCGGACATTGGTGCCAAGTTAGCGACTCATTAGCGACGCAATTAGTTGCGTCGCTACGTTTTGCATACAAAAATAAAAAAGCCAATGTAGCGATGAATTAGCGACGCATTGATCCGTCGTTAATCCATAATAAAAAAAATAGCGAGTGATTAGCGACACATATATTGCGTCGCTAATCACCCGTATTTAAGGCTTGGTCGGCCCCCCCCCCACTTCCCTTCTCTTCTTCTTCCTTTTCCTACCCTAGCCGCCGCCGTTGTCCGCTCCTCCGGCTGCCCCCGTCTTCTCTCCCGGTGGAAGCTCCCCCCACTCCGGCTGCCCCCGTCTTCTCCGGCCATGGCCGCTACCATGGCCCTCTTCTCCGGCCACGGCCGGTGCTGTGGCCGGTCGTGGCCTGGCCACGGTGGCCAGGCCACAAAAAATTCTGTTTGGGGGGGTTTCCTGACCCCCCCTTCGTCTTCTCCGGCCACGGCCACGGCCGTGGCCGTCTTCTCCGGCCACGGCTGCTGCCGTGGCCGTCTTCTCCGGCCACGGCCGCTGCCGTGGCCGGCCGTGGCCTGGCCACGGTGGCCATGCCACAAAAAAATTCTGTTTAGGGGGGGTTTTCCTGACCCCCCCCTTCGTCTTCTACGGCCACGGCCGCTGCCGTGGCCAGGCCACAAAAAAAAAATTTCTGTTTGGGGGGGTTTTCCAGACCCCCCCCTTCGTCTTCTCCGGCCACGGCCGCTGCCGTGGCCTGGCCACGGTGGCCAGGCCACCAAAAAAAAAATTTGACAGTTTGGGGGGAGGGTTTTCCCCACCGCCCCTTCGTCTTCTACGGCCACGGCCACGGCCGTGGCCCTCTTCTCCGGCCACGGCCGCTGCCATGGCCGGCGGTGGCCTGGCCACGGTGGCCAGGCCACCAAAACCCCCCCCCCTCCCGTTCGTCCTCTCGGCCACGGCCGCTGCGTGGCCGGCCGTGGCCTGGCCACGGTGGCCAGGCCATCGGAAAAAAAAATAAACAGTTAGGGGGGGACCCCCCTCCCGTTCGTCTTCTCCGACCATGGTGGCCAGACAAAAAAATAAATAAATAAAAAGGTAACAGCTAGGGGGCTTTTCCCCCACCCCCGGCCCCTTCAATTAAAAAAAAATTTAACACTCATAAAAAAAATTAACAAAAAAAATTAGATTCTATCTTTTATTGTTTTTAAAAATATTTTTAAATAATTTGATGATAAATATAAAAAATTATAAATATATTTTTAAAACATGGGCAACTTAATTTTTTTTAAAAAAAGTAACAGCTAGGGGGTTTTCCCGACCCCCTGGCCCCTTCAAAAAATTTTTTTTAACACTCATGAAAAATATTAACTAAAAATGTAGATTCTATTATATTTTATTGTTATTAAAAATATTTTCAATAAATTGATGACAAATATTTAAAAAAATGTGACCACTAATCTAATTTTTTATTAGATTAGTTATAAATTAATGAATTTATGTCATTAGTCGGAGCTCTTTGGATAGACTGATTATTATGTCTTGATTATGCAATAATATTTGTAATGCTAGATAAAAAGTCTTGTTGTATTATTATTTAATTTGCAAAATTTTATGCAATAATTAATTTAAGCAGAATGTTTATGCAATATTATTTGTGCATTTGTAGTTATTTACAATTGTTATGTCTTGATTATTTACATTCTGCTTCAAATTGAATGATGCATTAAATTATGTAATGCTAGATAGAAATTCTTGTTGTATTATTATTTAATTTGCAGCAATAAATTAGTAGTTTCAATGATTTATATTTTAGTCTTCACAAACATTTGTATTCGACACAATAATCTTAAGAAGTCATTGACTATATATAGAACACTATTCCTATATATGTATAATTGACAAGAAGTTAAGAATAACAAGCATAAGTTCGATTGTCTTCGGACTTCCATATTATTAATCACAGCACTATAACCTTTAGACCCATTTGAGAATTTGTAAGCCTTAGTCTTGCAAATTCTCAAATTGTCCTTGTGGACAATTTGGGAATATTTTTTGCGATATGTTAGTCTGTTATTAATCATCGTTGGGTGAGATTGCGGTTTGTATTTTCTCATACGTTCTCTTAGTGTGGCTTATATGCCACACATTTAGGAGAACATATTGGGAAATGCTGCCGAAATTTCAACGATCGATGATAATTAATAGTAGAATAATATATCACAAAAAATATTCTTGAATGGGATAGGGCCTTACCTTTTAGACATGGAGTGAAGGTAGAATTAATTTAGGACACTTGAATGCTTGTGAAGTCTCATGATTAAACAGACCGCCTTGCGGCCCAACCCAAACTCAAGCCCTAGCATTAGCCTGGCATGAACCTATGCCTTGGTCCTTGCTAGCACGCCAAGGATCGTAGCCGTGGCCGGGCCTTGCAGGGTAGGGACCTTAGTTGTGTAAAAAAAATTGGTTCAGTTATAAATTATTTAAATGGTTATTATTAACCTAAGTTGTGTAAAACAAATAATTTAGTTATATATTTAGTAATGCTAATATAGTTTTATAATGTGGTTTCCTTTAATGGTTTACCAGAAATTGTATAAGTCGGTCAAAAATGAGCAGGGCTTGCTCGTGGATGTATGCAAGGATAAAAGATGGCTTGCTTAATCCAGATTTTCTGAATGGATTGGAAGAATTTATCGCATTTGCATGTAGCCAACCTGAATGGATGGATGGGCCTAGGATTAGGTGCCCATGCAACTATCACATGTGTCAGAATAAAGCCTACAGAGATGTCGATACTGTTAAGGTGCATCTGTGCAAAAAGGGGTTTGTTCCTGATTACGATGTTTGGTACTGTCATGGTGAACCAGAGGAAATTCCAGCAGTTGTTACAAGCCAACAAGTGTCAATTCCTGTTGATGAACCATTTGTGAATCTAAACACATATGAAGAAATGGTGATGAATGCATCGGGTAATAAATTCAATCAGAATACATTTATGGAAGAACCAAATCCAGATGCACAACAATTTTATGATATGTTGCGTGCTGCAAATCAAGAATTGTATCATGGTTGTGAGGGTCATTCACAGTTGTCTACGGCTGCTCGGTTGCTGAATATTAAGGCAGAACATCGATTATCAGAAAAGGCGTTTAATTCTGTAGCTGGGTTAATCAAGGAAATTTTGCCAAATGATAATGTTGTAGCAGACAGTTTTTACTCAACGAAGAAGTTGTTGCGTGGGCTTGGGCTCCCGGTTAATAAGATCGATTATTGCTTGAACAATTGTATGATATATTGGGGTGAAGACTCAGAGCGGAGATGGTATAAGATTTGTGGGCAATCGAGGTACAAAAATGACGAAGGGGGAGCTAGTACAAGTAGGAGGAAAAGTGTTCCTTACAAGAGGATGCATTACTTTCCTCTTACTCCACGCCTGCAGAGATTATATAGATCTGAGGCTACAGCTGCTGATATGAGATGGCATGCCGAACATGAATCTAAAGAGGATGAAATGTGGCATCCATCAGATTCAAAAGCTTGGAAGCATTTCAATGAAAATCATCCTGATTTCGCTGAAGATATAAGGAATGTCAGATTAGGTCTTTGTACCAATGGCTTCCAACCATTCGGTCAAGCGGGGCAACAGTATTCATGTTGGCCTTGAAGAGTGGATTGTCCTCTTTCTACCCTTGGAGCATAGCACGCATTCGACCAGCCCCAAGTCGTGTGGAGATGCGGAAGCGAGATGATATCCCTGCTGAAATTTCTACAGCAGAATTTTGGATCTTGATCTTGGTAATCTTCCCAGATTGATTAGCAACTAGGATTTTCCTTGGTTTCTTCCGCCCCAAGATTGTAAGAGAGGGTCGTGGCCTCTCTTCTTCCTCACGTGAACCTTCAGATCTGATCCAGAAAATCAAGAGACGTTGCCCAAGAAGAAGGTGCTGCTAGGGTTTCTTCCTTCTCCTTTTTTGAGAGAGGCAGCTCCAAGAAGATGGCTAGGGCAGAGATGGCAGCAATAAAACCCTAGAAACCTAGGGCATCTATATGTGAGAAAGAGAGGAGGAGAAAGAGAAGGGATAGCTTATTCTAGGAAGAAAAGGGTTTCTTTCATTCATCTATAATCATCATCGTTACATGACTATATATAACCCGTCCCCATGACGGCCACCAAAATAAAACCAACACCACACATGAACTGGTGCCTTATTATATGGATAATAAACCCTAAAAAACTCCCTTGGACCAATCCACACCTTGGGCCAAACCCAGCCCAATGATAGACTAGCCCCCTCAAGACCCAACAACCTGGGCCTTAACCCTGTGGAGCCTACAAACCTCCACCCTAGGATTTAAGCTTTGGAGTACCACACCAGGCTCTACAATCTCCACCTTGGTGCTTCAAAGCTGTTGAAAAATCTGCACATTCCCTCAGACCCATCAGTGTCACACATGAGAGAAAGCTATCCCGTGGAAGAGTCTTCGTAAGTGCATCTGCCTGGTTCTTCTTTGTATGAACTTTTACCAGCTCCACTTCACCTTCTTCCACCAATTCTCTGATCCTGTGATACCTCACATCTATATGCTTTGTGCGTGCATGATAGATTGGGTTCTGAGCCAACTGCAGGGCACTCTGACTATCACTGTGTAACAATACTGTACCCTGCTTCACCCCCATTTTCATGATGAGTCTCTTCAACCAAAGAGCCTCCTTGGCAGCCTCTGTAATCCCTATATACTCAGCTTCTGTTGTAGACAAAGCTGTAATAGGTTGAAGGGTTGATCTCCAAGAAATTAATCCACCATACATGCTGAACACATACCCTGTGGTAGACCTTCTTGTATCCAGATCACCTGCAAAATTTGCATCCACAAATCCTTCCAATGGACCTAATGACTTACTTGGGATATTAGATTTCTCCTTGGATCCATCTTGCTGCCCAAAAATTAGACCAAGTCCACGAGTTCCCTGAAGGTACCTCAAAATCCACTTGAGTGCCTTCCAGTGCTCCTTCCCTGGGTTCGCCATGAATCTGCTCACCTGGCTCACTGCATATGCTATGTCAGGCCTGCAACACACCATAGCATACATAATGCTGCCCACGGCACTGGCATATGGAACTCTCTCCATGTACTCTTTCTCTTCATCTGTCTGGGGGTTCTGTAACTTAGAAAGAGACATGTGACTAGCCAAAGGTGTTCCAACTGGTTTGGCCTTATCCATCCCAAACCTCTCCAACACCTTGTGAATATATCCACCCAATGACAAGTGTAGAATTCCCTTGGTCCTATCTCTGTAAATTTCCATCCCAAGTATCTTCCTAGCTGACCCCAAATCCTTCATTTCAAATTCTGTTGATAATGCATATTTCAGTCTATTCACTGCTTCAACACTCCTGCTGGCAATGAGCATATCATCCACATACAGAAGGAGATACAGTGCATCATCCTCATCCACATCTTTCACATAGACACAAGTATCATGTTCACATCTAGAAAATCCAAGGCCCAAAATAAAAGTGTCAAACCTTTTGTACCACTGACGGGGTGACTGCTTCAAACCATAGAGCGATTTCTTTAGTAGACACACTTTTTCTTCCAATCCAGATTCCTTGAAACCCTCTGGTTGCTTCATGTATATCCTCTCCTCTAGACTCCCATGTAAGAAAGCCGTCTTCACGTCCATCTGCTGCAACTCCATACCATGTTGTGCTACGAGAGATAACAACACACGAATTGAAGCATGACGTACCACTGGAGAGAATACCTCTGTGTAGTCCACTCCCTCTCTCTGTGAGAACCCCTTAGCAACAAGCCTTGCTTTGTATCTGACTCCACCTTGCTCTGAAGGTGCCTCCTTCTTTGTGAACACCCATTTTGAACCAATGGCCCGAGCATCTCTAGGTAGATCCACTAGCTGCCATGTCTTGTTCTTTTCCAGGGACTCCATCTCCTCCATCATGGCCTGCATCCATGAGTCTCTTTCTGAACTTTCCATGGCTTCTTGGAAGGTCTCTGGATCTTCATTTGCAATGATTAGAGCATAGGAAATCATGTCATCAATGCGATACCGAGCAGGTTTGATGATGGTACGCTTTGCCTTGTGTAGTGCCACACCCCTTTGATCATCTCTCAAAGCTGAAGTGTGTGACTCCACCTGCACCTCCTTTTGGATTGATGGCTCTTGTGGCTGATCCTTTACATGTATTGGAACATTCATACCAAACTCCACCTCAAAAGAAGCATGTTTTGAAGTAGAAGTAGAAGGTACATCACCTGTCAGCCAATGCTGTCCACTGCTGTCCTGTTCAGCCTTTTCAGCTCCATCTGCAATCTCTGACCTCTTCAAGATGCTCTTCTCATCAAAAATAATGTCTCTACTGATGATACACTTCTGTGAATCTGAACTCCATAGCAAATAGCCTTTAACTCCCTGTGGATACCCGATGAAGATCAGCCTTTGTGATTTTGGGTCCAGCTTGCTCCTTTCAGTTGCCTCCACATGTGCATAGGCTGGGCAACCAAAAATCCTTAGGTGTCCAAGCTCCACCTTCTTCCCACTCCAGATCTCCTCTGGAATGCCTCCATCAAGTTTTCTATTAGGGGACCTGTTAACAAGAAAACCAGAGAACATAATTGCATCACCCCAAAAGACCTTGGGCAGTGATGCCTGCAGCCTCAAACACCTAGCCTTCTCTGTCAATGTACGATTCATCCTCTCTGCCACACCATTCTGCTGGGGAGTCATCCTTACTGTGTAATGGCGTTGGATCCCATTTTCCTCACAGTAGCTTCTGAATTCATTGCTTGTATACTCCCCTCCATTGTCAGATCTCAAACACTTCACTGGTTTTCCTGTCTCCTTTTCAACACCAACTCTCCAAGCTTTAAACCGGGCAAATACCTCTGATTTTTCTCTTATCAGATATACCCATACCTTCCTGGAGTAGTCATCAATGAAAGTTAAAAAATACTTAGCCCCACCTCTGGCTGACACAGGGGCCGGTCCCCATACATCTGAGTGAACTAGTTCCAGAATACCTTCACTCTGCTTGGAACTGCTGGCAAATCTTACCCTATGTTGTTTGCCATAAATACAGGGCTCACAGATGTCATTATCCTCCTTCTTAAGTGATGGAATCAGACCTCTTTTGCTGAGTTCTATAAGCCCTTTATCACTCATGTGTCCCATTCGATAGTGCCACAGTTTATAGACCAACTGTTCCTCCTGTGCCGCTGCTAGCACCTCTGCACCATCTATGGCCACTGAGCCTTCCATCTGATAGAGATTATTTTCCAACCTTCTCCCTTTCATCACCACTAATGCACCCTTGGTTATCCTCAAACATCCACTCCCCGGCTGGCTTCCAAAAGCATACCCATGCTTCTCCAGGTAGCCCAAAGAAATTAGATTCTTCTTCAACTCCGGGACATGTTTGACATTGGTTAAAGTCCTTATAACCCCATCATACATCCTCACCCTTATGCTTCCAACTCCAGCAACCTTACAAGGATGATTATCACCAAGGCATACACTCCCTCCATCAGATTCTTCATAAGTTGCAAACCACTCCCTATGCGAAGTATAATGGTGAGAACATGCTGAGTCAAGTGTCCAACAACTATCACACTTCTTGGTCCCATCTGAAACTACAGTACATCATCTTCACTGTCTTCAGATGAATTTGCACCACCATTGCTGGCTGAACCTCCCTTGAAATGCCCTTCCCCTTCTCATTCTTCAGAAGTGGGCAATTTCTCTTCAGATGACCAATCTGATGACACTTGTAACACTTCCATGCTTTCTGCTTGCCCGAGACTTAGATCTGCCTTTGGACTTGCCTCTAACCTTTTCCCAGGGTCTTCCTTGCCTCTCATTCACAGCAAGTACCTCTGTGTTAGAGTTTCCCATGCGAATTTTTTCTCTTTGCTGGTTTGATCTCAGCACCCCCACAACCTCTTCATAATTCAGGGTCTCCTTCCCATACACCAAGGTTGTAATCAGACCATCATAGGAACTGGGTAGCGAACACAACAAGATGAGGGTCTTGTCTTCTTCATCAATCTTCACATCAAGGCTCATCACCTCTGAGCACACTTGATTGAATTTCTGAATATGGGCCACAAGATCTCCTCCCTCAGGCATTCTCAAGCTGTACAACTGTTTCTTCAACCACAACTTGTTTGTCATACTCTTTCCCATGTAAGTGTTCTCTAAAGTTTCCATAGCCCCCTTGCCGTGGTCTGCGTGCAAATCTCCGGCAAGACTTGATCAGCCAAGCACATCCTGATTGTGCTAAATGCAATCTCCTCTAACTCCTCCAATCCTCACGACTTACATTATCCGGTCTTTGTTTCACCAAGACCTTATAAATCCTTTGCTGTACCAATAAATCCTTCACCCTTTGCTGCCATAGGGTGAAGTTCCCCTTGCCATCATACTTTTCAAAATCCAATTTAAAGCTACTAGATGCCATATCCAACCAAGAAACAATGCACACAACAAAAACAGAAAATTAAACTTGCTGCAGAAATTTCTGGTTTGATATCTTACCAAGAAACGCCCAAGATCCAATCTTTTCTCCACCAAATCACCGAGGCTCTGATACCAAATGAAGAGTGGATCGTCCTCTTTCTACCCTTGGAGCATAGCACGCATTCGACCAGCCCCAAGTCGTGTGGAGATGCGGAAGCGAGATGATATCCCTGCTGAAATTTCTGCAGCAGAATTTTGGATCTTGATCTTGGTAATCTTCCCAGATTGATTAGCAACTAGGATTTTCCTTGGTTTCTTCCGCCCCAAGATTGTAAGAGAGGGTCGTGGCCTCTCTTCTTCCTCACGTGAACCTTCAGATCTGATCCAGAAAATCAAGAGACGTTGCCCAAGAAGAAGGTGCTGCTAGGGTTTCTTCCTTCTCCTTTTTTGAGAGAGGCAGCTCCAAGAAGATGGCTAGGGCAGAGATGGCAGTAATAAAACCCTAGAAACCTAGGGCATCTATATGTGAGAAAGAGAGCAGGAGAAAGAGAAGGGATAGCTTATTCTAGGGAGAAAAGGGTTTCTTTCATTCATCTATAATCATCATCGTTACATGACTATATATAACCCGTCCCCATGACGGCCACCAAAATAAAACCAACACCACACATGAACCGGTGCCTTATTATATGGATAATAAACCCTAAAAAAACTCCCTTGGACCAATCCACACCTTGGGGCCAAACCCAGCCCAATGATAGACTAGCCCCCTCAAGACCCAACAACCTGGGCCTTAACCCTGTGGAGCCTACAAACCTCCACCCTAGGATTTAAGCTTTGGAGTACCACACCAGGCTCTACAGGCCTGTGATACTGACTGTATATAACCTTCCTCCATGGAAGTGCATGAAAGAGACTGCAATGTTTTTGATAGTTTTGGTTCCAGGACCATCAAATCCAAAGGAAAAGATTGATGTCTTCCTGCAACCATTGGTGGCCGAATTGAAAATGTTATGGGAAACAGGAGTCGTAGCCTACGCCATTTCTATGAAATAGAATTTCATCATGAGAGTTGCTTTGATGTGGACAATAAGTGACTTCCTGGCATATGCAATGTTGTCTGGTTGGAGCATTGTTGGACGTCTGGCATGCCCTCATTGCATGTATGATTCGGATGCATTTACATTGCAGAAGAGTGGTAAGCAATCATGGTTTGATAATCATAGGAAGTTCTTGCCCCCAAATCATCCTTACAGGCGTAACTTGATCGCCTTCCGGAAGAACAAAGCAGTCACAAAATTCACCGAACCGGTTAGGTCCGGCACGGATATATTTGATAATATAGAGCATTTAGGGTTGAGGTATGCTTGGGAACCAGATGCAGATAAAATAAATGGCCGTATATAAAGAACATAACTAGAAGAAGCGGAGTATATTTTGGGATTTGCCTTATTGGAGCACAAATCTTATCCGGCACAACTTGGATGTTATGCATATCGAGAAAAATTTTTTTGATAACATATTTAACATGGTGCTAAACATCCTGGGAAAAACAAAAGACACTACAAAGTCAAGAGAAGAACTTAATCAGTATTACAGAAGAGGTGATTTGAGGAGGAGTACCGACAGGACCTATCCTAAAGCCTGTTACACTCTTGACAGAAATTCACGAGAAGTTTTATGTAACTGGCTTAAAGGGTAATAATTTCCAGATGGTTATGCCTCAAATATCGGTAGGTGTGTGGATATGCATAAGCTTAAGTTGTTCGGCATGAAGAGTCACGACTGTCATATTTTTATGCAACGGTTATTGCCTATAGCTTTTTGTGAGTTGCTTCTGCAACATGTCTGGAAGGCATTGACAGAGCTCAGCTTGTTCTTCAAGGAGTTGTCTGCCACAGTCATTACTTCTGCATATATCCATGGCAAGGCTTGAGAAGAAAATTCTAATTATTTTATGCAAGCTGGAGCGAATATTTCCTCCCAGTTTTTTTGACTCAATGGAGCATTTACCGGTTCACTTGCCATACGAAGCGAGCATAGCTGGTGCCGTGCAGTATCGCTGGATGTATCCTTTCGAGAGGTAAATATATACATCATTAAGATATATTGACATTTTAAATATTATTTCATTGTGAAAAAATTGGTTAATTTTTTGTCTCAACTTTATATATAGGTACCTTAAGAAGTTAAAAAATAATGTACATAATAAGGCAAGGGTTGAAGGTTCTATATACAATGCACACTTGATCAAAGAAGTTTCAGCTTTTGCCTCGCATTACTTTAAGGGTCACGTCCACACGAGGAGCCGAAATCTTGGTCGTAACGATGACGTATGTGTGGACGAAGGAGAACCTAATGACGGTAGAATATCAATTTTTAAAGGTATCGGTCGTTCATTTGGGGGGTAGAAGTCAAGAAATCTTAGCGATATGGAGTATAATGCAGCACATTATTATATCCTAATGAACTGTAGAGAAGTCGATCCATATATTGAGTAAGTGTATACTTCAATGCTTAATTAGAACTTCTAATTTAAATTACAATATACCATAATATTTAATTGCTAACATTAGTTTTAATCCTTATCATCCCATAAGGATGTATTGTGATAGACAACGACAGATGAATCCCGACATCAGTCAAGTTGCAATTGGACAGAAGTTAGAAACGGAGTTCGCTTACTGGTTTTATGAATTTGTGAGTAGTATCACTCAATCAATTTCAGTAATGGCTTTAATTTTTTGAATTGGTTGTGAATAGCTTATTAATTTATAGGTAAACGGTCCATAGTCCCCAACCGATAATATTTTCATTAAATGTCTATCGCAATGGCCATTGAAGACCGTAACAACCTCTACTGGCTATTTTGTTAATGGGTACAAATTTTAGATTGAACGATTAGCAGCTTCAAGAGGCACGTAGAACTGGGGCGTGTGTGTTAAAGGAGAAAGTGTTGAAGCAAATATGCAGGATTATTATGGAAAGTTAGTAGAGGTGGTTGAAGTTGAATATCCCGGTTGGCCTATGAAATGAACCATATTGTTTCGTTGCGATTGGTTCGATCCGATAGTTCCTGTGGGCAAAAGGATTCATAACGACTACAATTTGGTTGAAGTGAACCATCGACGAAGATTGCAGAAATATGACCCATTCATCCTTACATCCCAAGCTCAGCAAGTGTTTTACTGCGGATATCCAAGTTTGCGGAATGACAAGCGAGATTGGTGGGCTGTTTCTAAAATTGTCCCAAGTTCAACAATCTTATTAGAGGAGAGTTCATCAAGTCAATCAGCCGACTGCCCTGCATTTCAAGAGGATGAGATGGAAATGCATGCAATTGAGGACGACACAAGGGCTCCTGAAACATCACTTAGAGATCCAAATGGTGATGTCCAAAAAATTGCGGATGCAAATGTTCGGTTTCCTTCCGATGATACGGCATCGGATGTTGAACCAACATTTCATGAAATAAATGACACCGATTAAACATAGAGGTTTTCTTAAATTCAACTTTCTTTTATAAGTGGTAAATTTTTACATAGTCAATCATTAATCGTAATTTAATTGCATGAATCTTTAGTATTTTCAGTATGACGGGCAGAGGTAGATCTACCGATGACATATAGAGTGAGCAGGGATGTAGCTCTGCTACATCATATCACATGAGTTTTGAAGATGGAGAGTTCGGATCTCCACACATCACACAGCCTTCGATCTCTCCAGCAGTCAGCGGTGATCCTGCATTGGTATTACCATCCAGCCGATCGGCACATACCTCTGAGAGTTCTTCCACCATCGGCCACACCGTACTTCGACTTGATGCTCATGGGCTGTAAGTATATACTAATTAAAAATATATGTTTATGTTTTTAAGTCAATTACTTATAAACATGCATTTTTTAAACAGATTTATTAAGCAGCATAATGTATCCAGCCACATCAGCGCCGTATTTCAGAGGCGTGCAGATCCCAGTGGCTACGATTGGCGCCACATATCTCCAGCCACGAGGGAGTTTTATTTTTCTGAGTTTCAGGTAAACTTATTAAATACAATTTATCACTGATATAAAATTTTTTAATCTTAATAAATTCTAAAACTAATTATTTATTTTAATGCAGAAAAAGTTTACGTAGGACCCTGCCAGCCATGATGCCATTAGGGCAGCATGGGAGGCTCTAACGGGACGCCGATACTCCGACATGCTTCATCGTTGGAGGTCAGCGTCCTGCGCATGTGTCAGAGGGTATTTGGCATGAGTGGTAGTAGGCCTGGCAGTCTGATGGCTGGCGCAGGAGGTCCGCATCAGCCAGCACGAACTACCGATCTGAGAAGGGCGGTCCTGGCACAGGTCTCTCCCGCCATACTTCGGGCTCCATTTTGATTCAGGAGCACAGACGGCGTATGGTAAGAAAACATAAATATTTTAATTACTAATTTAGTTATTTACAAATATTTGTATTAATATCAATTTTTTTATTGTTATAGTCTGAGCAGGAGGGCGGAGATCCTGGTGAGTTTCGTCTATTCAGGGCGACACACACCAGGAGTGACGGTTCCTGAGTCGACACGCGATCACGGGAGGTTGCGGTAAGAAATTAGATTTATGTACTATCTGTTTAATTTCTAAAATTTTATTTCGATAAATTTATTAACTCATTTATTGTTGATTTTATAATTCAAAGACACGAGTCGAGGAGCTTCGCTCCTAGGCATCACAGGTCGACTCCACTGATGGCGAGACGCCCGTCGAACTCTCAGCAGAGGAGAGTTGGCGTGTATTTTTGGAGGCTGTTGGTGCCCAACCACGAGACCGCAGGGTCTATGGTCTGGGCACTAGAGCTTTTGCATATTTTCCCCATCAGGCCTTCAGCTTGCGATTTTCTGGTGATATTCCTATCGAGCATTTAGACGACATTCGGAGATCTATTGCGGAGGAGGTTCGGCAGGACGTTCATCAGGAGGTTCGATAGGAGGTTCGGCAGGAGGTCGAGAACAAGTTCGAGCAGTGTATGCGAGGCCGGGATCAGGAGCTTACAGACGTGCGAGATCAGATGTGTCATTTGCAGGATATGGTTAGCCGCTTGTCGCAGGATCTTTAGCCTCCACGTGATCGCTGAGATACTTGATGTATTTTTTTCTTTTTTTATGTTATACATGAAACTTCAAAATTTTAATATATGAATTATTTTTGGAAATTGATTATTGTTTGGATGAGTGAAGAATGTTTCTATCAATATTTAAATTTAACGAAATTGTATTAACCATTTTAATTTTTAATATTTTATATTTTTAAAAAATTTAATTTGCGACACATTAGCGACTGAAATTGCATCGATAATATTTTTAAAATATTATTATTAAATATTGCGATGCAATGACCTAGCGTCACAATAATTTAAAAAAAATTTAATAGCGATGCATTAGCGACTTAAATTGCATCGCTATTATATCTAAAATATTTTTAATAAATATGGCGATGCATTAGCGACTCAAATTGCATCGCTATTATATCAAAAATATTATTATTAAATATTGTGATGCAACTAAATGCGTCGTAATATTGCGACGCAATTGAATGCATTGTAATATTTAATAATAATTTTAAATATTAAAAATTTGTTTTAAATTTAGCGATGCATTTGGATGCGTCGCAATATTGCGACACATTGTTACATCGCAGAGAGTCGCAATATTGCGACGCAATTGCGATAAATGAATATTGCGACGGATATATGAGCGACGCCGTCATTGCGTCGCTATTGCGTCGCAATAGCATATTTAGTGATGCAATTGCGACGCATTTGGGCGTCGCAATATTTTTTTCTCTTGTGGTGAGTTACATAGGAACAGCTAGCATCTTTTGATTTTTCAAAACTTTTTCCTCCCTTAAGAAATCTTTATCATTACAGTTAAATATAGTAAAAAAATTTTGGATAATTTGACATTATCAAATTATAAGAAATAATTGTTATTTATGTATTTTTATATTTACTTCTTTAGTCTTGTTAAGTTATATAGAAGTATATAATCAAATCTTATAAATAATTAACAACTCAATTCAACAATTGAATAATTATTTAAACATTTCTTTCACATTCTTAATATTTTTATTCAATCTAATGTAGTCTAATCATGTAGATAAACTTAACCGAACTAATTCAACTTGATCCAAGTAAATTCCTTTAACTTCAATTCATAGATGTGCGGGTACAAAGAAAAGGAAGAACCCAATCCAGATGACGTAAACAAGAGGAATGGAATTATTGGTGGAAGCCATGAGATCTCCCTATACCAAGGAACAAAGGATGGATACTTGTTGAGAACCGAGTTCAGAAGGGAGACAAAAAAGGAGAGTGGTGGCTTGCCTATTGCTTGACTGAAACCCAGACATGGAAGAACAATATTGTTGCTGAGCTATTAAGACTGGAAGCTTGGTTCCAAGCTTCCAATATAGCTTCCAAAATCAGAACAATTTTTTTTTTTATGATGTTATAAACTAAGACCTCATCATATTTTATGATCTAGATGGTAAATTATATGTATATCAGTAGAAGCTTTCATATACTCATCCATTTTAAGTCTCACCATCTTTGACTTGGTCAAAATAAGAAAATAAATAAATCCAACAATAAATATAATGATGAGCCAACTCATCTATAATATGTCTTATTTCCATGTGGACCATGAATCGAAGTGTGATTTGGATACTATTTATAATGACCTAATATTTCATTCAAAAAATACTACAAAGAAAGGTGTCATTTAGATTTCCTAGCTTTGTACGTATATGTATCCAAAATTTATCTGACATACAATTAATGTGAGACTAAATAAAGGCCAGCATGGACTGGTACAAGAACTATAAAGCAAAGTAAATCATATACAAGATTGTTCTTATGCATATTTTGAATTTAAGTATTTGCTAAGTCTTTATGCCCGTATCAACCTTCTCAATTTTAGTTTGCATATGAATTCAAACTTGTATGCTATTTAATGTTGAACTGCTGCGGGCACTTTTGCAGCTATAACCACCATTTTCAGAGTCATTTAATTAATATATAATAAAATTATATTAGGAGAATTTGTAATATCAACTATTTTGTTAGTTAAATACCATAAAGATCTTGGACAAGCTGGCCTTGTCAA
This sequence comes from Calamus simplicifolius, assembly GCA_900491605.1. Lineage (NCBI taxonomy): Eukaryota > Viridiplantae > Streptophyta > Magnoliopsida > Arecales > Arecaceae > Calamus > Calamus simplicifolius. The sequence goes on from UESW01003952.1 coordinate 2,074,957, forward strand.
ATTACAAAAAATAATGTTGAAAGAATTTTATTGACAAATGTGAATCACAACAGATGCATGTGGTGATTCGTGAGAGTATGGTTGCAACTCTAGCCAGAAATGGCTATCCGGCTTACCCTTGACGCTGCATTAAGATTTTATGAACCAAAAAGATTCAAAATAGGAATCAGATATGGAATAGAAATGATATGGACCTCTTGCACTTCATCATTGCTGGCACAACACCTGAGCAATTGTAGATGAAATATTCAAGGGCACCTTGAAGTTCCAAAGCAGTTTGTTAATCTTTATCTTAACAGTGCATGCTAGGTTTCGGTTGTCTCAGGTCAGAGACTGATCCAGAATTCATCCAATTAGTATCATTTCTTAACTTTTAAAATCCAAGACCATCAGTATTGAAACTTTTAGTCTGAAGTCGTTTGAGATTTTCTCCCTTCCCTTCTTCCTTAATTTTCTCCCGTAACTGCTGCGCATCTGTCACTGTCGTTTGAGCTGCTGATGATATTACTTTCTCTAGCCATGGTTTGCGGGTAGGATTTGCTTCACCCAGATAAATTCTACGTCTATTTTTCTTCTTCTTTTCTTCTTAGGTCAAGGAGTTCTTATTTGTCGCTTCTTAGGACTTTATTTAGTTATTTGCAAGCAAAGAAAAAAGAGAACTCCACTCAATTAGTGGTCTTTGGGTTACGCCTATATATACTTGAGACTTCCGATCCTTGCCCCAGTCCGTAAGTCATTAGAATATATTTAGATGGATTAGTTCAAGCAATGTTATATTGGGTTTAGTCTATCATCCATGATAACGTGCGAGCTGTTAAGCAACCTTGGACCAATGGTTGATGCTGTGGGGGTAAAGTTTAGAACAATTTAAAATCATATAATTTGACATTATAGTTGAAATCAAAATTAGAATAAAAACCAAATCCCACTAAAATCAAAATCATTATTTTCATCCATTTAATTAAGTATGATTTCTCAATCCTATTAATAATAAAAGTTAATATATATATATATATAGTTATATATTATAATATATTATTATACATCATAAAAATATATAATTAATATTATAAAAAATCATATAGTATAAATTTGTAAGATGTGTTGCATTACAATTGGCTTGAATGAATATGCAATTTAAAGGAGATTTGAGATTTGAATTTTAGATGGAATTAGAATAGAATTTTAGTTCCTTTAAATAAATACTGGGAATCGAAATTAATTATTTGATTTCAATTCTAAGAAGACCATTTCAACAGACTATATGGGCCCACTAACTAGGCCTCTATCTAGATTATCTCTACAATTCGGATGCAACAATGGTGATTTATAGAACAGTAGTTGCAACTCTAGTTAAGAATTGTTATTGTTATTCCACGGTTTTTTTGATATGAAAGGAACCATAGAAGGAAAAAAAAATCAAAAAATTAATCTAGACATTTAGTATGCTGTTCACCCAGGATATCTACGACAATGAAAATTATATAAAGTTACCTAATCTAATAATCATTCAAAGTAGGATTCGAGTCTTTCATTCAAGTCTCATAACTGGACACAAAAATCCGCATATGTTGTTTTTGTATTTTTCTTGAGTCATGGCATTCCTTCCTTGACGCTTCCTATACCTTATTTTCAAGGGGAGAGAGAGAGAGAGAGAGAGAGAAAAGCAAACTTCAGTCAATTATTTATACTTTTTTGATCATTTCAAAGTTTCTTTCAACGATGGCAACCTCACCGTGGTCTTTGGTTCACTGAAATATACTTTCTAAGCGTAGACTTAGGTATAACGCAAGCGATTATCTTAGCATTACCAGATAATAATGTAGCAATCATCGTGGCTGAGTGAGCCAGAGGAGAAGGTTTCGCTGCCTTCTCAGATCACTATTGTAGGCAAATTGCCGTAGGGCTGGGTAATAAAACCCCCTCATGCAAGCTGCTAAGCAACCTTGGACCAATGGTTGATACCATATGGGGGTTGGGTTTGGAACAATTTAGAACCGTATAATTTGACATTATAGTTGGAATCAAGATCAAAACTAAATTCCACTAAAATCAAAATTATTCTATTCATCCATTTGATTAAATATAATTTCCCAATCCTATTAATAATAAAAATTAATATATATATTATATATCATAATAATATATAGTAAATATTATAAAAAATTATATATTATAAATTTGTAAGATGTGTTGCATTACAATTGGTTTCAATGAATTTGTAATTCAAATGAGATTTGAGATTTAAATTTTAGATAGAATTGAAATCAAATTCTAATTCCTTCCAAACAAATGCTTGGAATTGAAATATTTTAATTTCAATTTCTAAGTTACCTATTTCTAATAATCATCGAGATAGTAGTATTTGAATCCTTCATCTAAGTCTTGTAATTAATTGGACACAAAATTCCACGCCTATTGTTTCGTATTTTTCTTCTTAAGTCAAGGTATTCCTTCCTCGACGCTTTCTGTATCTCATTTTCAAGGGGAGAGAGAGAGAGAGAGAGAGAGAGAGCCGATCCTTCTCAATTATTACTGCTTTTTGTTTTATCATTTCAAAGTTTCTTTCAAAGATGGTGACCTCACCGTGGTCTTTAGGTTACTAATATGCTTTCCATGCACCTAGACTTAGGACTTGTAAAGCAGCGTCATCCTCTGGCTCTAGCCAGCTTAGTCATCCATGATAATATGTTAGCTAGTAAACAATAATAGACCGATGGTTGACGTCGTGAGAGTACTGATGCTTGGATATTGCTCTAACGTTTAATTTTAGTGGCAAAAAAAAAAAAAGCAAATAAAAGGATGATTTTTGGGCTGTTTTCTATTCTGCTTGAATATTACTCTAACGTTGTTTGAGAATTTCTCCCTCCCCTCTTGTAACTGCCGGGCGTTACTGTTGTTTGAGCTGCTGACATTATTTTACCCAAAGAAATTTTACGTTTATCTTTTATTTTTTCTTCTTGGATTACGGTGTTATTATCTCGATGCTTCATTATTTTCATGTAAAGAGGGAAGAGAATCCCACCGCTTTTTTTTTTTTTTTTTCCTTCAATCATTTCATAGCTTCTTTCAGTGAAACGATAGAGACCTCACCGTGGTCTTTGGGCTATGCGCGTATGCTTGAGGCTTCCGGTCCCCACCGATGTTTGTTAGTGGACTACAAGTCGTCAACGAACAATGTTTGTCTATGGAGCTGAGCTGTTTTCCATATGGTTCTTCCAAAAGAATGGAACAATCGCTTGCATAAAAAGAAAAAAAGAAAAGAAAAAAAGCTATCTATTTCTAATTTTACATAGCCATAATAAATAAGTATTTTTCTATTGAAAAATGATGCAAAATTTGTTAAGTTTTAGGTTTAAATGGTGGACACAATGTTGCGTGAATTGGCTTACATTTTAACTCAACATGGAAAGTTATTCCGGACGTGGATCCTCATTGCTACTCATTCATAGACTTGAGTAATGATGTTGCGAATCAACATTTAAATGATGTCATGGCAAGAATTACAATAAGACTTTGATGATGATGTACTCCACATGTTTGACATATATAAAGGTTTGTATGAAATATATCACTTAGATATTATGCCTGTTGTTCCTACTTATATAGACTTGTGAATGTTATTGGAATTGGTCCATTTGTTGTGCATTATGGAATTCATAGTAAATTTCATGATGCAGCATGCATAGACTTTATTCCATTGCATTAAATGATAATAACAACTTCAAACATTTAACATGATATTCAGTATCATTTTTAAGTATACAAGGAGTTACAAGTCCAAAAAGTTACGATACACAACGCCCATAAATCTCCTTAACCAACTACTTAAATAACAACCACTAATATTAGCACAATAAGGTCACAACTATGTAAGAAACCATCTTCATTTTCATTGCAAAAATGCTATGATCCAAGATCATCAATATTGCCCTTAAAGCTTCCATTTCTATTTTCAATTTTACTATTATTTCCCTCTTCATCTCCGATACAATGCATCTCAAATCAATACCTTCATCATCATTTACATTTTCTTCCTATTTTGCCTGCAACTTGATGACCACATTGACAATACTTATTTTGAAAAGTGATCCCCTAGTCTAGAGCCAAATTATTGCTAAATGATGCCATACATTTCACTCAGGACTTTAGAACTCTATGAACAAGGCGGAAGAGAAAAAAATGCCAGTTGCGTTTCCAAAATCGCAGCTGGTTTATGTACCTTGTCTTTGATGCCATCTCTATTGAGGGGTTAAAATTCTACAGTTTACATGTGTTTAGTTTTAGAAGAGCAAAAAAAAGGGCAAATAAAGCAATGTTTTTGGGCTGTTTTCTATTCTGCTTGGGTATTGCTCTGAATTCGTCTGAGAATTTCTCCCTTCTCTTCGCATGCATCGGGCGTCGTTGTTTGAGTTGCTGACATACTTTCTATGGCCGTGGCTTGCAGGTTGGATATTCTTCACCCAAAGAAATTTCACGTTTGTTTTTTATTTGTCTCCTCTTGCGTTACGATGTTCTTGCCTCGACGCTTCTTGTACTTTATTTAGTTATTTTACGCAAAGGGCAATGAGAACCCTAATCAATTATTATTAATGCTTTTATTTTATCATCTCAAAGCTTCTTTTGATGAAATGATGTGACCTCGTTTTGGTCTTTGGGTCACCGCGGCCTTTGAGTTACGCGTATGTACTTGAGACTAATAAATTTAGATTGTTTACTTAAAGCGACGTCATCCATGATAACACGCAAGTTGGTAAACAACAGATAGTTGATGCCGTGGGGTTAAGGTTTGTCAGAATTTAAGCCGAATAATTTGATAACATAGTTGAAATAAGAATCAAAATCAAACTTCACTATAAATTAAAAAATATTTTTTTGCACATTTGATTAAAGATAATTTCTAAATCCTACTAATAATATAAATTAAAATATATACAAACTTATATATTATATAATATATATTAATATATTATTAAATAAAATATATAATTATATATTATAATAAAATTATATATTATAAATTTATAAGATATGTTAGGATATAGTTGGTCCGAATGGATTTGCAATTTATAGATGGAATCAAAAGATCATTTCAATGAACTAAATTGTAGGGGGAAGGGAAAGAGTTTCAGACTCCTTTTATTTAAGGATTATTTTGCAAAATTCAGCAAGGATATGTACTAAAACATATATTAGTCTATTTAACTTAGACAGCATTTCTTAAAAGCTTTTAAAAAACACTCTTTTATCTTATTATTATTTATAATGAATGGATTAAATAGTTTTGGTATATGTGAGAGGTGATTGGTTCGGGAATACCTTTCGATGTTATTTAAACCCTATATCACCATATATACATGGGTTTATCTAGGAGTGTCCTCTAATTGGGATATATAAAAGATTTATTTTATTATTTTTAATAAAGTCAAGAGATAAAAGAGGATTCAATTTTAATGCTCAATCTAAATATTTTAATTTCTTATATTTTTTGTTACATTGATTGTGAAAATGCATACTAAGGTATATTCAATCTTACACCAAGTGTGCTGTGAAACAACCTAGAGTACTTATGCATGATTAAAAAATTTAAATAATTTTTTTAACTAATTTTTTTGGATTAAATTTTCAATTATTAGAAATGACATTAAAATAGATTCAACTCATAATCAACATCGATTAAAAACCTTACAAACGGACTAATGATATTCATGAATTAAATTAAATTTAACTTTTATATAGATTAGATCCTTAATCTATTGAGAACTTCAGAGCTTAAAACGAGAAGAAAAAGTGAAAGTGGATGCCCACATTGATTTGTCCAACATTGACCATGAACCGAATAAATTTTAGCTACTTATATAGATTAAATTTAAATAATACTTTAAATAGACTTTTCTTTAAAGAGATTCGGCATTGTTACACCAATCCTATCTACTGTTATTTCTAATATTAACAGAGTTTCTGGACTGATGCAGGTTAATTTAGAGATCTGGATATCTGATTAGAATCATGTTTCTTGATCATTTAATTGTATCAATTGAGATATTATAAAAACTTCATTGTTATTTTTATAGAAGCAAGAGAACCTCTTAGGTGATCTCCGGCCGGGGTGGGACGCTGCCCACGGTGACGAGGACTGATCACTCAAAAGAAAAGTCAGTTTGGTGCGATTCGATGTGCTCTCATTCCGCTCTTTTTTTTGGTACAGACGGGTGATCACACAATCTATGGTGAGTCAAACCCAAAATATCGGAATACAATATTTGGGCTAGAATAATAGGGCAAGTGTCACCCCGCTGCCAGCTCCAAAAGCCAGAGTGATAAGCCACTCTAGCAGCTATCCAATTCGCAACTGCATTGGCTTCCCTGTAGATATGCCGAATCTGGGCACTAGCAGCTCCCAGAAGAAGAGATCTGATATCACTAATCAAGGGGATGATGACCATAGTCAATGGAATCCTAACGGATCCAGCTGATAACCGTAGCTGAATCACCTTCAATAATAAGCCTTTGGACACCCAGGGTCCGAAAGGCATAAGAAATACTAGCCCACGCCGCATACAGTTCAACAAGGGGAACAGTAGAGTCAAGCAATCCAAATCCATCAGCCGCAATCATCGTGCCATCCGACCCTCTGATCACAAAAGCTGAACCCGCATGTCTACTGCGAACACTCTCATCAAAGTTGATTTTAACAAACCCTAGGGGTGGGGGCTTCCAAGAAATAAAAACCGTACGCCGGTGCGCTACCGAAGTAGCATGGGAGTCCCAGTGGCCAGGGCAAGCAGAATCCAGAGAGCTCTGATGGAAAGTATACTCCGCGGCTAAGGAGACAGTGGACCTAATGACCCGAAAGGAGGTAGCTGCCTCATCAGTGAACACAATCTGGTTCCGGGATAATCAGATCTGGTACGCAATAAAGCCCACCTCGGAACCATCTAATAGACACCATTCCGCATAGCCTGCCTGATCAGCCGAAGGAATGATAAACACTGGGAATCCGAATCATGCTCCCAAGGACACATCCCCGAACTATGCCAGATCTGTCTCGCTCTACTGCATAAGAAGATAGCATGATCCATTGTCTCCTCCTCGATACCACACAACGGGCATATAGGCATGATGCTCAAACCTCTCCTCGAGAGCAGGGAACAGGTTGGAAGAATACTCCAAGCAAACTTCCATACAAACAGATGCACTCTAGGGTGAATGGAAAGATGCCAGATCCAAGCCAAATCCATCACTTGATGGGGCAGAGGCCGATAGATATCGACAAGGTCCCTCATAGAAGCCCGGGGAACAAGTTCTCCTCCAAACCCTAGAATCATCCGTGTGGCCCGGAATGACTCTTTGAATCGGCATCGCAATACCACGTTAGTTAAACGAGGGATCGTGACTGCTACGCGGAAACGGGCCACAAGCTAGCCTTGAATCTTCGTACTTTCTTTCTTTCTAATAAAATATATTATTTTATAAAATTTATCCAACTAAATATGTTTTTAATGATCATTAATAAATATTAATTAACATAACTTCATAGATCATATTAATTAATCTAATGGATACAAAAAAAAATTACCGAAACGACACCAAATAAAATTGAGCTCACAAGCCTCTTGGTGTTATTAATAGCATCGGCCTTTAGCCGTGGGATCAAATAAAACCCACCTTCATTGGCCCTGGGCCCATCATTTTAGTGGCTACTTAGTCGGCCCACCAAATAGGAACGAGACTCCTCCCTTGCATCATGCCGTGGAATATTGGATGATCTACACGTGTTTGATTATGAAAACAGATGGTTGTCTCTCATCGTAATGATATGTAATAAATACTCTTCTATTTTCTAATCGCATCGTAACTATACGTGTTGGAAATAAAACGTGTGGAAGAATCCAATTCACATAGCACTTTACACGGTGCAAAATTTGTACCATAAGGATTTATACCCGACCTCAGTCCACTTGGTCTCTTTTTGGACAAAAAAAAAGGGGACATAGTTTAAAATACTCTTTCTTTCCTCAATTATTAAAAATGGGATAATTTGATAAATTAATCTACGTAGAATCTACCTGAAGAAAGAACTCTAATTAGAGGACTTTTTTTGATAACAGCCATCCTATGCTAATTAGAGAAAGATTTATCTTCATGATAGTCACCCTATCCTAATTGAAGAAGAGTTTCCTTTTATGATAACACCTTATTTAAGTCTAATCAAGACTCTCCTCATTATGATAAGGCTAATTCTATAAAGAATTAGCTAACTCCTGTTAGGATATGATCTCATGAAGAACAAATCATGAGACCCAGCACACTAGTTATATAAGATAAACTCAATTCTAAAAAGAATAAGAAATATAGTTTTCTAAGAAAATTGGCCAACCAATTGTTAAAAGAGGTTTCCTCCAAAAGAAACTTTGGGACCCATAATGCTCATTTCTTTGGATACATGCAGCAATCACACATATAGAAGAAGAAGGAATCTTGTCCATTGATATGATGACTAATTTATGCATCAACATTTATAATTTGTATTTATTCCAATTACAAAATGAGGTGTAATGCATGGAATACAATCTCATTCAAAGTCTAGAAGAAATTTAGAGCTTAATTATGGTTACTAACAGTCAACATCTGTCATTGGACATATTTTTGAACATGTATTTATTAGTATTATAATGAATTGTACCTCTCAAACTCATTAATTTTTTCAAAATATAAGCTTAGTTCATTCAATGCTTGTCATTTGGTTTCCTTTTTATTAATGAGCAACATATGCACAACCATATCACTTAACAAGTAATATGGATTTATCATTGTTAAGTGAAAAATGTCTAAGAAACACATGCTAATTATTAATTGGAGTAGTTAGTGCGTATATTGCTCATCAAGTGTGAGAATCAAATGGCAAATGAATAGCTTAACTCCACCTAAGTTTCGCTCTTTTCAAACAAGAACGGTTAGATTCTTAAGAGGAATCATGTGAAATGCAGTCAACCACTCTATCATTTCTTAATTCTCTTTCATCCGGCTTTGCCTCGGTGGTTGACAAACAAATATTAAACAAAAACAACAAACACTAAACCAAAAGCAAAGGCAATGTATGCCAACCTCAAGATGTTCACCAACACTACCTCAAAATATAAACCACTTCATATCATATGAGACGATTTGGTCAATTAGACTTTCCTAAGGCCTCAAGTTAGTTCTCGATCACTAGGCTTGCTTGGGTTAATAGTCTATTAGAGAAAATTGATGAATCAGATCACTATATTCCTCCCGTTGTTCGATGAGAATCAAATCCTTTGGCCCATCCAATAGATTTGGTTCAGGATTTGATCAATTATTCTCTTTCACCTTTAAAACTCATAAATTATAAAATTAAAAAATTCATTCATTTCTTTTGTTCTTGCTTTAATATAAATTTTAAAATCATCCCATCTCTTTTATTTTTTATTTTTAAAATTTATAAACTATAAGAATTCAAAGATGAAAGGAAGATAACTGAATTCAAATTTCACTATATTCTAATATAGCAGTTTAAAATTTGATCATCTTCTTCATCCTTACATTCATCCTACTCTTTTACTTTTTTATATTTTTGAGTTTCATAAACTGTATGAATTTAAGAACAAAAAAAATAATTAATTTTAAACTTAGCTAAGTCGAATATAACCAAATTTCTATATATATATATATATATATATATATATATATATATATATATATATTACTTTGGGTCCTCAAGATTTGGACCTACTATATTTGCGCATCACATAAACCCAAATTAGATGGATCTGATGTTTATCAAAAGCCACCATAAACCTTAACTTTCTTGATTTGACAGAAATAGAGGTTTCCAAATAATTTTTCTCTACTTCAAACGACCTGAAATAGAGTTTTGAAGCCAATGAACCCACGGTTGAAAGGGTTTATTTGTTGAAACATAGTTTTAGTTATAGTGCAAGGATCCGATTGGAAGCATGCAAGGGTGAAGTTGATCTCTTAAAAAGATAATTATTTGCTGGCTACTTTGTCTCATCAATCACATCAAAATACATAAGTTACTATAAATATGAAATCCATGCAATCTTTTGTACAATTAATTTTACATAGCCATAATAAATAAGTATTTTCTTGTTGAAAATGATGCAAAATTTGTTGTTTTATAATATATATATATATTATTAAATAAAAATATATATTATAATAAAATTATATATTATAAATTTGTAAGATATGTTGGGATATAGTTGGTCCGAATGGATTTGCAATTTATAGATGGAATTAAAAGATCATTTCAATGAACTAAATTAGAGGGGGAAGGGAAGGTGTTTCAAACTTCTTTTATCTAAGAATAATTTTGCAAAATACAACAAAGATATGTACTAAATCGTTATTTAGCCTATTTAACTTAGGCAACATTTCTTTTTTTTTAATGTTTACAAAAATATTTATGTTTATATTTTTAAATGAACATATCAAATAGTCATAACATAAAGAAAACTGCACATAAATTATTTGGATATGATGATAGAATAAAGCATTGAAATAATATCTTTATTTTTTCTACCAAAGCAAAACAGTGAGAATGCCACTCATCACTTATACTAAAAGCATCAAAAGAAAAATTTCACCATATAGTAAGCATAACTTAAGATAAAATTCTACGAGAACTTTACTCAATAATCCACTCAATTAGAATTGATCAAATTTTCAAGCCCTTAATACGTAAACCACGAAAGTGATTTCTAGTCTCTTTTTTAAATATTTCATAGATAAAAGAGAGAAATACAATTTTGCAAATGCTTACATGCATCTTTGGTTTTCCTTGGACTTCGGCCTAGTAGAGATTAATGCCACAACCATATAAATCTTATTACATATCTTGTCGATGAATCGGATATAAGCAAATCTTGTGCTCCTTTTGATCATCATTGCTCCTAGAAAGCCCCAAAAGCCGACCACAAATCCTGGAGCAAAGCTAACATAAGCCCATATCATTTCCAAATCATTTGGATTTTCTTTTTCTTCTTCTCTTCTATGAATTGTTGGACCTTCAGTAGGTTCATCACCAGGGCACTTTTCTATTGGTTGTCCACAAAGATACTGATTGCCACTGTAGATGGATGGATTGGTCAAGGTTTGAAGTTGGTTGCCGGATGGAATTCTTCCGGATAAATTGTTGTGGGACAAGTTCAAGTGGTTCAAAAAATTCAAAGCAGCGAAGCTTGTAGGAATTGTGCCTGATAGGTTGTTCATTGATAGATCCAATGACTCCAACTGCCCCAAAGCACCAATTATTTGGAATTCTTCCTGTCAAATGATTTCTTGATAAGTTCAAGAAACGAAGTCCATGAAGGTTTGCAAACTCTTTGGGAATCTCTCCAGTAATATTGTTGCAAGAGAGGTCTATGCTTGTCACAAGTGACAGCACAACAGTAGTGCATATATATTCCATACTTTTCATAGTTATCAGGAGATTCTCGGTGTAATAGGAGGCCAGATATTCAGAAAGAATAGAATTGCTCTTATTTTGTATCACAATCATGGCTTTTAAAGTACCAAATGATGGTGGCAAAGTTCCCGAAAGATTATTGTCTGCAAGATCCAATACTTGAAGGGATGCAAGAAGTGATAGTTGCATAGGAATATCACATCCAACATATTTGATCGGAGACAGAGAACTCTCAATGATGTTAGGCTCTCTCCAATCCATTGAGGTATGTTGCCTGATAGCTTATTATTGCCAAGGTCAATAGTAACCAACTGTTTGCACTTTTTTAAGGATAAAGGAATCTTGCCAGAAAGGTGGTTGTTTTCCAAATGCAATGATTCAAGTCCATTGAGAGATCCAATTGAGTCAGGAATACGTCCTGAGAATTTATTGCCTGAGAAATCAATGACCTCCAAATTTGATGAATTGTCCCAACAGTCAGGGAGAACTCCTGTTAAATCATTGCCAGCAAGATTGAGAACATTCAGATAATTTGCCTCACAAAACCAATCTGGGAAATTTTCTGATATTCCTGCGCTGGATAGGTCCAAGTTGAATAAATAAGTTTGGTTCCGAAGCCATGGAGGGAATTTGGGCCCCAGTAAACAGGAGCTCATTATGATTTGACGTGCTTCAAAAGGAAGAAGCCAACCTGGACTCACATCAAATGTTAAGGAGTTATTAGACAGATCCAAATATGATAAGTTTGTGAGGTTGGCAAAGTGGGCTTCGGTCAATGCACCTGCCAAGGAATTTGATTGAAGATCCAAATCAATTAGAGCAGATAACTTCCCTAGTGATGTAGGAATTGAACCGCTCAATGAATTAACACCAAGATAAAGATTTTGCAAACTTTGGAGGTCTCCTATCTGATTGGGCAAAGGCCCACTAAGATTGTTGTAATCCAAAAAAGATAACTTATTTTGCTAGTGCTGCATCTCGAGAAACCTTCCACGAATCCTGTAATCTCTCCACCTATACTGTTGTTAGAAGCATCAAGAGAGCTCAAATTGCAAAGATTACCCATTGTTCTTGGTATCACTCCAGCAATACTATTGCTGTCCAAATCTAACCACTCCAATTTATGAAGATTTCCCACTGTCTCTGGTATTTCTCCACTAATTTGATTGGAAGACAAATCTAGTTTCCGTAAATTGTACAAGTTCCCAATGCTTTCGGGTATTTCTCCACTAATTTGATTGCTAGACAGATATAATATTTGTAAATTGTGCAAGATTCCAATGCTTTTGGTATCCTTCCAGTGATATTGTTGGAACCTACATAGGAGGATTGCAAGTCTGTGAGGTTTGGAAGCACACCGTCAATATTGTTGTCATGCAAGCCCAAGTACCTTAACTTTGGAAGACTCCAAATGATATTTGGTATTTCACCACTGATATTGTTTCCGCTGAAATCTAACAACTCCAAGCTTTTGAGATTTCCCACAGTTTCCCATGTACTCCCACTGATGTTGTTGTATGAGATATCTATGGACCGCAAGCTCTTCAGACTGCACACTGATTCAAGGATGTCTTCATTGAAACTGTTCTTTGAGAGATCTAAGACTTGAAGCTTCTTGAGATACTCGATGGCAAGCGGTATATTGCCATGGAAATAGTTCCTCCCAAGATCAAGATGTTCAAGTATGCTAAGGTTAAACAGCCAACCGGGTATTCTCGATGCAAGGTAGTTCGAAGATAGATCAAGTTCAGAAAAGTGAAATTAACATGGGGTAGTGTAGAGGGAAGGCTAGGGAGAGAAGCCTCAGACAGATGCAGGACAGAAAGAGAAGGGAGCATATTGGTCACAAGAAGCCAATTGGATGCTTTTGAAAGGTTGACATAACTCATATCAAGATGCTGCAAGAAATGGATCCGAGCTAACCAGCCAAGGTCATCAACATCCAAATTATAATTTGAATTGAGATCAAGGTAGACTAAGCTTGAGAGGTTCCCGAGTTGGTGAGGGATGGTTCCAACAAATGTAGCATGAGAGAGGTTTAGATATTCCAATTTGGCAAGAGATCCAATGAAGTGGGGGATTGGGGCACCGCCAAAGTAGTTCATGCTCAAATCTAAATAATTCAAATGTCTCAGGTGAAGAAGTGAAGGACTCACCTCACTTTATTCTCACTTTCATCAAGAAGAGATCCACAGCGATAATATATCGTCGACATTCCATAGGATGGAAAAGGGTGGTGGAGGTCAAGCTTTACGACATGGCCAGTCATGGTGTGCACTGAACTCCTCTCCATGTGCAGCAGTCTGTGCCATTCCAAGAAAGCCATTTGTGGGCGTCAACGATGCCCTCTCGTATGCTAAGAAGCCTTCCTTTCTACCTCTATGCAGCTTCCTGATTTGGAACTATTTCCATTGAAACAGAGACAGAGTTGCACGGATCCAAAGAAGAAGAGGAACCCAATCCAAATGCTGTAGTGCTTATTGTTCTTCCGTAGCTTTAACCATGAGTTTGAGAGTCATCTAACAAAATCAAAATTAAATTATATGTCAATGCCTGAGAATTTATTATATTGACCAAGCCATGTCAGAGGTACACAGGAACAACAACCATTCTTTGATTCTTTAGAACTTTTTTTTTTGCCTCCTTTCAGAAATCGTCATCCTTGAAGGTTGAATACAGCAAAAAAAATTGGACAAATTGACATTTTTAAATTATAATAAATAAGATTTTTGAAGAATTGAGAAATCAGAATACTAAAATATGGTATGCAAGCTAATAAATGTATTCAAATTTAAAACTACCACAATATTATGGCACAATGAGAAGATAGAAAAAAAAAAAGCTGATAATTTACCCTTAAAAAAGGTGTATCAAAAACTAACAAAAATATAATATACTAATAAAAGGCTTGTCTCAAATCGTTAGCACCATTGCTACAACACACCATAAATCTAGCCACAAGGATTTAATTTGGGTCTGGCTCAATCTAAACTTATTTGCCCAACTTGTTAATTGGATAGGCTTGAATTTGTTTTATAAGCTCACGAGTTGGTTTGGCTTCAAAAATTGCAACCTAATTTTAAGTAAGATTTAAGTATAATTAGTTCTCAACCCAAGCCAAATATGATCCTAACTTAACCCAAACTAGACCAAATTTAAATCCAATCTAATATATAAGAACATAAATTATTTATATTCCATATATATTTATATATTTTTTTAATCAGGTTAAGTTTTATACAAGTATATAATTGAACCTTATGAATAATTAACAATTCAGCAAATATTAATTGAATAAAATTATTTTAAACATTTCTTTCACATTCTTAATATTTTTATTCAATCTAATGTAGTCTAATTAATGTAGATAAACTTAACCCAACTAATCCAACTTGATCTAAGTGACAAATCTCTCTAACTTCAATTCATAATTGCACGGATCCAAATAAAAGGAGAAAGCCAATCCAAATGACGTAAACAAGAGGAATGAAATTATTGGTGGATGCCATGAGATTTCCTTATACCAAGGAACAAACGATGGATACTTGTTGAGAACCGGGTTATATATAAAAAATTTGTTATATCAACTATTTTGACAGTTAAATACCATAAAGATTTTAGACAAGCTGACGTTGTCAAATTACAAAAAAAAAAAATACTGTTGAAGAATTGTATTGGTAAACATGAATAGCGAAAGGTAGTGCATAAGCTAATAAAAATATTAAAACTGCCTCAACATTTCAACAAAAATTTAATTTCTCTTGACTTTCTATATATCGGCTTCACACTTAATTGAACAAAGCTATTTATCATTCAAACATGACAGTCCTCTCTTTCTTTCTTTTTTTCATAAATTTAGATGCATGATGGTGATTCGTGAGAGCATGCATTAAAATTTTATAAACTGAAAAGTTTCAAAATTGGAATCATATATGGTATAGAAATGACATGGAATTGCCGACACAACACTTGAGGAGCAATTGTAGATGAAATATTCAATGGCACATTGAAGTTCTAAAGCAATTCATTCTTTATTATCAAATATACCGGTAAAAGGGTGCTAGGTTCGGATTACCTCAAGTTAGAGACTAATTCAGAACTCATCCAATCAATATCGCTTCTTAATTTTTAAAAATCCAAGACCATCCTAGTATTGAAACTTTTAATCTGAAGTCGTTTGAGAATTTCTTCCTTCTCTCCCGTAACTGCCAGGCATCTATCGTTGAATGAGCCACTGACATTACTTTCTCTGGCCGTGCTAAAATTTGCTTGACCCAAATTAATTCTACGTCTGTTTTCTATAATTTTTTTTGTTCTTGGGTCAAGGCATTCTTATCTCGTCGCTTTTTAGACCTTATTTAGTTATTTTTATATATAAAAAAGAGAGAACTCCACTTAATTATTAATGTTTTTTTATTATTTTATAGTTTTTTTCAATGAAATGATGGTGACCTCACCGTGGTCTTTGGGTTACCGTGGTCTTTGGGCGATGCATGCATGGCTGAGACTTTCAATCCTTGCCCCACTCCACAAGTCATTAAAATAAATTCAGATGGGACTTCCAATCGTCGTCCCAATCCGCACGTCATTAAAATAAATTCAGATGGGACTTCCGATCCCTAAGTCATGAAGATACATTTAAATAGCTTAGTTAAAGCGACGTCATACTGGCTTTAGTCCATCATCCATGATAATGTGCAAGCTACTAAGCAACCTTGGATCAACGATTGATGCCGTGGGGTTGAGGTTTAGAAGAATTTAGAACCATATAATTTGGCATTACAGTTGAAATAAGAATCAAAACCAAATTCCACTAAAATCAAATTTATTCTTTTCATTCAATTGATTAAATATGATTTCTTAATCCTATTAATAATAAAATTAATATATATACATAAAGTTATATATTATAATATATTATTACATATCATAATAGTATATATATTATTAATATATAATTAATATTATAAAATTATATATTGTAAATTTGTAAGATGTATTATATTACAATTGGCTTGAATGAATTTATAATTCAAAGGAGATTTGAATTTTAGATGGAATTAGAATTGAATTCTAATTCCTTCAAACGAATGCTTGAATTAAAATCAATGATTTTGGCCCCAATGTCAAGAAGACCATTTCAACGGACTCCATGAGCCCACTAAATAAGCCTCTATCCGAATTATCTTTACAATTCAGATGCAACAGTGGTAATTTATAGGATAATAATTGCAATTCTACCCAAGAATTATTATTGTTATTATATAGTTTCTTTGGTGTGAATGGAAGCATAGAATGAAAAAATGAAAGAAAAAAGGAAAAAAAAAATTATCTAGACATTTGGTATGCCGTTCACTTAGACATCGATGATGATGAAAATTATCTAGAGTAAGTTACCTATTTCTAATAATCGTTTAGAGTAGGATTTGAGTCCTTCATCCAAGTCCTATAACTAGACACAAAATTCCACCTCTATTGTTTTTGTGATTATTTCAAAGTTGCTTTCAATGATGGTGATCTCACCGTAGTCTTTGGGCGACTGATATATACTTTCCACATACCTAGACTTGGGACTTGTAAAGCAATGCCATGCTCTGGCTCGGTCTTTGTCATCCAATGGTAGCTGCAATTACAAGTGGATGAAGTCCTCGGTTAGAAAAGTATTTGTGGCAAGTAAAATACTCCTATGTCTATTCCAATTCACCATCAAGACTAGACGGCCGCATTGCCCTTCCTAAATTTGGTTTCGTTTGTGTAAGCATTCAGCCCTTCCTTCTAATTTAATGTTATATTGTTGATTGTTCTTCTACAACTATAACCACAAGATTACATCCCAACACCTAAGAATTTATTATGTTGACCATTGCCACGTTAAGAGTTACGCGGGAGCAGGTAACATCTTTTGATTTTTCAATACTTTTGCATACCATAAGAAATCTTTATCATTATAGTTGAATACAGCAAAAAAAAAATTTGAACAAATTGACATTATCGAATTATAAGTGTTGAGGGGTAGAGTCGTCATTGCATTGATAATCGTGCGAAGGGGCTAAGATCAGCCCCATCCCTCCGCCCGCTACGATATGCCCCCGAGGAACTAAACTAATGTGGTCTGGCAGGCCATACAACTCCTGACTCGTTTTTTTCAGGTTTCCATAGCCCAACCTTTCCGAACTACCCATAACTCAACCTTCCCCGAGCTACCTATAGCTCGGCCTCTTTGAGCTCCCATAGCTCGGTTTTTTCCGAGCTACCTATAGCTCGGCTTCCCCCGAGCCTCCCATGGCTCGGCTTCCCCGAGCTTTCCACAGCTCGTTTTCCCCGAGCCTCCTGTGGCTCGGTTTCTTCGAGCTTCCCATAGCTCGGTTTTCTCGATTTACTGATGATTCATTTTTCTCCGAGCTACCTATAGCTCGGCTTCCTCCGAGCCTCCCATGACTCGGCTTCCTCCGAGCTTCCCGTAGCTCGTCTTTCTCCGAGCTTCCCGTAGCTCGGCTCTCCCGAGCTTCCCGAAGCTCGGATCCTATGAGCTCCCATAGCTCGGCTTCCCCGAGCTACCTATAGCTTGGACTTCCTGAGTTTCCACAACTCGGTTTCCCCGAGCTACCTGTAACTTGGCTCACCTTCCCCCGGGCTTCCCGTGGCTCGGTCTCCCCCGAGCTTCCGAAGCTCGGTTTCCTCGAGCTTCCACAGCTCGACCCCCATGAACAATCCGCGATTCGACACTCACCTCCGTGGAGCCCGACGCGGGAGAGCCTAGGCCCATCATCACAGAATCCCAAACAAAGAATCATGTTGAAGAGTGGTCTAGGACATAATATAACTACCTGGGACCTACGCATCCATCAGATCTCAGGCCATCAAAGAGCTCTCCTAGCCGTCGATCCCTCAACGAACAAGATACGGATCCCACCGGCCTCACAACGGCCTGATTCGATTCATTCCCGTATCCTAACAACCTTCGAACCTTCCAGAAGGTGCTCAAGATCCAGGTCATTACCTATAAATACGGCATCCCCAGATTCTCTCAGGTATGCACTCACAGCCCCTGGCTCACTCTCACTCTCACTCTCACTCTCCTCCACTGCTCGTCAGTGCCCCCCTGGAGCTCCCGATTGGCCACCCCTAGAAGACTTCCCGGAGAGATCCCTCTTCCCATTTTTTGTTGATCACCGATCCCCACTGACTTGAGCGTCGGAGGGTCTTCCGCGGATGGCCACCCCCAATACCTCTCGCGCGAGGACTTCTGTGCAGGTCCGCCCAGGAGGAAGCCCAGACCAGGAGACCGACCGCCCCGAGTCGGAGGATAGATCTCGGCGGCAACAGATTGGCGCTAGAGGAAGGGCCTCAAGTCTCGTTAAAACTTGAAGAAATGAGACAAGGATCTCGATCTGGAGTAGAACCTCTCCAATGGCTAATCGGAGAAGAGCAACCTCTGAAGCCCAGGACCATGTCGTCACTCAAAGACCTGATCCGACAGGCAATACGGTGCCGCAGCCTCCGCCAGTTGAGACCCCATCACCATCAGCCATCCCGGTGACCCAGGACCAGTTCGCCACGCTGGTCCAGCAGGTCCAAGCCCTGACCCATCTGGTTCAGGAGCGTTTCGCAGCTGCCCCTGCTCCACACCTTCATGGGGAGGCTGCAGCTCCTTCCTCTCCGGCCACCTCCTCCTCTGGTCCGCATGAAGCCACGAACCCCCACACCGACCCAAAGGGGACAAACCGGTCCCATGAGGCGGCTGTAACAGGGATCCTCCTAGATCTTGATAAGCCCGGACCCTTTCCCCGGTGTCCTCCCGCCATGATTCAACGCCGTCCCTGCGCTCTCCCCGCCTAGCTCCTCCTCTTACTTCTGAAGAGGAGATCCGTCGACAAATCTGGGAGATGCGTCAGGAGCTGAATGCCGCCAAGCAGGCCCATCCGCCTCAGCCCAAGGCGGAGCAGGGCATCCCTTTCTCCAAAGGGATTATGAGGAAGTGATTCCCTCCCATGTCAAACTACCCGCCGTCGAGCCCTACCACGGCTCTTCTGACCCGGATGATCATCTCAGCAGCTTCCGGTCAATAATGATGTTCCACGGAGCATCCGACGCAATCCCCTGCCGCGCCTTCCCCTCCACCCTCAGATGATCTGTCCGAACCTGATTTAACACTTGAAACCAGGTTCTGTTGATTCATTCGACGAGCTGAGCCATCTTTTTATTGGCCAGTTCGTCAGTAGCCGCCATCACCGGTGGAGATCCGACTCCCTCTCCGAAGTTAAGCAGAGAGAGGGGGAGTCCTTGAGAAACTCTCTTGGCCGCTTCAACAAGGCCATGCTAGAGGTGGACCACCTTAATCATGAGGTGGCTATGTCCGCCTTGGCGGGGGGAGTTTCAAAGGAGAGCGACTTCTACCTGGCGATGGAAGTCAGCTACCCCCCAAACCTCTCCGATATGATGGCCCTGGCAGACAAATATGCCAGGGTCGAAGAGTCACAGAGAGTTACCCGCGCCGAGCTGGCAAAGAAAAAAGAACCCAAAGGTCCTGACAGGCACCGACCCGTCCGTCGGCCAAGTCCACCTCGTCGTCAAAGAGCTCCCCCACCACCGCCGAGAAATTGCTCCCGGAGCCCGCCCAGGCGATTCGACCGGTACACTCCGCTCACTGTACCCAGGGCACAAATTCTCATGGAGATAGAGCGCCAGCTCCCCCGGCCAGCTCCTCTCCGAGGGAACCCAACCCGGAGGGACCCTGCCAAATACTTCCGCTACCACCGGGAGCACGGCCATGACACCGAGGAATGTTGGCAGTTGAAGAATGAGATTGAGAGGCTGATTCAACGGGGCCGACTGAACCAATTCAGGAGGGCACCCGAGCCAGGACAAGGGGGGGATCGCCAGCCCGAGCTTCAACAACCTCCTCCTCCACCAAATCCGCCTGTAATCGGCCACATCAACATGATCGAGGAGGCCGATGGCTCGAGCTCCAGAAATGATGACAAAGGATCAGCACCAAAGAAAGCGCAGACGGGCGAGCTCTCCTTCTCCGACGACGGATACAGTTTCCCCATGACGATGCACTAGTTGTATCCCTCAATTTAAATGACTATGATGTAAGCCGGATCCTCATTGACAGTGGAAGTTCTGTGAATGTTTTGTACCTCAATGTGTTTGCCAAGATGAGACTGCTCATGGAAAACCTTCGAGCCGTGGATTCCACCCTAATGGGATTCACAGGCGACGTCATCATCCCGAAAGGGGTCGTAACCTTAACGGTTCGTGCAGGAACCTAGCCCCTTGTGGCCACTGTTCACACGAACTTCCTAGTAACTAAACTCAGGTCGCCCTACAATGCAATATTTGGGAGACCCGGCCTGATGTCCCTCAAGGCAGTTGTCTCCATCCACACCTATCTATGAAATTCCCCACCAGGCGGGGAGTTGGAGTTGTCCAAGGAAGCCAAACCATGGCTCGACAGTGCTTCGTCACCAGCCTTCAGTCTAGAATACCGAAGGTTGACGGGCTGGACGCTCGGGAGGATTTCACCGAACAGCGAGGAGAACCAGTCGAGGAACTGGAAGAAGTGCCGCTGGACAAGGCTCGTCCCAACCGAACCATAAAGATTGGGTCGCTGCTGAAAGGCGAACCTCGGCAGGAGCTGATCAACTTCCTCCGAAGCAACGCCGATGTTTTCGCTTGGTCCGCCTCCGACATGCCGGGAATCAGTCCTGAGGTTCTTGTCCACCGCCTTAACGTGGACGAAATATACCGGCCTGTCAAACAAAAGAAGAGGAGCTTTGCCCCAAAGCGGCAGAGGGCTATTGAAGAAGAGGTTGATAAACTCATCAAGGCGAACTTCATCCGAGAGGTAAATTACCCGAACTGGCTATCGAATGTCATCATGGTGAAGAAGTCGAACGGCAAGTGGCGGATTTGCATCGACTTCACCGACCTCAACAAAGCATGCCCGAAGGACAGCTTCCCTCTCCCCCGGATTGATCAACTGGTGGATGCCACCTCGTGTCATCAAATGCTGACATTCATGGACGCATACTCCGGCTACAACCAGATTCGGATGGCCCCCGAAGATGAAGAAAAGACCGCCTTCATAACCGACCGAGGTACTTACTGTTACCGTGTTATGCCTTTCGGTCTTAAAAATGCAGGAGCCACCTACCAAAGGCTGGTCAACAAAGTATTCAAGGAGCAAATCGGCCGGAACATGGAGGTGTATGTCGACAACATGCTGGTCAAAAGCAAAGAAGCATCATAGCACGTCGATGACCTCTCGGAGAGCTTTGCAACACTCCGCAAGTATCAGATGAAGCTCAATCCGACTAAGTGTGCCTTTGGCGTTAACTCCGGAAGTTCCTCGGCTTCATGGTCTCCCAGCGGGGTATCGAAGCTAACCCCCAGAAGATCCAAGCTCTTCAACAGATGGTGCCTCTGATATCTATTAAAGAAGTCCAGCGCCTAACCGGAAGGATAGCGGCTCTCAACGATTCGTGGCGCGCTCAGTCGAAAGATGCCTCCCCTTCTTCAAAACTCTTCGGTCGGCTAAGAACTTCTAGTGGACCCCCGAGTGTCAAAAATCATTCCAAGATCTCAAGAAGTACCTCGGCTCTTCCCCACTCCTCAGCAGTCCAAATCCTGGCGAGATACTATTCCTATATCTGGCTATTTTAGGAGGTGCCGTTTGCTCGGTGCTAGTCAGGAAAGAAAACAAGGTCCAGAAGCCAATTTATTATGTCAGCAGGCTATTCCGCGACGCGGAGACAAGGTATAGCCGAATTGAAAAGATGGTGTTGGCCTTGATCACCTCAGTCCAGAAGTTGCGGCCATACTTCCAGGCGCATTCTGTGATAGTCCTGACTGACCAACCCATCAAGGCGGTGGTCCACCACCTGGAGACATCAGGAGAATGACTAAGTGGGCCATCGAGCTGAGCGAGCATGATATCCATTTTCAGCCTCGCCCGGCCATCAAAGCTCAGGTGCTAGCCGATTTCCTCCTCGAGTGTACCATCCCAGAGGACGGCTCCACCCACTCCCCCGAGAAACCGAAATCTGGCGCCCGGTGGCTCCTCCTTGTCGATGGGTCATCCAACGCTCATCGCTCCGGTGCGGGCTTGGTTCTTACCAGTCCGGAGGGGGTGACCTTTTAATATGGTGTCCACTTCTCCTTCCCAGCCTCCAACAACGAAGCTGAGTATGAAGCCTTGCTGGCCGGTCTCCGAATCGCCCGTAGCCTTAAGGTGGAGAAACTTAATGCCTTCACCGACTCCCAACTAGTGGCAGGTCATGTACGAGGGGAGTTTGAAGCTCGGGAACCGAACATGATCCGATATCTCCAAGAGCTTCGGAGCCTACTCTCCCATTTTCCTGAATTTGAGATTATTCAGATTCCAAGATCTGAGAATGCCCGTGCTGACCTGTTGTCTCAGTTGG
Source organism: Calamus simplicifolius (assembly GCA_900491605.1). NCBI lineage: Eukaryota > Viridiplantae > Streptophyta > Magnoliopsida > Arecales > Arecaceae > Calamus > Calamus simplicifolius. Next base: position 2,097,841 of record UESW01003952.1, read on the forward strand.
CAACGACGGAATCTATGGACACCGAGCAAAAATTTCACCTGGAGATCTTAGAGAGACCCAGCGTCGCAGAAGCCGACCGAGTAATGCAAGTTGAGGCCGAGCCATCATGGTTCGACCCCGTCCTGAGGTACCTCAAAGAAGGGTCACTTCCGTCCGATCGGAGAGAAGCCAGAAGGCTAAAGTTGCAGGCCACCCATTATGTGTTGATCGACGATCAGCTCTACAAACGGTCCTTCTCCATGCCATTGCTTAGATGTCTTCGCCCGTCTGAAGCAGATTATGCCCTCCGCAAAGTGTATGAGGGGATTTGCGGCAACCATCTGGGAAGCCGGTCCCTATGTCACAAGGTGCTACGTCAAGGCTACTACTGGCCGACCATGCAGAAGGATGCAGACGACCTTGTCCAAGCTTGCGACCCATGCCAGAGGCACTCAAGCATTCAGAGGCTCCCCTCCGCCAACCTGGTCCCCGTATCCTCCGCTTGGCCCTTTGCCAAGTGGGGGATGGACATCCTCGGCCCGTTTCCACTCGCTACGGGACAGCGGAAATTTCTATTCGTCACCATCGATTATTTCACTAAATGGGTCGAGGCGGAGGCAGTTGCACAAATAACCCGAAGCACAGGCCAAGGATTTCGTATGGAGGTCCATCATCTGCCGTTTTGGCCTCCGCACACTATAATCACTGACAATGGCAGGCAATTCGACAATCCAAAGTTCCACCAGTTCTGCGAAGAGCACGGGATCCGTCACCACCTTACCTCGATCGGGCATCCGCAAGCCAATGGAGCAGCTGAAGTAACCAACCGGACTTTGCTTCAAGGGATCAAAGCTCGGCTCTCTAGGGCCCGAGGCAGGTGGGCAGACGAGTTGCACCATATCCTGTGGGCCTACCGCACCACCCCAAGAGTACCCACAGGCAAAACCCCATTCCGGATGGCCTTCGGCATAGTGGCCGTTATTCCTGTGGAGATAGGTCTTCCTTCGCTACGGGTGGAAAGCTACTTAGAGGAAGCCAGCGAGGAGCAGCTCCGCACCAACCTCAACCTGATAGAGGAGGTTAGAGAGAAAGCTCGGATCATAGTGGCTGCCTATCAGCAGAGGGTGGCCCGCTACCATACCTCCAAAGTCAAAGGGAAAGCTTTCTTGCCTGGCGACCTCGTTCTCCGGAAAGCATCTGTCTCCAAACCGCTGGAGCAAGGAAAGCTGGCACCAAACTGGGAAGGCCCCTACCAAGTGACGGAGATTGTTGGACCGGGGACCTACAAGCTGCAAGATCTAAGCGGAAGATCTATCCCTCGGACATAAAATTCGGACAATCTCCGCAAGTACTACCAGTAGGGTACGCCCTCTACAGGTCCGCTCCCATAAATTTTTGTTGACACAATGTTTTACAATTCATGACATAAATCACCACAAGTTATATCACTAAAAATCATGAAAAGAAACAGATGCTGCTCACTAATCCTCGGCACGACCGAGTTACCTGTTCAACCAGGAAAGTTCTCCGAACCTCGGCTGGGCCGAGCAACTAATCTCCGAACCTCGGCTGGGCCGAGCAATAAATCTTCGAACCTTGACTAGGCCGAGCAATTAATCTCTGAACCTCGGCTGGGCCGAGCAACTACTCTCCGAACCTCGGCTGGGCCGAGCAACGACTCTTCGAACCTCGGCTGGGCCGAGCAACCACTCTCGAACCTCGGCTGGGCCGAGCAACAATTCTCCGAACCTCGGCGGGGCTGAGCAATAATTCTCCAAACCTCGGCTGGGCTGAGCAATAATTCTCTGAACCTCGGCTGGGCCGGGCAACTAATCTCCGAACCTCGGCTGGTCGAAGCAATAAATCTCCAAACCTCAGCTGGGCCGAGCAACTAATCTCTGAACCTCGGCTGGGCCGAGCAACTAATCTCCGAACCTCGGCTGGGCCGAGCAACCACTCTCCGAACCTCGCTGGGCTGAACAACAATTCTCCGAACCTCGGCTGGGCTGAGCAACAATTCTTCGAATCTCGGTGGGGCCGAGCAATAATTCTCTGAACCTCGGCTGGGTCGAGCAATAATTCTCCGAACCTCGGCAGGGCCAAGCAATAATTCTCCGAACTAAAGTCCGGCAAAAAACCAAAGCACGCGAGCCCCGATTAAAGCCGAAGGACTTCAAAACAATCCCCAGAACTTCGGCCAGTTTGAAAAAAGCACACTGTGCAAAACCGTCAACAGACACAAAGTATGTGCCTCCAGCAAACCCCTAAAAGGTTCGGCAGGCCCTACATGACCAGCCGCAAACCCCAGGCAAAATTGGAAAATCCCCCCTGCTACTAAAATCCCTAGGCAATGCCCCTATAACCTATTGCCCAAAACGCCTGTCTCAAATGAAGTCATGACTCAACGCGTAAACCAATGAAGCCACCCAGGCTCCCCGACTATTCAAACAGAAACGAATGGTTCTTCTTTGAGCTAAACGATGATCTCGGAGAATAAGAGGTTGTCAAAAAAGGCCTTTTTCATTGATTAGAAAAGTAAATACAAAAAGAGAAGGAGAAAAAAAAAAAGAAAGAAAGTGGCCATCGCAGGGACCTAACGTCTCCCGCCGGGTGCAGCCGAGTCTTCCAAATGCCGGGACAACTCGGCGACTCATTGGTGGAGGGATGCTATCTCCTCCTTCTGCTGGTCCACAACCCAGCGAAGGGTTTTAGCCTCCCTCACGGAAACGATGAGGTATTCCTCAACTGCCTTCTCGAGCCGCTTATGGCTTGCGAAGGCGGATGCCAAGGACATAGCATCGACCAGCATGGCGGTGCGATCCTCCTGAGAACCTCTATGACCGCCGTTGGACGATTGTCCCCCACCTTGAGAAGCCATATCGGAAGTTGCTTAAAGACTAACCGAAAGGATGGTAAACACCAGCACCCCACTCATCTGTATTTATACTCCATAGGCGAGTATCTCAATCAGTCAGGTCATAAATACTGACCCATGGGAATTTGCCACGTGTCGCCGCTTTAACTGACGACCGCAGAACCCGAAGGGTCGTGCCCCCTCCCAAGGAAAATCGGTAAGCGTCGACGAACTGTTCGGGAACTCCCCTCCTTCCCTAGAAACAGGGTTCCACCCGATCTGCCGGGCCCTCACAGTAAATGCCTTCAATACTCCTCCAAGCAGCCTCAAATCGGCCGCCCTTTGGAAAATACGAAAAATAAAGAGCGACGGCACCTGACGATAATTCACTCCCTCGGGAGTGGCCAAATCATAAATGATGGGCGTGCGTACCCATGCGCCGCCCGTTCTGCCTTGACACTCCTCACCGAGTCTCACAGGGACCAGGTATCATGACTCACGGTGGCGACTAAGTCATCTTTCCAAGCTCTAAATCTCCGAGCCTTGGCTGGGCCGAGTAACCATTCTCCGAGCCTCGGCTGGGCCGAGTAACCATTCTCCGAACCTCGGCTGGGCCGAGTAACCATTCTCTGAACCTCGGCAGGGCCAGGCCGCAAATCTCCGAACCCCAATAAGGTTGAGTAATAAATCTCCGAACTTCGGCCAGAGTCAAGGAATATGTTCTACCGCCGAACAATCTCCAAATTTTTGTCTGGATTTGGGCGGCTTATGAGCCCCGACTGGCTCGGATAGCGCGGGATCCTCGTCCAAAAACGAACGAGATGTCCTTATGCTTCGTTTCGTCGCCAACAACAACAACTCTTGGCGCAAAAGAGACAGAAATTAAGAAAAAAACAAAACTTTCTTTATTTCATTGCCATCGAAACCGATTACAACCGTCTGAGAGGCATTACAAGAGCATTAAAATGCATAAAATAAAGATGGGTACAAAACTCGGGCAAACTGCTCCAAAGCAGATTCGGGCAACTGTGATGCTCCGGCGTCCGGACCGACAAATCAGATAAACCACAAACAGTCAGCCTGAGCCGATAATGGGCAGACGACATGGACCAACCGTTGCGGCCAGCTTCGGTAAATAATGATATCTCGGCGACCCAACCGGGATATCAGAATAATTGGAAAGGGTGGATGGGATATTACCCCAAACCACCCAACCGAGAGGCTCCCCGACGAGTAGGAAGGAAGCTCGCAGACCTTGGCACCAGAACGCTCCCCCAAACCGGGTGTGTACCGCTCCACCTTGCCCAAACTCAAAGGCAAGGTACCTACGGGCGACACACCATCACCCCCTCCCCATGTGGCGAAAGATTCCCCAGGCGGGCAAGCCCAGAATCCAAACCAGGGGAGAAGGCAAAATTCACGCAACCCATGGGGAGCCCGCGTACACTTCCTACCGTACATCCCCAAGGGGGAACCACAAAGGACACACAGGAAGCGTATATGTGCGCTCTCCGTGCGATCCCTGCGGACCTCTTGTGCGCTCTCCATACGATCTCTGAAGGTCCTTTCTTGAGGGCAAGCCACCCCCCAGCGGCTCCTTTGTCACCCCAGCTATCCGGGGGATAGCGGCGACTTCCAAGGGACAAACTCGGTTCTCCCGTAATAAACCTTGGAGAAACATGCATCATGAGCATCTTCATGATTCACAGGAAAGAAAATTTCGGGATGGCCCAACACACCCCTCTTTCCCCCTTTTTATAAGCAGAGGCGAGCCGGGAACAGCTATCAGAAAGCCCCGGGACTTAAAACGCCAAGCCTACGCCACCACATGGCCTCCTGAAATGAAAACAAAGCCCCCCAATGCGCGCCAGGCACGTCGCCCGAACCATGACGCATGCCAAAAGATTACTTCTGACCCCGGATCATGAGCTTTTAATGCATAAAACTGTCTGCCAACCTTGTGGATACTGGCAGATCCGAGAGATTGTCCTACGAAAATGACATCCTTCAATGGTAAACGAGCACTAACATCGCATGCCAAAGCAACCTATGTTGGAAAAGGTCGACATAATAAAATCTTGCCGGAAATTGCTAGGCGACCTTTTGCTAGCCACAGGGCCGTACCACCTACTTCGGTGAAATGAGAATCAACCCACCTTGGAAAAGATAAAACACTGGTAGGGGTAATAAATAGAGATAAGGAGATGGCAGCGATGATTCAACGAACCCCTAGTTCGGGGACGAACTCCCCTCTTTTCATCAAGGATGCAATCTCAGTTTGATCACTAATAAAACAAACTCCCTCGGCCCTAGCCGAGTTACTTTGTCCCTCGGCCCAAGCCGAGCCATTTCATTCCTCGGCCTTAGCCGAGCCATTTCGTTCCTCGGCCCTAGTCGAGTTACTTTGTCCCTCGGCCCAAGCCGAGCCATTTCATTCCTCGGCCTTAGCCGAGCCATTTCGTTCCTCGGCCCTAGTCGAGTTACTTTGTCCCTCGGCCCAAGCCGAGCCATTTCATTCCTCGGCCTTAGCCGAGCCATTTCGTTCCTCGGCCCTAGCCAAGTTACTTTGTCCCTCGGTCCTAGCTGAGCCATAGCTGAGTTACTTTGTCCATCGGCCCTTAAAAAGCTATCTCATTCTTCGGACTTGGTCGAACCACCGCGGCATTCGGCCTAAGCCAAGTTAAATCATCTCTCAACCTCCTTTTATACCAGGCTACGTTGTTGCCCGACCTTTTCATCGAGACATCCCTACGCCTTGGCCTCTACTAGGATGTTCCTCCAATATTCGAGACAAGAAACCATCCAGGGAAGACAAACAAATGAAAAACGGTTGATCCATTTATTGATTTCCAGTCGAACTACAAGACAAAAGAAAGGAAAAGCACATATAGTCTCCCAAAGGGTTAGGACTTGGGGTAAATCCCAGCATCTCCTGCGGCCACATCAGCAGGGGCATCGCTTGGCCCCCCTTCTCGAAGGTGTCACGACGGGATACATCAGTAGTCGCATCGACTCCCAAAATAGCTTCGAGGTCGACATCAGATATTTCTCCATACTCGTCCTCCTCAAACCCGGGGTGTACACTTCATAATGTTTGGCTTCCAGGCATGACAGGTCCAGGTCAGGATAAGCCTAGGTGACCTTAGCCCGCGCCTCATCTTCGCCCAGCTGAAATGCATCAGCTCAGGCCGCCCTGCGTTCGTCGGCAAATTCGGTGGATTTCTTATACTCCTCCACCGCCGAAGAGGCCCGCGCATTTGCCTCAGCTAATTGCCTCTCCAGTTCGGAGATCCTTCGGTGCCTCGAGGTCGCCTCCTCTCCGAACGCCGCTAACCGCCCCTGAAATTCCTGGCTCACCCTGTTCAACTGCAGGCAAAAATCCAAGTAAAGCGAAAGTCGAAAGATCAAAATGAGTGAAACTAATAGCACCCTACCTGCTCCTCCCGCGGCTAGCTCACCCTCCAGCACGTGGACCCTGTTGAGAGCCCTAGACTTAGCCGATTGGTTCTGGCGAAGGCTCTCTTTTAGCTCATCCACCCGGGACTGGGTATCTCCAATTTCTTGATGAGCAAAGTCAAGCTCGTCAGATAGTCGAGCAGCTCTTTCATCCGACCACTTTAGCCGGTCCTTTGTATCGGCGAGCTCTTTGCTTAGGCGGGTGAGGTGGTCCTGCTGCCGCTGGCATTTATGCTCTTCCTCCTCGAGCCTTTTGCTCCAGCTAACTTTATCTTCGGCGTGGCTGGCTTTCAGCTGGTCCCACCTCTTATCAAAGAACAGTTGCATGGATTTAACCTTGTTCTCGTGCTCCGCCCTGGCCTGAGAAAGCTCCAGACTAGCCTTCTCGGATTGCTCGCGAAAGCCTTGGAGCTCACCAATCTGTATGGTGAGTTGAGAGGCTCTTTCCCTCTCAACCACAAGAATCCTGTGGGTCTCCCCAAGCTCCCGCTGGAGTTCACCAACCTATACGGCGAGTCGAGGGGCTCTCTCCCTCTCAACCGCAAGAATCCTGTGAGCCTCCCCGAGCTCCCTTTGGAGGACCACCAGGGCTCGAGAGAGATTATCAGTAGAATCTGCCCTCTCCTTGAAGTGATCAGCCTCGTAGCGGGCCCGAGCCCAAGCTCCAACAGCCAGATGTAAGCGCCATTTCAGTGCCATCATAATCAGGGCACTCTGCAAAAAAGGATGACACGCATAAAAGACATAGTCGAACTAACTGACTAAAGACCCAACTTCGGTGCGACAACCTACCCGAGACGCGTAGTCTGTGGCGATCCTTGTGAGAGCAAGGTCGTCAATTTCGGGGAGAAGAAAAGCCTCATTCGGCACCCCGGCGCAACGGAAGGCTATCTCGACAAGGTCTTTCGGATGACCCCCTTCTATTGAGGAACTCTCCTCCCCTTGGAACATGGACCGCATCAGAGCGGAGAACCTGGCGCTCACTTCCGGGTCGCGTGAGTGGAAGTCTGCTCCCAGGGAGCCAGCCAGGACACCCGCGACCCATGAGCTTCTCGATAGGCCAGCTTCCGCCACTAGGGCCCTCGCTTGAGAAGCTTCGGGCGTTTCGACTCCGGCGAGGAGAGCCCCAGCCGGAGCACCCCCTTCGCTCGCCGGCTCCCCTCCTCCTTCTTCCTCTTCTTCTTCTTCTGCTTCTATCTCCTCAGGAATCCCCCTGTCCACAATAGACTCTTCAGGAACTTCTGCTCCCCCCGGAGCCTCCAGTGCCTCGACGAAGGCCCTTCACCATAAAGCCCCCCGCGAATTTCGGTCGTTGGTTCGGCAGGTTCGATCATCTCCTCGTCGCCCGCTGGCTCTCCTACCAGCAACCTAGGCTGAACCTCAGCAGCCGCAACCTCTTCCCCCGCCTCGATGGAAGCGGAGGTCGCTCCCACCTCCTCCTGTAACCTCACCAAGCCACTGGCCTCCAATGAGGGAGACCGAACCGCCTCGCCCACGGGGGCCCCCAAGCCAACCGGCATTTCTCCTTCGCCATCGTCGGACAAAACAACAATGGGGGGGGGAGGAAACCTCAGCAACCTCCTCCGAAACCCCCACAACTTCCCGGTCTTCACCCCTGGACAGACCCTCCTCCGGCGCCGAAAGATCGTGCACCGCCGGAACTTCGGTAGTTTCAGCTCGCGGCGACGAGGAGCGCCGACTATCACTGTCTCCCTCGATCCCCCTAGAGCGGGAGCCGGAAGGGCGAGACCTCTTCTCAGACCGATGCTTGCTGCTGGAGCCAGATCTCCTGCAGCGCTTTCCCAGCTCCTCCCTCATCTGGTCTGCGAGCGCCGACCTTTCGGCTGTAGGGGGCAATATGATTCGCCCGTTAGTTCGCACAGAAATCAAAGATGGAGCCCCGCTAAACTATCAACTATGGGGTAATACTCACTGCGAGGATCGACGGGGCTCAATCCGGCCGCAAAGAGAGCATCCTCTGATAGGAGAACACTGGCTGGGAGCGCCCAACTGCCGCGCAGCACAATCAAATCCCTTTTCTTCAAATCAGTTAACTCTGGGTGCGCTTCTGGATCCTTCACGTACTGCCCCCATACCTGAGGGAAGTCCAAACCAATGTTCCTCCCGATTATGAAGAACCGCGACTTCCACTCCTTTATCGACGATGGGTTATCCGATATCATCTTGAAGGATCTTCGGGGACCGATGTAAGGCCATTCTGAGGCCCTCCCGGAGATCATATTGAAACACACCCTGAATAGCGAAAGGATCGCGGTCACCCCGAGGTGTTTGCACAACGAGATAAACCAGATAAGGTTGTGCCAACTGTTGGGGGCCACCATGGTGAAGCATATATTGTAGAACTTCATCACCTCCCGCACCAACGGATGAAGAGGGAACCGGAGACCTGCCCTCAAACTTTTCTCATAACAGCCCCATCCCCTAATCCGGATGTCACCCTATCCTCAGCCATCGGGAGCAACAAGACGACATCCTGGGGGATTTTGTACAAGCGGCGCATCCGTTCCAAATCTGCCAAGGTCACCTCCGAAGCTTGGTCACTTAAGCTTACCATATCTTCAATCGCAAGAGATGCTGAGCAAGATCGCAACGAAAACGGGAAGACGAAGTTCTTTAAGGGAGAGCGAAAAGGGCACTATAAATAAGGATAGCGCCACCGCGACTCCATTTTTCCAATTGAAACCGCCTCAGGGTGAGGGTGAGGCATCCCAACCTAGGCGTCTGGAACTGCCACTACGGGTGCCGTGAAAATTGAGATTTCCCATGCGGTGCTTCCCCAGCTGTTACCTTCGCCCCTAAGGAATGACGGATCCACCTCGGAAAGGCAAGACGGCCCCACAGAATTAATTAGGGCATCATTGCGCAGGCTATCAAATACGCATCCCCAAATGCAGATCGGGCCACTTAAGCCTATACTCCCTACGCCCGAACCTACGCTTCGAACTAGGGAGTGGGGGGCATGTGTTGAGGGGTAGAGTTGTCATTGCATTGATAATCGTGCGAAGGGGCTAAGATCAGCCCCATCCCTCCGTCCGCTACGATATGCCCCCGAGGAACAAGCTAAACTAATGTGGTCCGGTAGGCCATGCGACCCCTGACTCATTTTTTCCGGGTTTCCATAGCCCAACCTTTCCGAACTACCCGTAACTCAACCTTCCCCGAGCTACCTATAGCTCGGCCTCTCCGAGCTCCCATAGCTCGATTTTTTCCGAGCTACCTATAGCTCGGCTTCCCCCGAGCCTCCCATGGCTCGGCTTTCCCGAGCTTCCCACAGCTCATTTTCCCCGAGCCTCCCGTGGCTCAGTTTCTTCGAGCTTCCCATAGCTCGGTTTCCTCGATTTACTGATGATTCGTTTTTCTTCGAGCTACCTATAGCTCGGCTTCCCCAGAGCCTCCCATGACTCGGCTTCCTCCGAGCTTCCCGTAGCTCGGCTTTCTCCGAGCTTCCCATAGCTCGACTTTCCCGAGCTTCCCGAAGCTCGGATCTATGAGCTCCCATAGCTCGGCTTCCCCGAGCTACCTATAGCTTGGACTTCCTAAGTTTCCACAACTCAGTTTCCCGAGCTACCTGTAACTCGGCTCAACTTCCCCCGAGCTTCCCGTGGCTCGGTCTTCCCCGAGCTTCCCGAAGCTCGGTTTCCTCGAGCTTTCACAGCTCGACCCCCATGAACAATCCGCGATTCGACACTCACCTCCGTGAGCCCGACGCAGGAGAGCCTAGGCCCATCATCACAGAATCCCAAACAAAGAATCATGTTGAAGAGTGGTCTAGGACCTAATATAACTACCTGGGACCTATGCATCCATCAGATCTCAGGCCATCAAAGAGCTCTCCTAGCCGTCGATCCCTCAACGAACAAGATACGGATCCCACCGGCCTCACAACGGCCTGATTCGATTCATTCCCGTATCCTAACAACCTTCGAACCTTCCAGAAGGCGCTCAAGATCCAGGTCATTACCTATAAATATGGCATCCACAGATTCTCTCAGGTATGCGCTCACAGCCCCTGGCTCACTCTCACTCTCACTCTCACTCCACTGCTCGTCGGTGCCCCCCTGGAGCTCCCGATTGGCCACCCCTGGAGAGACTTCACGAAGAGATCTCTCTCCCCATTTTCTGTTGATCACCGATCCCCACTGACTTGAGCGTCGAAGGGTTTTCCGCGGAGGGCCACCCCCAATGCCTCTCGCGCGAGGACTTCTGTGCAGGTCCGTCCAGGAGAAAGTCCAGACCAGGAGACCGACCGCACCCGAGTCGGAGGATAGATCCCGGCGGCAACAATAAGAAATAAGCTGTTCGAAAAATTTCCTTGACAAATCAAAAAAATAAAATATGGTGCACAAGCAAATAAATGTAATAAAATTTAAAACCACACCAAGATTATGGTTGAATGAGAAGGTAGAACTTCACCTATCTATGTTCTACTCCATAAAGTTTGTCGAATGAAGCTATTTTTGACCTTCAAAATATGAAGGTCTTCTTCATTGTTGGGAATATAGGCCTTTACCTTGATTATTTTTATGATTAAGATGCAACGATGATGATTTACATATAGTGGTTGCAACTCTACCCAAAAATTGTTATTGTCATGCCATGTTTTTTCTTTCTTTTTTTTTGGGGTGGGGCATGAATGGAAGCAAAGAATGGGGAAAAAAAAGTGAAAAAGAAACTAATTCAATTATAATTTTTAAATTTAACTTATTGGTATTATTTTATTTATTTTTATATTTTATGTTTTAATTAGTATTATTCTTTTTTATTTTTTCTTTGATTATTATTATTTATTTATTTATAGTTTTCTATGCTCTGTATTTTTAGTTTTCTACTTTTATTAAACGATTGTCTGTTGTTCTATATATTTGAGATTTTTGATTTCTAAATATTCTTAATTGGATAAATCAATCAATATTTCATTCATGCTCACCGGTGATGAAAAATTTTCGGCTAATTGCCATGGCAATGAACGATTTGTGATGGAAGAGGGTCAGAGCAGAGGAAGATCATGCTGATCCACTTCACCGACAATGTGGATCGGACATTCTATGGTGACAAGGCTACAGTGGGTTATATTTTTATGGATAAAGAGAGTGTCCCCTTGTCAAATGGTCTTGAAATATCCTATATCAAAAATAAAGTCATGAAAACAGGGCTCATCATTAATGTGTTATAAAACTTATTACTTAAAAATAAATAAAAGGTTCCAAAATGCTATTTCCATCGTAACCAATCTCCTTGAACTGCTTTAAGAATCATGCAGCCTAAGCTCCGATTCTATCAGTCTTTGGTGCTTTAAGATTCGGGCTGTTCTTTGCTTCGTCCCCGATCTTTCCGGCGATCGTCGTCGTCTGGCCTTCGCCGTGGTCCAGCTGCTCCTAACTGATCTCCCCGTCCTTCCTATGGCCTCGGATGCGGCTGATGTAGGCCGGCTTCCGGCAGGGTCGCGACGGAAGGAGGGTTCGTTTGGGTGGCTTCGTCCCCGTCGCCGGCCACTGTGGCGAGGTTGGAGGCTGCCTTCCCTGAGGTGGTGACCCTCCCAGCTGAGGAGCTTGCTGAGGAGGTGGCTGGGTGGATACAGACAGCCATCATCGCTTGTTCATATCATCGATGGATTCCGGCGGATGCTTTTCTCAGAGAATTTCGGCGCGCCGGAGTTCCTGGAGAATTGTTCCGACCAGCATGGCATTCCGGTGTCATGTATTTCGCTTCGAATCTCCCGAAGCTCGGGAGTTAGTGATGCAAAGGCCGTGGGTAATCAACGGTCAGGTTATTGGCATCGAGGGATGGCGGCCGGATTTCGCTCCGGCAGAGGACTCAATCTCATCGGCGTTGGTCTGGGTCCGGCTGCCGAACCTCCCCCTGGAGTTCTGGAAAGCCAATTTCCTCAAATCAATTCTGGCTATGGCGGGGGAATTCGTCTGTCCCGATGCTGCTACCCTGGCGAGAAACAGAGGAGGAGGCTTTGCATGGGTTTGTATGCGGATCGACCTATCTCGTCCTCTTCGTCCAGGAGCTCGAGTGCAAGGCCTCAACCAGAGGTTTTGGCAACAGTTCTCTTACGAGAACCTTCAAGGGCTATGCTGGAACTGCGGTTCGATCCATCTGGGAGGTCCCTGCTCGCTCCCGTCTCGTTCGGCTGAGGAGGATGCAGCTTCGGTTCCGTTTTTGGGCCATGGCTTTTAGCTGTGAGACAGCGGAGAGGAGCTCCGGGATCTCAGACTGAGGGAAGGAGAAGCTCTCTTCCGAGTGTGTCTGCGTCTTCTGCAGCCTTCGCCTCTGCTTCCCCTTCCTTTGTGGATGGGCTTCGCCCAGGGTCAGAGGGTCGTCGTGATGGTTGGAAATCTCCGGTGAAGGTGGCTCGCAGGCAGGTAACTTCATCCAAGGCGACCGCTGAAGGGTCGGGCGCTGCAGTGAGTCAGCCGGGGAAGAAGAACTCCCCTTCTCTTTGAGGAAAGGAGGTTTGCCTGGGGTGCCGTATTGAAACATAATGTTCAGAAGCAGCAGCCAGTGAACAAGGATTGTGCCAGTGATCCTCCTCTGAACAATGTGGTGAAGACTTCTAATCCCTTCTCCTCTCTTGATTTGGAGCTGGGAGATGAAGGCCACATGGACTGTAGGGACGGGTTCCCGGGTTCCTGAAGCGGGCCAGACCGGAGGTGTCAATGTCTCCAAGGTCTTTTCCTAAATCGGTGCTCCGGAGGGAAAAAGGAAAGGCCTCAGTGATTAAAAAAGGGGGGGCCACTGCTTCTCGTGTCGGACTTGACTACCCCCTTCTGGCCAGAACGGTGACCTTGATCGGTCAAGGGGGCAGTCTATCCAGGGTTCTGGGCCTTTGCGGATGAGATTGACGGAAGTCCTGTTGGTCAGGGTCCTAGTTCCGTATCAATTGGTTCTCCTGTGGAGATGGATGGGCCGCTGGTCTGTTCAGATCTTCAGTCTGATGTTTGCCCTCCGTTGGCAGGGGGTATTGCTGACAGCATTATGTCGGAGGACCATGGAGGGGTCCTAGCTTCTCCCAGTCTGTAAATGAAGATTCTTCTGTGGAATGTAAGAGGTGCTCGTAAGCCATCCTTTCGTTCCTCTTTTGGAAGATTGTTGCAGCTGCATAAGTTTGATATATGTGTCCTTTTGGAAACGAGACTGTCGGGTGAGAGTCTGGCTCGGTTTCGTAAGCAGATGGCCCGATCTTGGTCCTCGTATGCCGTGGAGGCTGAAGGATTGTCAGGAGGTATGCTGGCTCTTTGGCGTTCCACTGCGGTTACGATTGATGCTTTTCATCAGTGTAGTCAGCAGATAAGTATGATTGTCTCTGAAGGTGCTTCTGAGCCTTGGCTATTATCGGCTGTCTACGCCAGTACTGGACTATAGGGAGAGAAGGATTCTCTGGTCTGAACTTCGATCCCTTCTTGACCAAGGTATTCCTTCTGTTATTGCTGGGGATTTCAATTGCATTACGGAGCCTAATGAGAAACGAGGGGGTAGACGAGTTACTGGCTCTGCTGACATAACTGAATTCAGATCTTTCATTGATTCTGCTGGATTGATGGATTTGGGATACTCTGGACCCCAATTCACCTGGTGTAATAATCGGCAGGGTTCAGCTCGTGTTTGGGAGAGGCTGGATAGAGCAATGGCTACAGCTCAGTGGCTTCATTTGTTCCCTGCGGTTACAGTCTCTCATCTTCCTAGAATTGCTTCTGATCACTGCCCTATTTTGATTTCCACGGAGGTTGTTCAGCATCAGCGCAAGCAGTTCAGATTTGAGCAGTTTTGGTCTGCCCATTCAGCTGCTCGTGCTATTATTCATCACATCTGGCATCTCCCGGTCAGGGGTAATGCAGTTTATCGTTTATCTCGCCGTCTTAAGATGACCAGGCATAGATTATCCAGATGGAGTAGAGTGGAGTTGGGGGATTTGGTCAGACATATTGAACAGACTAGAAAGTGATATTAGCGCTCTACAGGCTAAGGAAGATCAGGACGGATGTTGCAGGCCTCGGACCTCTCTTCTCTCCGGGATAAGCTTGCTCAGCATCACTCTCTTCTTCGTCAGCAGGAGGTTTATTGGTGGCAGCGATCCAGGGCTCAGTGGATTGTGATGGCGATCGTAATACCAGATTTTTCCATCAGGCTACTTGAAGCGGCGTGCTGCCAATAGGATTCGGAGATTAGTTGATGATGAGGGGAATACTCAGGAGGATACCCAATCTATTAGGGAGATGATTCTTCACTTTTTCCAGTCTAGATGGACTGATTCTTCTGGTGCGGGAGGGCCAGTAACTCCGGTTTCTGATTCTGTGAAAGTCTCTTCCGTGGATAACAGTATGTTGGCCAGATCTTTTCTGCGGACGAGATTAGGGCGGCCCTTTGGGACCTTGGCCCGGATAAGGCCCCTGGGCCTGATGGGTTTCCGCCTTTCTTTTATCGTCATTATTGGGACATTGTGGGTCAGGAGGTGGTTTGGCAATTCAGTCTGTTTTCCTGGCTAAACAAATTCCTGCGGAATGGAATCAGACCTTTATTTCTCTGGTGCCTAAGCGTCCTGATGCCTCCCTTCCTCAGCATTTTCGGCCCATTAGTCTTTGCACTACTCTCTATAAGGTCTGTGCTCGGCTTTTGGCTCGTCGGCTTTCTCTGGTGATCCCTCGCCTAATTTCTGCTGAACAAGGGGCGTTTATTAGAGGGCGTTCTATTTCAGATAATATTCTCATTGCCCAGGAATTTATGTTTGATTTGCAGAGAGCTTCGGCCAGGAGAAGTCTTATGGCTGTTAAACTTGATATGGAGAGAGCCTATGACAGACTGAATTGGGCCTTTTTGCGTCGCTCTCTTACGGAGTTTGGAGTTGATGACTTGTTCATTGAGTGGATTATGGCTTGCATTCAGACGCCGTCCTTTTCTATAATTATTAATGGGAGTCCGACCAGATTCTTTCACTCTACTGTGGGGATCCGACAGGGTTGCCCTTTGTCCCCTTTGTTGTTTATTCTAGCTGTGGATGATCTGTCTCGGGCTTTCCATCAGGCGCAGAGAGATCGGAGTATAGTCCCTTTTTTGGCTGGTGCGGAGGGCCCTTTGGTGTCCCATCTCCTGTTTGCGGATGACTGCATTCTCCTGGGCCAGGCTTCTATTGTTAATGCGTCGTCTTTCTATTCTATTATCCAGAGATATTGTCAGGCTTCAGGCCAGAAGGTTAATTTTCTAAAGTCCACTTTATGTTTCAGCCCGAAGACTCCTAGAGCTATCAGGGAAGCCATTATTTCTTTATCGGGAATTTCTACTCAGGCAGACAGATTGATGTATTTGGGGATTCCTATCACAGGAAGACGTCCCCGTTGTTCTGATTACTACGAGCTTGAGAGGAGGATTCATCAGCGTATGGAGGGTGGCAGGTTACTGGCCTTTCGATGATGGCCAGGATTATTATTATACGCTCGGTTCTCTCCTCCCTTCCCATGTATCTTCTGTCTAATTCTATTATTCCTATTACTTGTCTTAAGAGGATTGAGAGAAGTTTCCGTGATTTTCTGTGGGCTTCTACGCAAGAAGGTCATGGTATGCATCTTTTATCCTGGGAAACTGTTGCATGCCTATCCAAGACGGCGGGCTTGGGATCCAGTCTCTGATTGTTAGAAGGGATGCCCTCCTTGCCAGACATGCTTCTAGATTCCTTCTGGAGCCGCATTGTCTTTGGAGTACTATGATGCGTGCTAGGTATGGTGGCTGGGTGCCGGATTCTTATATCAGGCCTCCACGTGGTTGCTCCTCTTTTTGGAAGGAAGTTTGCAGATTTGGTCAGGCTATCAGGGGTAATGTTACGTGTATGATGGGAGATGGATCATCTATAGATGTTATTCAGGATATTTGGTTTTCGGATATTCCTCTCTCACGATGGCCCTCTTTTATAAGTATTGACATCCCTTATAACCTTCGGGTTAAGGATTTGATTTCTTCTGATCCCCCTGCCTGGCATATCCCCTCTGTGACCCGTTTCTTTGGGTTGGAGCTTTCTAGACGTATTCTCTCGATGCCCATTATCCCAGGTTGCTCATCTGACTCCAGACTTTGGCAGAGATCTTGTCTCTCTAGGGCTCCATCAAGGATTTGATGATGATTTTCAGGCCGGGGTCCCAGCGTTCGATGGATGCTGATTGGATTTGGAAGCTTCCCACCCTCCCCAGAGTGCAGCTATTTATGTGGAAGCTTCTGTGGGATTGCCTTCCCACTTGTCTTCTTCTTTCTAGAAGAGGTCTGTCGATTCATCCGTGCTGTCCTTTATGTAGGGAGGAGGACGAATCCTCAGATCATGCTATCTTTACCTGCCCCAGGGCGAGTTGGATATGGCAGAGGGTAGGTTATTCTGTTAGGAGGGACGATCAGGGTTCTCCTCGCTCTTCTTTCTTCCTGGATATTCGTAGAGCTTCTCCGCAGAGGTGCAGCTGTTGGATTGCCACGGCTTATCATATATGGTTATCGAGAAACCAGATTCTTTTTACGGACGACCCTATGTCTTCCTTCAGAATTATGAGGAAAATCAGATCTTTGGTCATGGACTGTGCCCGGGTTGGTTCTGATGTCTCTGGCCTCTGGGGATCCCCTGCTGCTTCGGCAGCGAACCGTCATTCGGTGTTCATCTCCTGGGATCCCCCTCCTCCAGGGTTCGTCAAAATCAATTTTGATGGTAGTGTCCGTGGCAGAGCGGCTGGTTCTGGTTTCCTCGTCCGTGACCCTCAGGGTGAGCTTCTGGGAGCGGGAGGTTTTGGATCTATTGACTCCTCCGTCCTGATGTCTGAGCTTTATGCGGCCTGGGCGGGCATTTCTTATGCTGTCAGGACTCTTCAGGCCCATAGGATTGTCATTGAGGGTGATTCCCTGTCGGTTATTTCCTGGCTGCAGAAGGAGAACTGCCATTCTGGTCCTACTAATCCGATTCTGACGGACATTCGTTCCATCCTTTCCAAGGTCGACTGTACCCGGATTCGCCATATTTATCGTGAAGCCAATTCGGCGGCGGANTAGCGTCCTTTGTGGCCCAGCATGCTGGATCGTGGTTTTGAAAGCCGAGCGATCCCTGTCCTTCTATTTTACAGTAAATTTTGTATTCGGATCTTTCTGGGCTGACTCGCACTAGGTTAGTGTGATCGTCTGTTTTTATATCAAAAAAAAAAATTAGTTCGATTTCGTTCTGCAATAAAGCTGGACTTGTGCCTCACGGCCTTTAATGTTTTTTTTTTTTTAAGAAAATATTAAAATCGTGCTGATTTACATGCAGAAAATCGACAGAATCTAAATATTTAACAATTAATTAATGACACTGCATGGCAGAAAAGCGGTCCGAAAAACCTCCTTTTAAGTTTTAAAAACCTGATTCAATTCACTGGTCCAGAAAAGCGACTCTGCCGTCGCTCGCACGGCTCTGTGGGATGGTACGTATCGATGCAATTAATTCGTCGAGCCAATTTTCTGCCGTGCAGTATTGGCCTCAAATTATACAACATTTCATTTCTATTCATTGAATCTCAACCGTTTTCCATATAAAATTATAATTATATGGCAACATCGCTTCAATTAATTACGCACCAAATTCAAACTTGTCCGCTAAATGAATGAAAAAAAAAATCTACAGCACGGACTTGGGTGGCAAATTGTTCTTTTAAATTTTCTTGAGAATGGAGTCTGGCTAAGAACCACTGAGCTTACACATTATCACGGCCTGAACCCAAGAATGGATTCAAAATAATCCACTATATGTCAGATATGCAAAGCATTCAACAATAGAATAATTATCAAATAAAAAAATAATAAATTACTATGCCATTAAAATTAATAATATTTTTAATATAAATCTAAACAAAGCAAATATTTGGTCTACATGTAAATCTGGTAAACATCAATTTTATTTATGATAGGCTGCCGGAAGCTTCTCATGTTTCACTTTATTTTTTAAATTTTAAAAAATATTAATAAGAGTTTAATAAGCTCACACGTAAGTCTAAGATAAACATATCATTATAACTTCAAAAATATAGCATATCATAATTCACTTACTTTCATATATAAAAACATACATGCCATTTTATTATCTAATGTTACTTATATTTTTTAAATATGTTAATATTAATTCACTTATACTCTTGAAATATATTGAAAACATATGCCCACATTATGTCTCAAAAATTCAAGTTTAAAATTTTCAAGTCATCGCATCCAAAGTTCACTGCCATTAACATGTATATTTTATCTTGTTACAAATATATCACAATCACAAAATATAGCCGCATATATTCTTGTGACAAAGCCAAAATAAATACTGCATGAGGGTATAACAAAATAGAACACCACCTTGGGTGTATCAGAATAAAATACCTTACGAGATGTATCCTCCATATATTTTTTGTGGAAGAAGGATCCTAATATCAGAATCATATCATGTCATAGAACAAAACACCATATTAAGTGTATCCTCCATATATATCCTCTATGGAGGAAGGGTCGCGGTGCCAAAGTCATATTATATCATATAACATAATATCACATGAGATATATTTTCCATATATATATATATATCATTTATGAAGAAAGGGTTTTAGTACCAGAGTCATCATATCATAGAATAGAATACCGTATAAGATGTATCCTCTATATATATTTCTATGGAGGAAGGGTTTCGATACCGGAATCATATCCTATCATAGAACAGAAACTTATAGAATCATATTATATCACAAAAAAACACCATATGAGGTGTATCTTCCATATATGCATATCCCCTGTAAAGGAAGGGTATCAGAATTATATCATATCACATAATAAAATATCATATGGGGTATATCTTTATATATATATATATATATATATATATATATATATATATATATATATATAAGAATGATCCCACTTAATCATATAAAAAAGTTATATCATAGCGGACCATGGGTAGGTGGCACATTTTCTTATTTAAATATTGATCATAAAATTCTTGCATATATACATATCAAATGCTATCATTATTTTATGATTTAAACATATTATTGTCGTAGAAATCCGTTCTTCGACTCGGGTGCGGTCCAACTCTGGATGGACCTGCAAGACAGTCCTCGAGCAGATAGCGTAGGGGGCTGCCCTCTGCGGAAGACCCTTCGATGCCCAAGTCAGTGAAGATTCACAGCAAGCAGATATGAAGAAAAGGCTCTCGCAGAAGAGTCCCTCTAGAATGGTCTGTCGAGGAGCTCTGCCCGAACTTTAATGGAGTTTTTCAGTGAAAGAGTAAGCGTACCTGAAAGAGTTTAGGAAAAGGTATTTATAGACTGTCTGAATATGGGCTATTTGTTCACCTGACTCTTCGAATGTATCTTAAAAAATAGGGAATCAGAATGATAGGAATATGATTCGAATCAAGTTTGTTACGAGGCCGATGAGATTTGAGTTATGTTTGTTACAAAGATCGATGGCTGAAAAGGCTGATTCAGAGCTTTGAGATTCGGTTATTCTGTTATCTGATTACTTATAGGTAACAGGTTGTTCCTGGTTCGATTTCCCTTTTGAGGCAACGAGAGCTGACATGGCCGAAGGGTCATATTTGGCTTTTGGCTACTCTGGGCCCGCCGAGGCATGAGAATGGTTCGGCCCTGCCGAGATGAGAAAGTAGCTCGGCTTTGCTAGGATGGAGAGATAACTCAGCCCTGCCGAGGCGAGAAGATTTTATCTTTTTCGAACACAGCGTTTGGCAAGCGAAAATCAAAAGTAAGCCTAACCTTTTTGACATGTGCATGGATATTAATGTAATGGCGATTTGCCCCTCATCACATGCCCCCCACTTCCTAGCCCGAATTGTAGGCTCGGGCATAGGGAGTAGAATTTCAGGCGGCTTTATCTAATTGGAGAAATTCAAATAGGTGAAAATGTGCTATGGGGCTCTCATATACGTCAAGCCGCGGCTTCATCATTTCTTCCCATTGCACAAGGAGAAGACCTCTCACCTTCCGCTGTCGGCCATGGGTAGAATGGCACGTGGCAAGCTCAAGGTTTGGTGATGCATGGGGATTCTTGCCTCGCTGAAACAGTTTAAAAAGAGTTAAGCGGTGTTACCTTATACTGCATTTTTTCTCTCTATCTTCTTCCTCTTCAACAGACATAACGTCTTTGACCCAGGACCAAACATGGTTGGTGCTTCTTTCGTTGATCTTGGAGAGAAGGAACGTTCCATTGATTCCGCCTCAACAATGATTCCCGCAGATCTGGAGAGGATTCATCGGGATTATTGGTTCACGAGTGACATTTAGATGTGGGTCCCCGGTCCTGAACAGAGGGTACCTAATCAACTAGAGTCAAGAGTCTTTTTCTATGAGGAGAGCATCAAGTTGGGTCTCCATTTCCTCCTCAATCCTATGATAAATAGCATAATGAAGTATTACAGCATCTGTCCTACGATGATTACGCAGCATAATAAAGTATTATAGCATCTGTCCTACGATGATTACACCGAATAGCTGGTGTTATATTATCGGGTTCATTTCCTTATGCACGTTTATGGAGATAAAAGTGACGGTTCCTTTGTTTAGGGTCTGCCACAGTCTTACATTCTCCAAGATTCATCTTGGCACTACATAGGGCCATGAAAGAATTTTAAGAGGTTTTCTAAGGTTTCGACCTTTATCTAAGGATGGAAGTCGTGATTTTTTATCGTCGAATGGGATGTTGCATTCGACTTTCCTCACCAATGGATGCCTCTCCCCATGGAGCCAAACTAGCGTCCGACACTATCGAAGGCGGAGAAGGACTTCGACATTCTTTATCGTAGCAAAGTGACCCTAATCGGTGCTCTCCTAACCGAAGAGGCACTTTACAATGCTGGGTTGAGCAGAGTCGATCCCTTAAGTAAGTGCGACATCACTTTCTTCATGATTTGATGTCTTTGCAGGGATGTAACTGACCGTCTGACGGTTTATATATTCGCAGAAATCAGGTCCTACCCGGCCTGGAGGTGAAAATCCACACCCATCCTCATATGGTGGTGGAGCTTATAGAAGGCTCGGAACAGAGAAATTCTGGCTTCCGAGCCACGGAAGAAACAAAGAACAGCGAAGCAACAGATGATCCGAACCGAGTTTGGAGTCAACTGCGCTGGGACAAGTTCGTACCTATCTAAAAGATTAAGAATGAATGGGTGAAAGGAAAGACGAAGCCCACACCTGAAGAACTCCTCATACAGGGCTACCCGGCCAAGCTGGTCAAAGTTCACCCTGTCCTCTGGCCCAGGAGCGGACAGGCGGATGTAGCTGGGAACCTGTACCTAACCATGAGGTCTTCTACCTCCTCATGGGTCATAGTGAAAACCGCCCCCTCTAGCCCTGCCAGATCAGAGGTGGCCATCGAAGGAGAGGCCGGACGGGCTGGAGGCGGTGGAGCTACCCTAGCAGGCACTACCCTAGGTGGAGACGCCCTAGGCGGGAACACTTGGGGTGACGTTGGTTGGACTGCTACCGTCGAACAGTCGCGGATGGTGACATGGCCGACGCCTACGATGAGCCACAGGAACCTCATCCTCCTCCTCTTTCGAGGATGGAGGGGAGCTTACAACGGGCCTCTTGCCCTCCCTAATAGCATGGCGATCCATGAAGAAAAGAAAACAAGGGAGGAAGATGACAAAAAGAGATTGACCTGGTGTCGAAAAGTAAGAACGAAAGATTTGGGACTTTGAAGGTTCAAACTCTTGGGAAGAAGACGACAGGGAAGATGATGAAAGCGTAAAGGGCGTGCTCGAGCGAGTGAGGGGATTTTATACAGAGTGTTTGAATCATTCCGCCCGAGGCGTTGCCATGCGGCCATCCGCGATTAAAGGCAACATCCAGTTGTCGATAACTCCCCCTTCGCCCGAGATATGGCGCCTCAGTTCTGCACACGAAACGGGATACATGGCCAATGATAGGACATGAGGAGTGGTGGCTTAATGATGGCACCCAACTTTTCTATCTCTCGAGAGATATTCCGTCGATGTGCCTGAAATGACTTCACTTTTCATACTTCTCCTTAAATACGGAGGGATTTCGAAGCGATCACCTCGGGAAGGCGCGCCCCCGTCTCCAATGATCAATGGCGCGCGAAAGCCAGCATTGAGGATAAATTTTTGTGCTCCTTTCGCCCAAGAGTCAGCGAACGCGTGGCCCCTCGAGTCAGGAGAAAGGGGAATCTAATGTAGATGGTAGCGTCACATAGGCGTTAACGACGGAGCTAACTGACGGCGGAGGGCCAAACAAAGTGGCCCCGTTCTTCAGCGGCCCCGCTTCTCCAAGGTGGCCTCGGTGGCCCCATTTCTCCAAGGCGGCCCTCGACAGCCCAGCTTGTCCAAGGCGGCCTCGATGGCCCCGTGACTCTCTCAGGCGGCCCTCGGTGGCTCCGACTCTCCAAGGCGGCCCTCGGCGGCCCCGCTTCTCCAAGACGGCCTCGACAGCCCCCGCGACTCTCCCAGGCAGCCCTCGGTGGCCCCATCTCTCCTAGGCATCCCTCGGCAGCCCCGCTTCTCCAAGGCGGCCCCCGCGACTCTCCAAGGCGGTCCTCGATGGCCTGCCCTTTTCGAAATGCCCACGAGGTTCCCCACGTGAGCCGAGCACACCATCTACCTGACCCACGCGCCTGATGGGACCAGGCTTACCAACCATCTGACCCATGTGCCTGATGGACCAGGCCAACCAACCATCTGACCCACGCGTCCGATGGAACTAGGCCCACCAATCGTCTCTAAACTCACGTAATCACCATGAGTTTATCAGACATTTTTCTCACGGAATCCCATATGGCTGATCCCCAAATAGAAATCAAGGGTCTTTAAAAGGGTAAGAGGGATCCCGAGCAAGGTAAGATACTTAACACACTAAAAATACTCAGAAAACATCCCCAACTCTGAGCCTTTCTCTTGCGAGCTTTCTCAAGCTTACGGTTGTGGCTCCGATCACTAACTTGCCCGTCGGAGGGTTCCCGTCGGAGTAACCTCCGGTCCTGGGACTTTTTGTAGGTCTCTCTTCAAGGGATAGCTTCGTCAACAATTTCATGGAGCCCTTAGACATTGGTTACGGCGTCATAAAAAAGGTCTAATGGTCTTTAGTCAAACTCTCTCCTATTTAGAAAGAAATTAGTTAGGATCAAGAGCTTTTCTAAAATTATACTATTTTCAACTAAAAAAGAGAGAGTAAAATATAATTTTTAAAAAGATCCTTGGATTGAAAAGATCCCACTCTCCCTACTCTTTAGTGATCTTTATCATAGATGCAATCAAACTGCTGAACTGATGCTTTGGTTTAGAAACTCACTCAAAATGGGCTCTTTCTCAGTGAACTCCCATGGGATTGCTTTGGCCATTCCATAACCCAGTCGGAAAAGTTGCTGTTCCTTTGAAAATCAAGATGTTCCTCTGGTTGATCCTAAGAAACGGGCTTTGCATAGGAGAGATTCTGGCTAGGAAAGAATTGCGTGAAAACCATCGGTGCGCTCTAATCTTCAATCGAACTAGATAATCGTATTTTCTTAGAATGCCGCTTTTTAGAGAAGGTTTGGTTTGGCCGTCAAAGCTTGTAGATCTTTGGAAAACTTGGAGAAAAAAGAACATCTCAATGGAACCAATGAAAGGATGGAACAACTTAGTGAGGGCAATTTGTAGAAAATCTAAATGGAGATAAATTCCAGGATCTTCATGACCAAAAAATATTCTTCCTCATCGGTGCTTTTGAGGGCAATCCAAGCTTTCGAATCTTGGGCATGTATTAACCAAACAGTCTCTTCCAAACAAAGCCATCATCTTATAGGTGAGGAGGTGATGCAAGGAGTGAATCACAGATAGGTCATATCTCCCTATCTCCCTGGTTTGTGATGTTTGATTCGATATATTTTAGCATCTAGGAGCTGGTGATTCTGTTCCTATTATGATTCCTTAGACAGCTTCTATTTGACAATCTATTCATTCATCCTCTCTGTTTGGTAACCGTCCAGTAGCTGGCTCTCTTATCTGTTTAATTTCCCTCTTTGGAGATTAGTCAGGACCACAGGAAGGAACCGATGATTACCAGTCTTGTACAACGAATCCTTGATACTGCTTCTTCTGTTACATTATCTCTAGGTCTTTGTATTTCTTTCTGATCCTGCCTCTATTTGCTCTGCTTCTCATCCTCTCTTTCTTCCTCATTTCATTTGTAATTCATTAAATTTTTCACTTTTTAATAAATATTTGGGGGGAAGTTTCTTCCTCCAATCTTCCATCTGTGCAGGAAGCAATGTCAAATGTTGCTTTGAGCTTTTCAGATTTGTGAGGTTCACGATCCACCAATAACACAAGTTCACGGAGGCTTTGCCTGCTAATATCAGCGACAGCTCAATTTACCAAGGCATTATTTATTCTACCTACTTGTAATGCACGCAAGTTCATGCATGAGTCTTTATATTATGAGAAAAATGGAAGCAGGCCATATCTTATTACATCACTTGAGCAACCATCAAGAATAACTTGCCAAGTTGGCAGCAGTATTTTCAGGACTCCACAAATGGCACCCTAAACATCTCTGCACCTATTGGATAAAAATATTTGCAACTAGTTGATTGTATATGTTAACTTTAATATTTAGATGGTATTTGATCATGGCAATATAATATTATTGAAAATCTTATGTTCCTCTTAATCTTATAGATGGTAATTAAATTCTCAAGAATAAAAGATTACCGTATTTCATTTATAAAAATATGGTAATCAATTTACTATATTTTTAAATTTTATTTAAATTTTATTATAAATCTTTTTTTTATCTTTAAAAAGCTCCTCTTCTTTTTGCTAGAATATAAAATATTTGGTAAAAATTAAGATTCTTTATAAATTAATTTTAGAAATAGTATATTTAAGCATTATAAATATTATTTATATAATATAATATAATATTAAATATCCCATTATATAATATAAATATTTAGTAATATATTATATAATAATTTAATATGCAAGAAGGCCATATATATTAATAATTAAAATTTAATATTTACATATTATTATATAATATATAATAGTGTTTAAACATTAAAAATTATATTAATATTAAATTTAATACTTAGAATATTATATTATCTATTTAATATTAAATACTTAAATATTATTTAGTACAAACTAAATATATAATTAAATTGAGTATTATTAAATATTTAAAGAGAAGTCAAGATATAATTTAAAATTACTAGAATTTGATAATCTTAAATACCCATCTTTCATATGAGAATTGGATTATCGTGATTTATGATAATCTTCGATGAGAATCAAATTTTATCACTTAAATTATCATATCTAATTGCCAAATATGATAATTTGTATGATAATCCTACATTACTAAAATATATTATCATAAATCAAATGAAGGTCAAAGTTCATTCTTAAAAGCAAAACTAATACCTGTTTTTCATCAAGCCACCTTAGCCCAGTGTGCTACCAATCGGATCCGACATATCTATGATGAGGAGGGAATATCTTAGAGGATGATGAGGCCATTCAGAAGCAGATCGTCCACTTCTTTCAGTCCGACTGGTTGAAGCAGCCAGTCAGTGGCTTCCCCCTTATACCTGTTTCTCAGGCTGCTAGGGTATCTAATGTTGACAATGGTATGCTTATGCGGATGGTCACGGCAACGAGATTCGTTCTGCTGTATGGGCTCTGGGGCCTGATAAGGCCCCAGGACCGGATGGATTTCCGCTTGACTTCTTCGTCACTACTGGGATATTATGGGGCAGGATGTTATTTAGGCTATCCAGTCTGTATTCTCCTCTAGATCTTTCTCTCGGGACTGGCAGCGAACGTTTGTTTCCCTTGTCCCAAAGCGATCGAATGCTTCGCTTCCCCAGCATTATCGGCCATCAGCTTGTGCACCACCCTATATAAAGTCTGTGCTCGTCTATTGGTCACTCGGATGCAGGGTGTGATTCCCCACCTGATATCTTCGAGCAGGAGGCTTTTATCTATGGTCGTAGTATCACTATAATGCTCTCATTGCCTAGGAGTTTATGCATGATCTCCGGCGAGCGACTAGACATAATATGGCCGTCAAGTTGGACATGGAGAGAGCTTATGATAGGATCAGCTGGATATTTCTTCGGCAGACGCTTCGAGAGTTCGGATTTGCTGATCTTTTCATAGACTGGGTTATGGTGTGCGTCCAGTAGCCCACTTTTTTATTCTTATTAATGGCGACTGGATTCTTTCCCTAGCCATGGGTCTCCATCAGGGTTGCCCCCTCTCCCCTTCATGTTCATACTGTGTGCTGACGATCTCTTTCGTGCTTTTACTCAGGCAGTTGGGGCGGCTCAGCTGCAGCCTTATATGCCTGGGCCCCATGGCCCCCCTCTCTCCCACCTTCTCTTTGCAGACGACTGTATCCTGCTTAGCCTTGCTTCTGTTCATAATGCGGCTACCTGCTCTGCTATCCTTCTGTCTTACTGCCAGGCTTCCGATCAACTGGTCAACTTGCAGAAATCTGTTCTATGTTTCAACCCTTCGACCTTTACCCTTCGTCATGCTACCATCTCCCAGTTGCATGGGATCTTGACTTTCTCTGACTATTTGTCCTACCTCGGAATCCCCATTACAGGGCGTCATCCCCGTCAGCATGATTTTGAGGACCTTGATTGACTTATTTCTAATCGATTGGATCGTTTGCAGGTCTCTGGCCTCTCTATGATGGGGCATATTATGTTGCTTCAGTCTATTTTTACATCTCTTCCCCTTTGCCTGTTGTCCAACGCTCTGATTCCGTCTATTTGTCTTCGCCGGATAGAGCATCGCTTCCGCGACTTCCTTTGGGCAACGATGCAGGGGGGCTAAGGTCTTCATCTTTGTCTTGGGATCTTATTTGCTTGCCTATTCGAGAGGGTGGATTGGAGATCCAGTCCTTGGCGGTTTGCAGAGAGGCTCTAATCGCTAGGCATGCATCCAGATTCCTATTGGACCATTATTGTTTTTGGAGCTCTGTCATGCATGGCAGATATGCTGCTGGACTCCTGATTCGGCCTTCCATACTTTTCGAGGCTGTTCCTACTTCTGGAGAGCGATATGCCAGTATGCCCCTACTATCATGATCGATATCCACTGGATGATTGGGGATGGTAGTTCTGTTAATGTTACTCAGGACATCTGGATAGCTGATCTTCCACTATCCCACTAGCCGACTTTCCTCAGCTCTGATGTCGGTTCCTCTATGCCAGTTTTTGCTTTGATTAGCCAGGATAGTTCTGCCTGGCACGTCCCTACGATGTCCCTGCTTTTTAGGGCTGAGGTTGCGCAAAGGATCCTCGCCATCCCTCTTGCTTCCTCTGCTATTTCTGATACCAGACAGTGGTGTCGATCTTGCTTCCCACGTGCTCCTACTAGAGACCTTGTTGACCGCTTCCGCCCTCGGACTTCGGGACTGAGTGATGTGGCTTGGATATGGTGTGCCCATCACCCCAGGATTCAGCTCTTTTTGTGGAAGCTTGTGTGGACTGTTTTCCTACTTGTTCTCTCTGGCTGGCCG
Source organism: Calamus simplicifolius (assembly GCA_900491605.1). NCBI lineage: Eukaryota > Viridiplantae > Streptophyta > Magnoliopsida > Arecales > Arecaceae > Calamus > Calamus simplicifolius. The sequence goes on from UESW01003952.1 coordinate 2,125,681, forward strand.
CGGTCTTTCCATTTTGTCTCTTTGCCCGATATGTGGACTACAGGATGAGACGGTCGAGCATGCCATTCTCACATGTTCTGTGCGTCTCGGATTTGGCAGCAGCTTCATTATTCCCCATGGATGCCAGAGGAGGGACCCACCCGACTTTCATTTCTGCTCGCCATCTATCTATCTGCCCAGCGCGGTCCCCGCTCTCAGGGTGTCCTTTCTGCATATCTGGCTTATCACATTTAGCTGACCTAAACCGGATTGTCTTTGCTGAGGAGATGGTCTCGCCTCAGGTGGTCACCCGCACAACTGTCTCCCTCGCTATGGAGTACTCTCGTTCAGATTTGATATTCACTCTGATAGATCCGGCCACTGGGACTCTCCTGCTATTTCGGCAGCACCCATTCTACGGTCTTTATCTTTGGGAGCCCCCACCCAGGGTTATGTCAAAGTGAACTTTGATGGTTCTGTATCAGATCGACTTGCTGGATTCGAATTTGTTATTAGGGGGCCAAAGGGAGTGTTGCTCGCAGGTGGACATGGCTCACTCGACATTTCGATCTCTATGGCTGAGCTTCAGCTGCTTGGGCTGGCATTACTATGTTGTCCATCATTTGGGCTCTCGCCAGTTGGTTATAGAGGGAGATTCTCTCAATTGTCCGCTAGATTAGACGGGATGTGGATCTTTGCTCCCCCCATAATCCTAATTGTGATATTTGGGCTTCTCTCTAGTCTACCTATGCGCCACTGATCCGGTATGTCTATCGGAAAGCCAACGCTGTGGCCGACTGGGTTGCTTCTGTTGCAGCCCGCCAGCCTAGTTAGTGGGGATGGCATTTTGATATTCCCTGCCTATTTTATAACAAATTTTGTACTCTAACCTTTTGGGCTCGACTCGCGCCAGAGTTGTGTGATCGCCCGCTTGTACCAAAAAAAAAGCAAAACTAATTGATATCCTTGGACTACCTTGACACAAAGGCCAAAGATGAGACAAACGATCTTAGAAAGGTCCCATAGCACACCTTGTTCCTCTGGCGATGCTGTTTAACCCCAGTTGTCAAGCAGTGCCATCCACAATTCTTGTCCCATGTGCGGGGTTCCTTTTAGATATATCTGGCCATATCCATTCAATAAACCTTCCTATCATCAAATTTTCAGAAAGTAATTTAAAAAGAATGATGGAAGCAAAATAATGAGATTCTATGTTGATTCAAGGTATGCTGCTCAATTGAGGTTGATTATTTCTCATAATAACTTGACTTAAATATGAAAATAATCGTAGATATCTCTCCCAGAATAGCATACTTAAAGTTAATACATCCTAAACTTTACATTTGACTTTTTTTGGTTTAGGAGACCAGGATATCAGACTTTAGCCACCCTTTCTTCTGCTTCTGATATTGCTTTCTCAACCATGCATGCAAACCATTAATAGCCTCTCTTCCCGACAATGCTCCATACTGCAAAAGGAACATATCATAACCTCTGCCAAAGTCTTTTCTTTTCTCCTTTTTATTTTTTCCTGAGCAAATATCAAAGTGCTCTTTGGACATAGAGCTATTGAACTAAACAACAAACATGTATTAAAGTTCTTAACAGCTATCTAGCTAGGCAGTAACCGTGTTTCCACATTGAATTGCTTCAATCTATTACTCTCCACAGGGGATGTGGTTCCCAGAATTCATGTCAACAGTGCAAATATCTATACAATCTATATGTACTTTTTGTGGCACATAGTTTGGACACAAATGAGGCAAGCCTGAAAGTCAGATGATTGATGGATCACCAGGTGGTTAGGTAGGTCTAGTGAAAAACAAGGTTTTTTCTCAGAAGATGTTTCATATAGTTCATACGAGATGCCGAATTTACTATTAATGAAGCCATATAGAGTCATGAATAATAATAAGCAATTTGTTCAGAACTAAGTGCGGTGAAGAAGAAGGGACATATATAAGCTGGAAATTTCCTGGGTAAGCCATCAACTGTATAATTAGAATGAAATATGAAAGGATAAACATTCATTATAGAACTCTGCCAACCTTTCTATCATGTGTGATCCATATTTCTCCAAATATATTTTCAATATTGGAATCAACCAACAGACACTGCAAAATAACTGTTGTTACATGAAAAAAATATTGAGGAAGATGATTGAAAATGCCTTCTGGAAGTCAAAGAAAATAAATCTACTCCAACATGGATTTTTGTTTGGATGGTCATCCCTCAATGACATGTTCCACCTATGCAGACCAGTAATCTACTTTAACAATATCAACAGGCCAAAAGACTATGATCCACAGTCCACAAGCAAATATAACGGGTTACAGTAGTACATAAGGACATGAGGACAAGCAGTGTGAACAAACAGAAGCTAAGAAGTAGATAAACATGCCAACTGGAACACATTCATAGCATGCCACAGACTTCTACCGTCAGAATTTGGCCATTGAAGTCCCTTTCATCTATTTTGTAATTTTGTACAAAAAGAAGTCCCTCCTAACTTGTTAACAACTCAAATAATGACTGAACTACTGTTTTCATCCAAAGAATGTAGGTTTCTACCGTAGAGATCACGGGCACAACATATCGCGTGACCTCTAGCTATTTGAATCAGAATGCTGATTGATCGACACCACTTGTCATTTGAATTGGACCCGACCATCCAATGCACCTCACCGACAACCAGCAAAACCTTGTTCACCAATGATCCAGAACTAAATTAAATTTGCAATTGTATGCTCAATAGCGATCCAGAACTAAATTAAATTTGCAATTGTATTCGTAGAAGCAGCAGAACTCATGTCAAATTCCTCCTTGCATAGGTTTAATCAAGATCAAGAATTCAGGAATTCAGGATAACACTCTGGACTCTCCTACGAAATTTTTGAGATTGCAGTACCCTAATGCAACGGAAAACGCCGATAAAATTTATACTTTTTGAGAATGCAAAGAAACCCTATACCTCGAGCCGATGGAGATCATTGAGCCATTTACAGGAACGAAGGGGATTGTAGGGTTTTGTTCCATTGCCGCCACTGCACCGCCTCCCTGTCCGCCGGAAACCCAGCATCCGTTGCCACCCACGGTTTTTCGATATCTTATAATAAGGAATGGGGAGGGGTTCATGGAATTGGAGGCTCTGAGGGCGAGGAGGGGACCGTGGCCCAAAGCTCGCCTATAGGGTTTGGACAGAGGTTGCCGAAGCTCCGACGGACATCGCCACCGGAGAAAGCGGTCAGCGGTCGAAGACGAAGAGAACTCGGTGTTAATCCAAACAACATTAAAAACAAAAAAATTAACTCGTCTAACGTGACATGATGGCATCATCGATTAATTTGATTTACCATATCGATCATAAATTAGGTTAATCAAAGAACACTTTTTTTTTCATGTAGATTTTTATCTTCATCCGTAATTTCAAGTTGGAGCAACAAATCAAATTTATAAAAAATAAAATAAAAAATATTATAAAGGTGATATTAACGTGGACAAGATGTTTCCTTGTTTTAGGATGCTTAAAAGAGGAATGAAAAAGTACTTTAGCTTAATCCAAGACTAATGATTCTTTTGGTGTTTATAAAAATGGGTACAGGATTCAAGATTATTTGTTTCCATGCTGAATTTTGTTTACCAACTCACTGATTAGAATGGTATTGTTAAGAGGTAAAATCATCATTGAATTGTTGACCGCTTCACATTGGCCATGGGGTTGCGCCCAATCCAAATGCCCTGCTTGCCAGCTAGCTAACTGGCGCGATATTCTAGCAACAAGCATCTCCTCATAATGAAAGAGAACAAGAGAAAAAAGCCAAAGGGAAAATATCTAATAGTCAAGTCAATAGGCTGGAGCATTTAATGGTGCCGAAACGGTCATAATGACTTGGTATGGAATAAAAAGAAAGAGAAAGCATGCCTCGGCACTCAAGCCCCGCCTCATTTAGATCGAGCCATGCCTCGGCGCTCTCATTCAGGCCAGCTTCAACATAGCTCGGCCAACATAGCTCGGCCAGGCTAGATTCAGCATAGCTCGGCCTTGGCCAGCCTCGGCCTCGGTTCCGCAACCACGCTATGTCTCTTGAATCAAGGCATTTATGGCCTCATAAAGGCCATGTGCATCCACTGCTTTAAGGCATTTAATGCCTTTTTTCTTCCATGCATTAAGGCATTTATGGCTGCACGTTGGCCTCTTGGCACCTACCTCCGGAACCATGGTGACCGAACCAAAGCGTTCAAAATAACTCTGCGAATCCGGCGCGTAAGAATTCGAATCAATATAACTAAGATTCCAGGCGCGAATCATGCCCAGAGGTGGCCTAGGACCCGCAAGAGTGGCCAGGTCCATGTGATCATTAAACCTTATGGCATCAACTAGCTCTCCCAGCCGTCGATCCTCTAACTGACAAGATACAGATCCCGCTGGCATCATAACAAACTCGATTCGGATCTCAACGGCTTTCAGACCCACGACACCTCCAAGCAGTCAGGTGACCCTCTATAAATACAACTGTCTTCCTGCTTCTAAGGTACGCGCCATCATGCGCACTTGCTCACTGGCACACTCTCTTTCTGCCCTGGCTTCCCCATTTTCCGCCATTAGTGCTTTGCTCAAGCTCTTGAGAGGCCACCCTGGAGAGACTCTTCAGCAAGAGCCTTCTCTCCATTTTTGTTGATTGCTGATCTCCACTGACTTGAGCGTCGGAGGGTCTTCCGCAAAGGGCCACCCCCAACGCCTCTCGCGTGAGGACTGTTTTGCAGGTCCACCCAGGTGGGAGCCCACACTGTAGCCCGATCGTGCCCGAGTCGGAGACAGATTTCGGCAGCAACAAATTGGCGCTAGAGGAAGGGCCCTCAAGTCCTATAAACTTATGATCCAGGAGATAAGGGTCTCGATCTTGAAGAGAACCCCTCCAATGGCCAATCGAAGAAAGGCTACTTCGAAGCCTGGGACCAGGTCATCCCAAAGACCTGATCCGGTGAGCAGTGTGGCGCCGCCACCACCACTAGTGGAGACTCCATTGCCACCAGCGGCCCTAGTGACCCAGACCAGTTTGTCACACTGGTCCAGCAGTCCAAGTACTGACCCATTTGATTCAGGGACGCCATGAAGCTCCCGTCCAGCTGTTCCTGCTCTGCATCTTCCTGAGGAGGTCACGGCCCCCATTTCCCCAGCAATCTCTTCTTTCGGTCCGCACGGAGCCGCGGACCCCCCTCATCGTCCTAAGGGAACTGAGCCAGCCCTGCAAGTGGTCTGCAGCAAGGATCTTCCTAGATCTTGGTGGGCCCGATCCCTCTCTCCGGTGTCCTCTTGCCACGACTCGACGTCGTCCCTTCTCCCCGCCTCGGCACTATAGCTCAGCTTCCGTAGCCGCGCTATCGCACCAAGGCATTTATGGCCTCATAAAGGCCATGTGCATCTACCTGCTTTAAGGCATTTAATGCCTTATCTCCTTCATCATTAAGGCATTTATGGCTGCCACATTGGGCCCCTTAGCACCTTTTGCATGAGGAAGGATGGCGTCATGAAGCAAGACAAGGAGTTCTTGACTCCATAAGTGGGTCTACCGCACCACCCAAAGAGTTCCCATAGGCGAGACCTCGTTCCGGATGGCCTTTGGCACAAAAGCTGTCATCCCCGTGGAGATAGGACTCCCCTCTCCACGGGTGGAGAGCTACTCGGAGGAGGCTAATGACGAGTAGCTCCACACCAACCTCAACTTGGTAGAGGAAATCAGGGAAAAAGCTTGAATTAGAGTAGCTGCACCAGCAAAGAGTAGCCCGTTATCGCTCCACCCGAGTCAGAGGGAATTTTTCCTCCCCGGTGATCTGGTGCTTCGGAAGGCGCCCATCTCAAAGCCACTAGAGCAAAGAAAATTGTCCCCAAATTGGGAGGGCCCCTATCAAGTGACGGAAGTCATGAGGCCTGGTACCTACAAGCTCCAGGACCTGAATGGGAAATCCATTCCCTGGACATGGAGTTCAGACAACCTCCGCATATATCATCAATAGAGTACGCTCTCTATAGACTCGCCCCATTTACAGCTTTGGCATCTTGTTTTATGATCCGCGGCACGACTGCTACGGTCGTTCTTTCAAAAAGTCGCAATAGAAAATAGATGTCGTTCATGCATCCATTCTCGGCACGACCGAGCTGTCTCCTTGAAAGAAATCTCGTACCTCGGCTGGGCCGAGTCCTATTCATCGAAGACTCAGTATGGCCGAGCACCCCCAGTACGACCGAGGGCCAAGTGATCTCCAAAACCCCATCCGGATTCGGGCAGCTTACAAGCCCCGGCCGGACCAGGTGACCTCCAAAATTTCATCCGATTCGGGCAGCTTACAAGCCCCGACCAAACCGATTGATCTCCAAACAATCTCCGTACCTTGGCCGCGCCAAGTAAAATATAATCTTTTAAATCCTCGGCCGGGCCGAGCGATCTCCGTACCTTGGCAACGCCAAGTAAAATATAATCATGAAGGCTTGGCAACACCGAGTAAATTAATATTTGGAAGCCTCGGTTACAACCGAGTAGCATCTTGGGAAGGCTCGGCAAGACCGAGTGATTTATTATTTGAAGGCTCGGCAACACCGAGTAATTTATTATTTGAAGGCTCGACAACACCGAGTAATTTATTATTTGGAAGCCTCGGTTACAACCGAGTAGCATGAAGACTCGGCAACACCGAGTAAATTAATATTTGAAAGCCTCGGTTACAACCGAGTAAGCATCTTGGGAAGGTTCGGCAAGACCGAGTGATTTATTATTTGAAGGCTCGGTAACACCGAGTAATTTTTTATTTGAAGGCTCGGCAACACCGAGTAATTTATTATTTGGAAGCCTCGGTTACAACCTAGTAGCATCTTGGAAGGCTCGGCAAAACGAGTAATTTATTATTTGAAGGCTCGGCAACAACCGATTAATATTCCTGAAGACTCGGTAAACAACTGAGTAATAAATTTCCTGAAAAAAAGTATGCCCTTACTAAACTCATTCTTGTTCATTGAATTAAATTTAGCTTTTGAAAGCCTGCAAAATTCTTATAATCTCCTTAAAAGCTACAATTAGAAGCAGGTCATGTAAATCCTTAACCGGGCTGAGCGATCTCCGTACCTTGCAGCGCCAAGTAAATATAATCTTTATAATCCTCGGCTGGGCCGAGCGATCTCCGTACCTTAGTAGCGCCAAGTAAAATATAATGTTGAAGGCTCGGCAACACTGAGTAATTTATTATTTGAAGGCTCGACAACACCGAGTAATTATTATTTGGAAGCCTCGTTACAACCGAGTAGCATCTTGGAAGGCTCGACAATACCGAGTAATTATTTATTGGAAGCCTTAGTTACAATATCTTGGGAAGGCTCGGCAACACCGAGTAATTTATTATTTGAAGGCTCGGCAACACCGAGTAATTTATTATTTGAAAGCCTCAGTTACAACCAAGTAGCATCTTGGGAAGGCTCGGCAACACGAGTAATTTATTATTTGGAAGCCTCGGTTACAACCGAGTAGCATCTTGGGAAGGCTCGGCAACACCGAGTAATTTATTATTTGAAGGCTCGGCAACAGTAATTTATTATTTGGAAGCCTCGGTTACAACCGAGTAGCATCTTGGGAAGGCTCGGCAACACCGAGTAATTTTTATTTGAAGGCATGGCAACAGTAATTTATTATTTGGAAGCATCGGTTACAACCGAGTAGCATCTTGGGAAGGCTTGGCAACACCGAGTGATTTATTATTGGAAGCCCCGGCTAGACCCGAAGTGCGTATCAAAAGCCTCGGCCAGAGCTGGAGTGCATTTCTTATTATCAAAAGCCCCGGCCAGAGCCGGAGTGCATATCAAAAGCCTCGGCCAGAGCCGGAGTGCATCTCTTATTATCCAAAGCCCCGACCAGAGCCGAAGTGCGTATCAAAAGTCTTAGCCAGAGCCGAGTGCATCTCTTATTATCCAAAGCCCTGGCCAGAGCCGAAGTGTATCAAAAGCCTCGGCCAGAGCCAGTGCATCTCTATTATCCAAAGCCCTGGCCAGAGCCGAAGTGCGTATCAAAAGCCTCGGCCAGAGCCGGAGTGCATCTCTTATTATCCAAAGCCCCGGCCAGAGCCGAAGTGCGTATCAAAAGCCTCGGCCAGAGCCGGAGTGCATCTCTTATTTTCCAAAGCCCCGGCCAGAGCCAAGTGCGTATCAAAGCCTCGGCCAGAGCCGGAGTGCATCTCTTACTATCAAAAGCCTCGGCCAATCCAAGTCATACGGCACTAAAGCTTCGTTCCAGCCGGATAATTTCTCGGACACTCTAGTGCAACTAAAGCGCCTTATTTTACTTCAGCAAGAGGGCCGCCCAGGCCTTTCTCTAACCTACACAGAGATAAACACTTCCTCTACAGAGGATCGAATGACATGTTCCCCAAATAAGATTGCTCCAGAATTCTACTCCCTATATCCGAAGTTACACTTCGGACTAGGGAGTGAGGGCAGTGTTGAGGGATAAAATCGTCATTGCATTGTTGACCGCTCACATTGGCGATGGGGTTGCGCCCAATCCAAATGCCCTGCTTGCCAACTGGCTAGCTGGCGACATTCTAGCAACAAGCGTCTCCTCATAATAAAGAAAGAGAATAAGAGGGAAAAAGGGCCACGTTATGTGTGGGTTCTCCCAAGGGCCACCTCATTAATATCCGGAAGTCAAGTCAATAGGCTGGAGCATTTAATGGTGCCGAAACGGTCATAATGACTTGGCATGGAATAAAAAGAAAGGAGAAAGCATGCCTCGGCACTCAAGCCCCGCCTCATTCAAGCCGAGCCATGCCTAAGCGCTCTCATTCAGGCCAGCTTCAACATAGCTCGGCCAACATAGCTCGGCCAGCTTCAACATAGCTCGGCCAAGTCAGATTCAGCATAGCTCGGCCAACATAGCTCGGCCAGCCTCAGCCTCGGCCAACATACCTCGTCCTCCACAACCACGCTATGTCTCTTGCATCAAGGCATTTATGGCCTCATAAAGGCCACGTGTATCCACCTGCTTTAAGGCATTTAATGCCTTTTTTTTTCATGCATTAAGGCATTTATGACTGACACATTGGCCCCTTGGCACATACCTCCGCAGAACCATGGTGACCGAACCACAGCGTTCAAAATACCTCTGCGAAATCCGGCGCGTAAGAATTCGAATCAACTATAACTGAATAAGATTCCAGGTGGCGAATCATGCCCAGAGGTGGCCTAGGACCCGTAAGAGTGGCCTAGGTCCATGTGATTATTAAACCTCATGGCATCAACTAGCTCTCCCAGCCGTCGATCCTCTAACTGACAAGATACGGATCCCGCTGGCATCATAACAAACTTGATTCGGATCTCAACGGCTTTCAGACCCCGACACCTCCAAGCAGTCTGGTGACCCTCTATAAATACAACCGTCTTCCGCTTCTAAGGTACGCGCCATCATGCACACTTACTCACTAGCACACTCTCTTTCTGCCCTGGCTTCCTCCATTTTCCGCCATTAGCGCTCTGCTCAGAACTCTCGAGAGGCCACTCTGGAGAGACTCTTCAGCGAGAACCTCTCCCATTTTTGTTGATTGCTGATCTCCACTGACTTGAGCGTCGGAGGGTCTTCCGCAGAGGGCCACCCCCAACGCCTCTCGCGTAAGGACTGTTTGCAGGTCCATTCAGGCGGGAGCCCATGCTGCAGCCCGATCGCGTCCGAGTCAGAGACATATGTCGGTAGAAACAGATATAAATAACCCATCTTAAGTTACAACATACATGATAAAGGAAATAAAGGGCAGGGCCATATGGTTCCATCAAAGGAGCCTCCAGGCCATCAGGAAGGTGGCATGATATGTTTTTTTGGGTTAGCGAAAGGAGTTTTGACCTAATACTCAGAATTCTAAACCTGAACAATATGATATATGTGTTGTGATTTAAGCTACACAAGCCTTTGTAGATATAGTATTTCTTATGATGTAAACAGTGTTATATATTTATTTATATAAAATTTTATAAAGTTATATAAAAAATTTAATTTAAAATTAAGACTTTATTGTTATTATTATTTTATATAAAAAATTTGATATATAATTAACTTAAAAAATTAATCACGTTCCAACAAATGGGTTTCAAGGCAGCTTTAAACCAGACCTGGCACACTAAATGCAGGGACTAGTTCAAAGCATGAGGCCTTTTACGCAAAACCCCCTGCTAAAAATTAAAAACTCATAGTTCTAATATAATTAGCAAAATAATACTATTTGGTTCAAGTGAGAACCGATCTAAAGATCCACTGCAACTGCCATCCTAACATTTCTACGTACGTATGACGACTTTGAGATTCCACGATTAGCTGGCATTTACAAGATTAAATTATTAGAATTTATTAAATAATTCTTCATCTTAAATTACTCTAATAGAGTAGTTCCGGCAGTGTTAGCATAAGCTCCATTACTACTAGCAGCTCATTGATGGGTGAAATCACAGTCATCCACCATAGGGTGAAATACGTCTCTTTACACAGAATCTGAAAAAAGATTTAGATCAACACAAGCTTAGCTTCCAGCAATAACACTAGTTTACAGGGGCTCTCCCTGCTAACATAAAGATAACACGTTTTAATAGATATAATGGAGCAGAACTCCATTCTGATATTTTAATAGATATAATGGAGCAGAACTCCATTCTGGATGACAATATCATTTTACATAGCAGAACTCGATTCTGGACGGCAATATCATTAAACATATATATATATATAGTATTTGCTATGGAAGTATATTTAAGGATGAAGGACTGTTCAACGATTAACCAGGTTAATGCAGTCCGCGAAAGGAAGGAACCCATGCGCAAGAGCCGCATGCCAAGCTTTCTCAACCCCGGTCACTCTGTCACCACATTCATGTGCATTCCATTCCTCCAGTGCATGAACTATTCCAGCTACACGCCATGCACTCATCACCCTCCTTGGCAGCCAATCCTAGTGGAATCAGAAAAAAAAAAAAAAAAAAAACATTTACAGACATTTGAAAGAAACGGAGAAAAAAACATTTCAGACAAGAACCATGGTAAGCCATGGGGGAAAATTAGCTTTATCATGTAGTATTTGCATGAACCGTTTTAGAGTTTGTAGATTTTAAGTTGAAAACCAACTTCTTATGATGTGCTAGCTAGGAAATGCTGGTGTCATTGTGCAATGCTGTGGCATTTATTAGCCTATCCAATGCAAAAGGCAAACGACTGCATTAGATGTCGGAAAATTAACAATGCCTCTGGAAAATGATAATACTACCTAATTATGGATTATGCATGCAACACCCAATTTCTTTGAAAAAAGTAAACACCTTGGCATCTTTTTTTTTTTTTCAGAACAAGTTCTATACAAATTCTCGTTCACTAAAGTTGCAACCATCATATCAACCGAGAAAATCAACCTTCTCATATCTTATATTATCTATAGACTATTATCTTATTTCAATATACTTTCTAATATATCATGTTTGATTATTTAGCTGTTGAAGATTGAAAAATCATTTGCATATGTATCTGTATGCTCTCTAACTGTACCTCACATGTATGCAAATTTTCATATGCCTTTGGAACCACCATTGCTGGAGTATAGTGATAAATGCAATCTTTGCGAACTAACTTGGGAGGGAATTGAGTAAATGGAATAAATGAATGCCTTTTCTGGCACTCCATTGATCTTGATCTGTCACTCCATCTCCTACCAACCATACCTGCATGCAATTAGAATAATATTTCCACATAATGTTCTGATATAAATCATACAAAGATCTGTAGTTTATATTGCACATCATGAAAAGCACTCAAATCTTCTTTAAATCAAAGGCTTATAACTGTTGCATATCTATCAATACACGTTGCACGTTGTGCAATAGATAATTTATACAAATACAAGGAAGAAGAATTTGTCATTTAATTTCAAGTTTAAATCTGCTCGACAGAAGAAAAAATGTAGGTCTTCATTGCGTTGTTTGCTAATTCCAACATTTTCAAAGCATGCTACTTAAGTTGCGTTTGGTGCATCGTCAGACAATCTAAATGGTAATATAGATTACCTACAAGATAGATTATTACTGGATGGATTGCCAGTAATGTTGATTATTGTGTTTGGTATACATAGGTAATATTACAGTAATATTGATTATTGTGTTTGCTACGACAAACAGATTGCCAGTCATATAACATTAAAATTTTAAATATCCCTAAATTAAATTCATATACTAAATCAAATCTATTAAAAATTTTCAGAATACCCAAAATACCTCTAAATCAAAATATTTATATATAAGTAGAAGATACTATTTTAATTTTTTTAAGATTAAAATATATTTTTAATCTTTAAACATTTATTCAATTTTTTTTGATTCTTAAACATTTAATTATCATAATTTATTTATTATATTTTAAAAATAATTTATTTTTAATATTTTATTATATAAAATTAATTAAGATAATAGAATAATTGATATATTAGGATAATATGAATGGATCGATTAGTTGATAGCAAAATGTAAGTTATTTTTTAAATTTTAAATAGCAATATAATTAAACATTATCAATTTTAAATTACTACATTGTTAAGAAGACATTGCTAAGAACACTATTTTTATTTTTATTTTTATTTTTTAAAATTTTTAAATTTTTTATTTATTTTTTTATGGACGAATAATACCATGATTTATTTTTGTTTGGAGACATAAGAAAAGAGATAACGGATGAGATAAGAGAAAAAAGAAAAAAAGAAGGAATGATTTTGTTTGAAGAAAGGGAAATTTTATTTTTATAGAAGGGAGGCATGGGTAATTTTACAAAAAAAATCTATTAGATTACAACATATCTAGTAATATAGATAAACTACCTTCCCTTGAGGTAGTCTAGATTACCTCTCATGAGGTAATCCATATTAGTAGTGCAGGATGGATTACTATTCAAAACATGTACCAAATATAGTTATCTGATGGGTTTTATTTAAATTATTGATAATCTCGATAGATTATCTGCTACCAAATGCTCCCTTAGATTCTTTTAGCTTTCGTAGGAAGCTTTAATTTTCAGACACCAAACATGGTTGCGGGAGTGAGGTTTTTCAAGGAAGTAACTAAGCTGCTGATTTGACAAAGTTTTTCTACTAAATTTGAAATTTTATCTCTAATTTACCATTTCACCAATAATTAATAAAGTCATATATTGTTAAATACGTGAACAAATTTTTCTAAAAAATAACCAGAAAGAAAACCAAAAGGTGGATCAAGATTTACCTCACTAGTGTAACTATTAGACAACACCAAATGACAATGCAATTCTGGTGGCAGCTGCAGTTTTAAGAGCTCGTACGTATCTTTCTGAACCATCTCTACCTGTCGGATAAAAACATTGCTGCTTGTAGGTATAACTTCAATGTTTAATCGATGTTCAATCTCTAAAATAGAGGAGGGGATGCTGTGACTAATTGATCTACCTGGACTCCCTTTTGACATAAGGTCAAAGACAAGAAATAAGCCACCTTGGAAAGGTTGCCCAAGAGCATAATACTTTTGGTTCCTTCGGGAAGAGTATTTAGAACCACTGCAACTGCCAAGCTGGTTCCATCCACAAGTTTTGTCTTCAGTGAGGGGTTCCTTTTGAGATATAGCTCACCATATCCATTCAGCTCACTTCCCTGTGGCCATAGGATCATTAAACAACGTAATGAAGTATATCCATATATACCAATATAGTTGTTATCTATATTTGTTCATTCTTATTTATGTTATAAGAAAGGGATGATGAGAGCATAACAGTAGCCAATATTAGGTTTTAGCGTGTCTTAGAATATGGACAAAACTTAAGTATAGTATGCTAGATTAGGGGTGTAATCAAGCTGAGTCGAGTCGACACAGTGCCAAGCTCGAACTCGATTCGATTCTAAAATTTGAAGCTCAAAACTTGACTAGAGCTCAATTGAGTTTCTTATTTAGAGCTCGAACTCGAACATGATGAAATACTCGATATACTCGACTCGACTCAAATTTTATGTAAAATTTTTTAAAAATAAATTTTAAGTTAAAATAAAATATGTTCTCAACTAAGAATTCAAAGGAGTTTTATATAGTTAGGACAATATTGTAAATATGTATAATTATAAGAGTAAAATAGAAAATTAAGTAAGTTCGTTTAAGTTCGTAAGCTTTTCGAGCCGATTATTTTAATACTTAATTTTACCGCTATGCTAGATGTTTGTCATCTAATTCTTTACTTGATTAGCAGCTCATGTTCAACCCTCTACTTATCAAGCAACGCATGCTTGTCGTCGTTGAGCCAAAAGCATCTATTTGAACATGTGTCCTCTTTAGGTGGGTTAGCTATGCACATAATTAATGTTTGTCAAGAAGGGATATGGGAAGCACCTGCACCTAAGGTAGCGTTTAAAATAGGGGATAAGAGAGGATATCCAGGGCCATAACTATAGGGGATAGCTGGGAATAAAGTTAACCAAAGGGATAATCCATGGTTAATCATGGGATATCCCCTCAATTTGTTCCTAGAAAATGCAGGAATAGCTGGTTATCCCTCCAAATAAGAGTAAAAAAAAGTTATCCTATGCATTTACCTTTTGTATTTGATATGATCAATGAGATAGCCAAGGGATATCCCTAGGATAGCCAGGAAACAAACTCTATCCCATACACTTATCCATGAATAATATTTTTTTATCGAGCACTACCTTAGTTTGTCCTTACGATGTTAGGTTCTCTATAAATGGCTAACCGTAACAACAGTAATTTTAAACCATTACAAGTACCACTGTAACAGTACCCTGTTTCACATCAATAAATTTACTATGCCAACTTACTTGGTTGAGGAGACCAAGACTAGTAACTTTGGCTTCCTCTTTGTCTGACTGTAATATTGCTTGCTCAATCAGATGGTTGATTGTGTTTCTCTCAGACAATGACTTGTACTGCACAATGAGCCCATCATATCCAAATATTTTCCAAAACACGTCACCAAAAAGAAATAAATAAGCTGAAAGCATTGCAGTTCTTACCTGGAAGCTGTATCTTGGTACCACCTTTGTTTCCATAATGAGTTTCTTGAATCTGTTCTTCTCCACGGTGAAGGTGGTCCCGAAGATCCGTGTCAGCAGCATCGTTGCAAATGTCAGTGGCCACATAATCCACATGTAATATCTTGGAATATATGGTTTGGATGCTAATGAGGAGAACCCCAGACGAAGATGGTAGATGGATTGCAAGTTGGTCAAGTGGGTCAGGTGAACCACATGCGGCCTTTCTTCCTTTCCATTGAGAGATCTTTTGTATTGTTCATCCGAATACTTGTCAACTGTACCATATATGTGGTCATAAGTGGCATGAACAACGAGTAATTTGTTCGAAACTGTGTGTGGTGAAGGGAATGGAACCTGTAGAAGCCATCATCTTATAGTTATGTTTCTATAGTTATGTTTTTATAAGCGATCAGATTCAGATGGTCCTTGGCCTAAAACCAATTTATATAGATTTATTGCCTGGATGATCCACTTACGAGGGAGTATACATGAGGTATTTAAGAGAGGGGAAGGCATCGAAGAGCCAGTCAGGGACTAGCTCAAAATTGCAGTGGCCCATGTAGTTCATGAAATCGATGTACGTGAGGTACCCAATAACTGCCGCTATGGACACCGTTCCAGTTAATACCATAGTCATCAGCGGGATCGCGAAGAGTATGAAGTAGGACATCTCTTCAGCAAACGGATGGATAACAGCTGCCATGGTCAGGAGGAGACATTAATAAATATTATGGTGCAGGTTAACATTTGAACTTAAGAGAACTAATAAGAAAAGAAATGGATCGACAGACCATATTAAAAAGTTAACATTGTTCAAATTTAAAACCTTATAATTAGTTTTTTTAAAAAAAAAAAAAACTTAAACAGTTTATACATGTAAACAGAACGAGAAGCAAACATGAATCATCATATAGAACCATAGACTGAAGAAACTATGACCAGAAAATGGATTATTCTTTTGATCAGAGAATAGAAGTGTATTTATGGACACCACTAAACATCTCATAATACCAGTCGCCCATTTTCAAGAATTTTATCCTTGATATTTGCTTCGGTGCCTTTACAAAATATGTTGGTTAATCCTGGCCCTTCATTTTAGGAGTAAAACTGGAAGAATGCTTATAACCGGTTTTGAACAATATATAGAAGGGTAGTAGCAAATCAGATTTCTTGTTCTTTTTTTAAATTAGTCCTTCAACGTAGTGAGAAGGGCCGTCACTTAGAAAGAGAGAGAGAGAGAGCTGCCGTTACATGTGATGGGCTCTGTAACAATGGAGGCATGGTGGTGAGAGTGGTAACGTGAGTAGAGGAAATGGTGGTGCAAGGCTCTATGAAGCCAGTAGTAGATGAACTCCACCGGGCCCATGTGGAGGAGAATGGTGATTACCACTCCTCTGGTCTCCCACCAGGGCAAATGCGAAGCTCCTGGAAGGACCATGTTAGTCACGTACATCAGCAGTGCCGACAAAATGATCTGGTCATCCCTGCCATATATCCAGTCCTTCATCACTCTCTGCAACGTCTCAAGCACTAAAATCTAATATCAAAGCATGCACAAAGACAACACGAGATAGATTTCTCATACCAGTTCCTTTCTCGGTCCACCTGATCAAAGTCCAAGCTTTTATTGACGATACTATGCGTGCCTTTTGCTGTTTGGATGCGAGAGAGGGTGATCCACAGCTGAGAGTGGAGCAACCTTAGCAGCAGAATAGGGAAGATGAGAAAGTTAAACACATCCCTCTGCTCCCCACTCTCTGCCATGAACTTGCGCATGCTATGTGCCACCCATGGAGCTAACACTACATACTTCCATCACATACAAAGCAGAGAATCAGGAGGAATGGAAAAGCTACGGTCAGTATCTAAGGAAGTGTACAAATGAAGTAGGGCGCATGGTAGAAGAGGGAGAAACTGGAGCAGTCAAGGGTAATATGATTAGCCAAAGCAAGAATACCTTGAAGTTTCCTAGCCTCTGCCATGGCCATTGAGTGAGGGGGCCTGGTTGAGACGCCATTCTTCTTCTTTCTTTCTCCCACGGCTTTTTCCTTGGATTGGCACTGATACGTGAGTGATGTATGTTAATTTATAGCCGTTTCGCCTCGAGTCCAATGGCGCTCCTCCGAGCCTCGTGTAAATTACTTCTGTTTCCCTCTTCAATAAAAGCTGGAACAGCGGCCATGAGCGTTGGCACGTCCAACACGAGAGCGTCACTCTTTTCAAAACCCGATGCAATTCACTGGTCCGGAAAAGCAACTTTGCTGACGCACACGATTCTCTGGGATGATATCCATTCTCATTCATTGAATCTCAGCTGTTTTCGATGTAAAGTTATACGTCGATCGGTTTATTTTTCTTCATTATTGAATCTCATTTAATATAAAATAACTGTTTTAATAATAAAAAAATTTATAAAATAAACTTAATTTTGATAAATGAAGCAGATCTATCAGATTGTGTCCAAATTCATGGGTATATCCAAAATTTCCACGTTTAGTCGTATGTGATCTATTTTTGATTCAATTAAATTTAGACGTCTAACTTACCCATCCTAACGTAGTTATCTAAAAGATGTGCCTGATGCAACTATCATGTTTTATTATAATTAAATGGTAGATGAAGGGCAACATCGCTTCAATTATTACGCACGTAACAAAATTTAAACTTGTCATCTAATTAATGCCCCGAAAAAAGAAAAATCTACACTACAGACTTGGGTGGCCAATTATGATAGCTAGGCAACAACACTTTAATTGATTACGTACCAAAATCAAACTTGTCAGCTAAATTAATGAAAAAGATCTACATCACGGACTTGGTGGCAAATTATTCTTTTAAAGTAGTTTTGATGTCATGTTCCTAATTGGAAGAGGGCCTTATTTTATGTTATTTTTTTAATAGATAAAAAAAAGATAGTGGACCTTCTAGAAATTGATATTCCGATCAAACGTTCTTATTTTAGAATTCATATTCCATGCTTTTTCATGAAATAGTTCTATTCATTTACCGTATTCCAAGAGCAATGACCTGAAAAAAATTTGACTATTATTTCCTTTATCAAAAAAATAATATTAAATATAAAAAGAAAAAGATGTAGCCTTGGCTAACTATACTAATATATGTACATAACAATATCTACCGCAAAATGGTATTGATACAATCTACTTTTTTCTTACTAACAGTTACTAATATAGGTACATAACATAAAAACTTTTAATAGATCATAATAATAAATTAATTAATAAAAATAATTTATTTAAGTAATTACATTAATAAATAAATTGATAAATCTATTTTTTCTTATCATTTTGTCAGGTGTATTTTGGGATTTCTAAAAAAATCTTCATCTATTCCTAATAGATACATGCTTATTCCACTACAAGAAAAATAAAAAATTACGATGCCCAAATGCGTCACAATTGCGTCGCTAAACATGCTATTGCGATGCAATAGCGACGCAATGACGGCGTCGCTCAAATGTTCGTCGCAATATCCATTTATCGCAATTGCGTCGCATATTGCGACGCTCTGCGACGCAACATTGTGTCGCAATATTGCGATGCATCCAAATGCGTTGCTAAATTTAAAATTAATTTTTTATATTTAAAATTATTATTAAATATTGCGACGCACTCAATTGTGTCGCAATATTGCGACGCATTTAGTTGCGTCGCAATATTTAATAATAATATTTTTGATATAATAGCGACGCAATTTGAGTCGCTAATGCGTCGCAAATAAAATTTTTTTTAAAATATTGCGATGCAAGGTCATTGCGTCGTAATATTTATTAAAAATATTTTAGATATAATAGCGATGCAATTTGAGTCGCTAATGAGTCGCTATTAATTTTTTTTATTATTGCGACGCTAGGTCATTGCATCGCAATATTTAATAATAATATTTTGAAAATATTAGCGATGCAATTTCAGTCGCTAATGCGTCGCAAATTAAATTTTTTTAAAAATATAAAATATTAAAAATTAAAACGGTTAATACAATTTCGTTAAATTTAAATATTGATAGAAACATTCTTCACTCATATTGATCCAAACAACAATCAATTTCTAAAAATAATTCATATATTAAAATTTTAAAGTTTTCATGTACAACATAAAAAAAGAAAAAAAAAATACATCAAGAATATGGGCGATCACGTGAAGGCTGTGGAGGCTGAAGACTTTGCGACAAGCGGCTAACCATATCCCGCAAATAATGCATCTCATCTCGCATGTCTGCAATCTCCTGATATCGGCCTCGCATACGATCCTCGAAATCCTGCTCGACCTCCTACCGAACCTCCTCTGTAATAGATCTGCGAAGGTCGTGTAAATGCTCGAAAGGAATATCACTAGAAACTCGTGAGCTGGAGGCCTGATGGGGAAAATATGTAGAAGCTCTAGTGCCCAGACCATAGATCCTGCGGTCTCGCGGCTAGGCACCAACAGCCTTCAAAAACACACACCGACTCTCCTCTGCTGAGAGTTCGACGGGCGTCTCCCCATCAGTAGAGTCGACCTGCGATGCCTGGGAGCGAAGCTCCTTGACTCGTGTCTTTAAATTATGAAATCAATAATAAATTAGTTAATAAATTCCTTGAAATAAAATTTTAGAAATTAAATAGATACTACATAAATCTAATTTCTTACTGCAACCTTCCGTGATCGCGTGTCGACCCAGGAACCGTCCCTCCTGGTGTGTGTTGCCCTGAATAGACGAAACTCACCAGGATCTCCGCCCTCCTGCTCAGACTATAACATTAAAAAAATGATATTAATACAAATATTTGTAAATAACTAAAATAGCAATTAAAATATTTATGTTTTCTTACCATACGCCGTCTGTGCTCCTGAATCGAAATGGAGCCCAAAGTATGGCGGGAGAGACCCGTGCCAGGACCGCCCTTCTCAGATCGCGGTTCGTGCTGGCTGATGCGGACCTCCTGCGCCAGCCATCGGACTGCCAGGCCTGCTGCCACTCATGCCAAATACCCTCTGGCACGTGCGCAGGACGCTGACCCGATGACCTCCAACGATGAAGCATGTCGGAGTATCGACGTCTCGTCAGAGCCTCCCATGCTGCCCTAATGGCATCATGGCTGGCAGGATCCCATGTAAACTTTTTCTGCATTAAAATAAACAGTTAGTTTATGAATTTATTAAGATTAAGAAATTTTATTCAGTGATAAATTGTATTTAATAAGTTTACCTGAAACTCAGAAAAATAAAACTCCCTCGTGGCTGGAGATACGTGGCGCCAATCGTAGCCACTGGGATCTGCACGCCTCTGAAATACGGCGCTGATATGGCTGGATACATGATGCTGCTCAATGAATCTGTTAAAAAAATGCATGTTTATAAGTAATTGACTTAAAAACATAAACATATATTTTTAATTAGTATATACTTACAGCCCCTGAGCATCAAGTCGAAGTACGGTGCGGCCGATGGTGGAAGAACTCTCGGAGGTATGTGCCGATCGGCTGGATGGTAATACTGCTGGAGAGATCGAAGGCTATGCGACTGCTGGAGATCCAAACTCTCCATCTCCGATGCTCATGTGATCTGATGTAGCAGGGCTACGTCCCTGCTCACTCCGTCTGTCGTCGGTAGATCTACCTCTGCCTATCATACTGAAAATACTAAAGATTCATACAATTAAATTACGATTAATGATTGACTATGTAAAAATTTAACACTTATAAAAAAAGTTAAATTTTAAAAAACCTCTATGTTTAATCGGTGTCATTTGTTTCGTGAAATGTTGGTTCAACATCCGATGCCGTATCGGATTGCGATTCAGTTTCATTATCATCGGAAGGAAACCGAACATTTGCATCCGCAATTTCTTGGACATCACCATTTGGATCTCTAAGTGATGTTTCAGGAGCCCTTGTGTCGTCCTCAATTGCATGCATTTCCATCTCATCCTCTTGAAATGCAGGGCACTCGGCTGATTGACTTGATGAACTCTCCTCTAATACGATTGTTGAACGTGGGACGATTTTAGAAACGGCCCACCAATCTCGCTTGTCGTTGCGCAAACTTGGATATCCGCAGTAAAAGACTTGCTGAGCTTGGGATGCAAGGATGAATGGTCATATTTCTGCAATCTTCGTCGATGGTTCACTTCAACCAAATTGTAGTCGTTATGAACCCTTTTGCCCACAGGAACTATCGGATCGAACCAATCACAACGAAACAATACGGTTCGTTTCATAGGCCAACCGGGATATTCAACTTCAACCACCTCTACTAACTTTCCATAATAATCCTGCATATTTGCTCCAACACTTTCTCCTTTAACACACACGCCCCAGTTCTGCGTGCCTCTTGAAGCTGCTAATCGTTCAATCTGAAATTTGTACCCATTTACAAAATAGCCAGTAGAGGTTGTTACGGTCTTCAATGGCCATTGCGATAGACATTTAATGAAAATATTGTCGGTTGTGGACCATGGACCGTTGACCTATAAATTAATAAGCTATTCACATCCAATTCAAAAAATAAAAGCCATTATCGAAATTGATTGAGTGATACTACTCACAAATTCATAAAACCAGTAAGCAAACTCCATTTCTAATTTCTGCCCAATTGCAACTTGACTGATGTCGGAATTCATCTGTCGTTGTCTATCACAAAACATCCTTATGGGATGAAAAGGATGAAAACTATGTTAGCAATTAAATATTATGGTATATTGTAATTTAAATTAAATTTTCAATTTAGCATTGAAGTATACACTTACTCAATATATGGATCGACTTCTCTACAGTTCATTAGGATGTAATAATGTGCTGCATTATACTCCATATCGCTAAGATTTCTTGACTTCTGCCCACCAAATGAACGGCCGATACCTTTAAAAATTGATATTCTACCGTCATTAGGTTCTCCTTCGTCCACACATACGTCATCGTTACGACCAAGATTTCGGCTCCTCGTGTGGACGTGACCCTCAAAGTAATGCGAGGCAAAAGCTGAAACTTCTTCGACCAAGTGTGCATTGCATATAGAACCTTCAACCCTTGCCTTATTACGCACATTATTTTTTAACTTCTTAAGATACCTATATGTAAAGTTGAAACAAAAAATTAACCAATTTTCTTGCAATGAAATAATATTTGAAATGTCAACATATCTTAATGATGTATATATTTACCTCTCGAAAGGATACATCCAGCGATACTGCACGGGACCAGCTATGCTCGCTTCGTATGGCAAGTGAACCGGTAAATGCTCCATTGAGTCAAAAAAACTGGGAGGAAATATTCGCTCAAGCTTGCATAAAATAATTGGAATTTCCTCAAGCCTTGCCATGGATGCAGAAGTAATGACTGCGGCAGATAACTCCTTGAAGAACAAGCTGAGCTCCGTCAATGCCTTCCAGACATGTTGCGGAAGCAACTCACGAAAAGCTATAGGTAATAACCGTTGCATGAAATATGGCAGTCGTGACTCTTCATGCCGAACAACTTGAGCTTATGCATGTCCACACACCTACCGATATTTGAGGCATAACCATCTGGAAATTTTAACCCTCTAAGCCAGTTACATAAAACTTCTCGTGAATTTCTGTCAAGAGTGTAACAGGCTTTAGGATAGGTCCCATCGGCACTCCTTCTCAAATCACCTCTTCTGCAATACTGATTAAGTTCTTCTCTTGACTTTGCAGTATCTTTTGTTTTTCCCGGGATGTTTAGCACCGTGTTAAATATGTTATCAAAGAAATTTTTCTCGATATGCATAACATCCAAGTGTGCCGGATGAGATTTGTGCTCCAATAAGGCAAATCCCAAAATATACTTCGCTTCTTCCAGTTATGTTCTTTACATATACGGCCATTTATTCTATCT
>UESW01003952.1:2155716-2182866 GCA_900491605.1 Calamus simplicifolius
TTTTTGATGGACGTAGCTGGGCTCCTATTACTAGAGGCGGCGAGTCGTACATCCTAGCAAGGCGTAGTGGCGCACAGTGGCCATGCAATGCGCCAAACATCGTTATGAGACGTGACCCTCCGTACCGGGGCACATTTTAAAGGAGTACGAAATGGTACCACGGCAAGGCACAGCCATGTGCCGGAGATCATGCGTGAGCACCGTACGTGCTGACAGTGCTGTTTTCTTTGGCGGTTGAATAGCATGTCGACCATGCACCTGAGGCCAGTAGGACCCTGGGTTTAGGAAGGATGACCCCACCCCGACCCCGAGGGGGTGCCGGAGGTGGGGAAATGACCGTTCACCCCGAGGCTGGTAGGGGCCCCGGGGTTAGGAAACGATGACCCCACCCCGACCCCGAGGGGGTGCCGGGGGTGGGGAAATGGCCGCTCACCCCGAGGCTGGTAGGGGCCCCGGGGTTAGGAAACGATGACCCCACCCCGACCCCGAGGGGGTGCCGGGGGTGGGGAAATGGCCGCTCACCCCGAGGCTGGTAGGGGCCCCGGGGTTAGGAAACGATGACCCCACCCCGACCCCGAGGGGGTGCCGGGGGTGGGGAAATGGCCGCTCACCCCGAGGCTGGTAGGGGCCCCGGGGTTAGGAAACGATGACCCCACCCCGACCCCGAGGGGTGCCGGGGTGGGGAAATGGCCGTTCACCCCGAGGCTGGTAGGGGCCCCGGGGTTAGGAAACGATGACCCCACCCCGACCCCGAGGGGGTGCCGGAGGTGGGGAAATGACCGTTCACCCCGAGGCTGGTAGGGGCCCCGGGGTTAGGAAACGATGACCCCACCCCGACCCCGAGGGGGTGCCGGAGGTGGGGAAATGACCGTTCACCCCGAGGCTGGTAGGGGCCCCGGGGTTAGGAAACGATGACCCCACCCCGACCCCGAGGGGGTGCCGGAGGTGGGGAAATGACCGTTCACCCCGAGGCTGGTAGGGGCCCCGGGGTTAGGAAACGATGACCCCACCCCGACCCGAGGGGGTGCCGGAGGTGGGGGGATGACTGACTGCCGTTACCTGCCTGATGACGTTGGGATCAGTCATATCATATATATATATATATATATGTGTGTGTGTGTGTGTGTGTGTGTGTGTATATACACACTGTATATATATATATATATATATATATATGTGTGTGTGTGTATATATAAATATACACATATATATATACATGGTGCAGCCAAGTCACCTGTGATGAGCGCCGGGCATACTGAGATCTATCGTGGGCCTCCAAAATGGTGTGGAAAGGTTGTCTTCCTCCTTTGGAATCCTGCAAGAAGTCCCCGGGCCGGTATTTCCGGCGAGGACCCTTCGACGCTCAAGTTAGTTAGCTTGTCGAACAAGGATGTAGTTTATCTTTTCTCTGAGAGAGCGAATGAAAGAGAGAGAGTCTCCCCTTTTTAGCTGAGCTCGGGGCCTTTTTATACCTGTCTTGGAGGTTCCTTTCTTTCCATTCCATTTTGAACCGTCGAATCTTCTTTGTTAGGATAAGCTCCCTCGAACGGCAAGTGGGTAAGCCGTTGCTAGATGGGGGCTGCTTAAGGCGGTAACTGCTGGGCGTGTTAGTTCCTGCCCGTGATTCCGGTGAGCGAGATATACGGTAACAGGTGTCTCGAATCTCGGGATTTGTTACCTGAAGTGGGTCATAGCGTATGTGGGAAAATAAGGCACCAAGCTAAAGCTGGAGCTGAAGCCAGGGTTCGAGGCCGACGCTGGAGGCCAGAGCCAAAGGCCGACGCCAAAGGCCGGAGCCAAAGGCTGAGGCCGACGTTGGAGGCCGGAGTCAAAGGCCGACGCCAAAGGCTGAAGTCAAAGGCTGAGGCCGACGCTGGAGCCGGAGCCAAAGGCCGACGCCAAAGGCCGGAGCCAAAGGCCAACGCCAAAGGTCGGAGACAAAGGCTGGAGCCATGATTCCACAATCCCTAGGATGAGCTATCGCATCATTATCTCGAAAATTGTGCAGGAGGTTATAATACCACCTAGAGGAAATAGTCACCGCCCCTAAGATGGGTGGACGTATGATCATCAGCGAAAGGGGTGTTAATATCCACTAGGCGGCTGACTTCCGCACCATTATTTCGTCGTTCAGGCCGTTGGGATTGGGGAAGATTTCTCTCGGGTAAGGAGTTGTAAAAAGGAGAGCATCATCATTACGGTAAGGCCACCGCCATCTTTCTATTGGTGGTGCTTTTCGTGTTTTTTGCGCCGATAGGCCGCCGAAGCGGCTTCCAGTTGAAGACAGACACATGGCCAGACCGGACTGCCGCGGGATGATTTGAAATGGGGCTATAAAAGGAAAAAATCGTCCTTATCCTCCCGTTCCCACCTTCTCTTTCGTTGTAGCCACCTCCCTTGAGTCTGCAAGCGCCCGTTTGCCTCCTGTGTCTGTTTCTCTCCTCGTGCTCCTTCAATCTTAGTTCGAGCTTTCCAGGTTAGTTCCCATGGCTTCCTTGCCCTCCTGTTCTATTTCTGATTCCGGGGTCGTTCCCCCATTCCTTCTCAACCATCTGCTTCCTTACCAAGTCAGTGGACCACCCCATCTTCTAACCATTCCTCGCCGGAGCAGCGGTCGGTCGGACGTCCTGCAGCCGGGAGTCGTCCCATCGGACGGACCTCCCCCCACCGTCCGATAGCTGCTGGTCCTTCCATCGTTGTCAAAGAGTCCCCCGAGTGGACTGCTTCCACTATGTCTGCTCAAGACATAGTAAACCTAAGGACCAAGTACAATTTGCCACCAAACATACGTCTGTCCTACCCTGCTCCTGATGATAGGGTAACCTCTTCCGTCCCGGAAGAGTTGCCTTGTACGGAGCCTTTTTTAAGGTAGGACTTCGATTACCCATCCATCCTTTCATCCTTAACCTTCTAGATAGATATTCTTTAACACCTTCCCAACTAGTCCCTAACTCGATCCGAACTATCGTTGGCTTTCTGGTTCTCTGTCACCTGCAAGGAATAGAGGCCAGTATCTCCTTATTCCCCAGTTTTTATACCCTTCGCAAGCAATCAGGTTGGTGGTCCTTTACTCCTAGACCCACTAGGATCCTCAAATTGTATCTTCCCTCCTCTGTTAAAGGGTGGAAGGATAAGTTCTTTTTTGCCGATGTCGAGGGGGTGAGTGGAAGCTGGGGGACACCAAACACTGACGCCAATAGGGATTCCTCCATCCTCCCAAGGGATCGAATGGCATTTGGGCAGCTTCTGACTGCCGATGTCCCTCGATGTAATAATAAGCTTCTGATCGATGAAAACCTTCGTCTTGCCGGCCTAATCCCTTCTGGTGGTGAGTACTTGATTACTCACCTTTTTCCTTCTTTCCTTTTTTTTTACTTATCTCCTATTTGTTTTTTTATAGGGATGATGCCATCACTTCGCGAGCTCAGGCAAGCTGTTACTAAAAAGAGGAAGGCAACGGGGAATGGGGCCCCCGCCAAGAGGAGGGCCATCGCTAAGATTCCAAGGAGGGCCGATGCTGGAAGGGCCAAAGTTGCGGAGCCCCCACGTGCCAAGATTCCGAAGAGGGCCGATGCTGGGAGGGCCAAAGTTGTGGAGCCCCTACAAGGGCACGAGGCAGTAAGAGCCCACAAGGAAAGACACGATAAGGGCCGAGGCCAGCGAGGAAGTAGGGCAGAGCCAGGCAAGAGGAAACGATTTGCCTTCAGTACCGGCTCCCTCTCCCGTCATCCTGCTCGATCCCTCTCCGAAGCGGGTCACAAAAGCATCATCACCCCTGTCCGAAGCTGCCAAAGCGGAGCCAGTTCACTCAACCACAAAGCCGGCTCCAGCAGCTGTTATGCCCCCCCAAAGGGGAAACAACCGAGGCACCTCCACCGGCAAAGGTGCAGGAGGTAGCAGAGTTGGAGGCAGAGTCCTCCCAGGCAGCCCCCACGTCTGCGGAAAGGAAAGGCATCGACCCTTCCTTCCAATCGATTTTGGCGAACCACAGCCGCTGGGCCGAGCAGGCGTTGAACAAGTCGTCCGTGGTCGAGGTGCAGGAGTTTCTCCATCATCAGGGGAGGGCTACCTTCTTTCGATAGGCGTCTGTGGCACACCTCTGGTGAGTTTTGTCCTATTATCAACTTCTTCTTCATTGCCCTCTCTTTTTTTCATTAAAAAAAAAACTAGACATTCTGTCCAGGCACTGAACTCCATGATTGCCATGAGGGATCTTTGGACCCTAGGCAATGCCGCTCTCGACCAATCGCGGGAGGAGATGCTAGCGCTCCAAGCCAGGGCTGAGAAGGCGGAAATGGCCTTAGAGGATACCCGAGCCACATTAAAAGGACAAGCCGAAGCCATCCGGCAAAGAGACGAGAAGGCAGAATATGCGCTGGAAGTTGCCCAGCGTCAGGCGGCCAACGAGCTGATAATGCTCAGGTGGCCGAAGAAAAACAGAAGATGGCAGAGGAAAAATTGGTGGTGGCGAAATTAGAAATGTGCATTTTGAAGGACCGATTATACTCCACCGCCATGAAATGGATGTGGCCAAAGAGGTCGCCCGTCAGTCCGATGCCAAGATTGCCGACTTGAAGGCGGCGGTGATCAAAACTGAGAGGAAGGCCACCGAGGCCGATAAAAAGGCCATGGAGGCCGAGGAGAAGGTCGCGGAGGCCGAGTGAAAAACCTCAAAGGCGGAGAAGAGAGCCACGGAGGCCGTAGAGAACTTCAGGAAGTCTAGAGCCTTTAGTAAGGAATTAGCCGAATCGACGACATTCGCTTACGAAGCTGGCTTCCATGACTGCAAGGAAAAGATTCAGAAACTCTACGACCTCGAGGAAATTAAAGGATTGGAGCCAGATGAAGTCCCTGAGGAGGATGACCCAGCCTCAAGTGATCCTTAGTTTTTTTTTCTTTATTTTTATTATATTGCCTCAAGTCTGACTTTGATCGGCAATTTTGTAAACTTTTAGCTGTTAATGAATCCTTCGATCCATAACACTTGCCTTTGATCATAATGGTTTTGCTGGTGTATGAGTTGTTGCGAACCAACCACCAGTGGCTGAAAAGCTACAGCATGATTTCTTTTTCAGTTAGAGAACTGATACGGGATCAGTCTTGATTGTAGAAATGAAAGTTAAACCATAGTATTAGACCCCGTTCGTGCCGACGCGGAGTCAGGCTTTGGTGCCAGCGCGGAGCCAGGCTTTGGTGTCAGCGCGGAGCTAGGCTTTGGTGCCTACGCGGAGCCAAGATTTGGTGCCGACGTGGAGCCGGCTTTGGTGCCAGCGCGGAGCCGGGCTTTAGGTGCCGACGCAGAGCCAGGCTTTAGTGCCGACGTGGAGCCGAGCTTTAGTGCCGACGCGAGCCGGGCTTTAGGTGCCGATGCGGAGCCGGGCTTTAGGTGCCGATGCGGAGCCGGGCTTTAGTGCCGACGCGGAGCCGGGCTTTAGGTGCCGATGTGGAGCCGGGCTTAGGTGCGACGCGGAGCCGGGCTTTAGGTGCCGACGCGGAGCCGGGCTTTAGTGCCGATGCAGAGCCGGGCTTTAGGTGCCGACGCGGAGCCGGGCTTTGGTGCCGATGCGGAGCCGGGCTTTAGGTGCCGACGCGGAGCCGGGCTTTGGTAAGAAGCATGATCACTCGAAAAGCAATAAAAATATTTTGAACAGCAATCTGTTAAGCAGGTTCAGGTTAATGAAGTTAGCACATTACTGATAATACCGACATAAATTGTTGGCGTTTCAAGTGCGAGGGAGCGGTTTCCCGTCTAGCTCTTCAACTTTGTATGCCCCATGATGAAGCACTTCTTTGATACGGTATGGTCCTTTCCATTTTGGTGACAGCTTGCCTCCCTCTGTCGGCTTTGATACTTCAGCTCGTCGCCGGACAAGATCTCCTGGGCAGAATGTCTTGGACCGTACTCGAGCATTGTAGTATCTGGCCGCTCGCTGATGGAAAGCCGCCATACGAAGTTGCGCTTGGTATCGCAATTCTTCCACTAGATCTAGATCGGCCCACAGCTGACTTGGGTTACTCTCTTCGTGGTACAAATCTGTCCGAGACTGGGGACACCTATTTCCACCGGAATGACGGCCTCAGTCCCAAAGACCAGGCTGAAAGGAGTTTCCCCGGTGGGGGCTCGTGGAGTCGTGTGGTAGGCCCACAAATACATTGGGGAGCTCCTCCACCCAACATCCTTTGCAGCCATCTAGCCGGCCCTGAGCCCTTGGAGGATAATGCGATTGGTCACCTCGGCTGCGCCATTGGTCTTGGGATGCCCCACAGAGGTGAATCGTTGATGAATGCCCAGGCCGGTGCAGAATTCCCGAAGGCCGTGTTGTCAAACTGTCGGCCGTTATCAGTAACGAGGGTGTGTGGCAGTCCGAACCGACACACGACAGACTTCCAGAAGAAAGATCTTACTTTGCCCTCAGTGATCTTGGTGATGGCCTCAGCCTCGATCCACTTGGTGAAATGGTCAACCGCTACTAATAAGAATTTGCATTGTCCGGAGGCTAGAGGGAATGGTCTCAGGATGTCCATACCCCACTAAGCGAAGGACCAGGGTGCGGCCAGGGGGGTCAGCTGGGACGTCGATTGATGTTGAATATTTGCATGGCGTTGGCAGCTGTCACACGTCTTAACAAGTTCGGACGCATCCTCCTTCATTGTCAGCCAGTAATATCCCTGCCGTAGGGCTTTGTATGTAAGAGCTCTGCCCCCCATATGGCTTCCACATATACCTTCATGTATCTCTCGCAGGATATAATCTGCTTCTGTGGGGCCAACACATCTGAGAACCGGGTATGAGAACGACCTTCGATAGAGTTTTCCCTCCATTATGAAAAACTTTGGGGTCTGTCTTTTGAGTTTTTGGCCTCGGTAGGGTCGGAGGGTACCGTTGGTAAGGTACCGACATAAGCATCCATCCAAAAGGCTCCTTCCCAACTGGTAGAGTTTCTCTCATTACGTCAATACTTGGGTCTTCCAGGTGCTCTACATAAGCTCTTCCCAACATCCCGTCAGTTGAGGTGGCAAGATGGGACAAGGCGTCGGCTCTAGCATTTTCCCCTCGAGGAATATAGCTAACATTGAAATAAGCCAAGAGATAAGCTTGCGACTGCACCATACTTAAGTAGCGGGACATAATGGGATCCCTTGCTTCATACTCCCCTGCGATTTGGCCAGTGACCAGCTGGGAGTCAGTGAATGCCCTAAGGCGTTTCACCCCGAGCTCTCGGGCTAGTCTTATCCCAGACAGCGGAGCTTCATACTCCACCTGATTGTTGGTGGCTGGGAAGAGAAAGCGGAGCGCACACTCGGTTACAACCCCGTCCGAGTTGGCCAGGATGAGGCCTGCTCCGCTCCCTTGAGAATTTGATGCACCGTCTACATGAAGGATCCATTCATCATCTCTGGTTCGAGAAGCGAGGGGTTTGCAGAGGACTCTTCGGATTGATCCTCGCCCTAGGTACACTCGACCAAAAATCTGCCAGGACTTAGGATTTCATGGCCGATCGAGGGCGAAAAGATAGATCAAACTCCCCCAACTTGAGCGCCCACTTCGCCAATCGGCCCGAAGTATCCGGGTGAGCGAGAACTGTCTTTAAAGGTTGGTCTGTGATCACCACGATCAGGTGGGCTTGGAAGTATGGTCGTAGGCACTGGGCAGATATGATTAACATGGAAATAATCTTTCAATCTTTGAATACCTGGTCTCTGCATTGTGGAGCACCTTACTTGTATAATACACCGGCTTTTGCATGCCATTGGTATCCCTGCGGACCAGCACGGAACTGACGGCCTCGGGAGAAGCCGTGAGGTACAGAAGGAGCTCTTCTCCATCCGTTGGCTTGGATAGCAGTGGCGGGGTAGATAGGAATTTCTTTAGCCCCTCGAATGCCTTCTGACATTCTTTCGTCCATTCGAATCGGTTGGCCCTGCGGAGCGCCTTGAAGAAAGGCAGGCACCTCTCAGCGGACTTGGACAGAAACGGCTTAAGGCCGCCACCCTTTCCGTCAGGCGCTACTTCCTTCTTGTTGGTGGGAGACCTCATGTCCAGGATGGCTTGAACTTTGTCCGGGTTTACCTCGATTCCTCACGGGTCACCATGAAACCCAAGAACTTTCGGCTATCACCCCAAATGCACACTTGCGTGGGTTCAGCCTCATCTGGTGTCGATGAAGGTTGTCGAAAGTTTCCATTAGGTCGGCGATATGGTTGGTGGCGTGGACACTTTTTGTCAGCATGTCATCACGTATACCTCCATGTTGTGTCCTATTTGGTCTTCGAAGACCTTATTCATTAACCTTTGGTAGGTGGCTCCCGCGTGTTTTAGCCCAAATGGCATTACCTTGTAGCAATACAATCCCTTCTCAGTTATGAAGGAGGTAGCTTCCTCATCCACCGGGTTCATCCTGATCTGGTTGTATCCAGAGAAGGCATCCATAAAGCTAAGGATCTCATGGCCGGATGTAGCATCCACCAGTTGATCGATCCGGGCAAAGGAAAGCTGTCCTTGGGGCATGCTTTGTTGAGATCAGTGAAGTCCACACACATCCTCTAGCTTCCATTAGTCTTACAGACCATCACCACGTTGGCCAACCATTCGGGGTAATGAACTTCCGAATATGGCCTACAGCTGTTAGCTTATGAACTTCCTCGTCGATAGCTTTCTGTCTGTCCGGAGAGAAACTCCTTTTCTTCTGTCGGACCGACCGACACTCTGGCCTGAGGTTGAGCCGATGAGTGATCACCTCCTTAGGGACGCTTGGTATGTCTGAGGATAACCATGCAAAGACGTCAGCGTTGGTACGCAAGAAAGTGAGAAGTCGATCACGTGCCTCCTCCGAAAGTAGCACCCCAACCTGGACGGTCCTTGCTGGGTCATCCCCCAAGGGGAGGGTCAGGAGGTGCTCGACTGGTTCTCCCCTCCTTCCCTGCTCTCGGGGGTCAAGCGGCTCAGAGGTTATTGCCGACGCCGCCTCTAGTGGACTAGGAGATAAGTGATAGCAAAGCGGTGGCGGGCTTTGCTCTCCCTTCATTTCTCCGACTCCTTCGTCGATGGGGAATCTTACCAATAATCTCTTGGTGGAGATGACGACATCTAGCAAATTCAAGCCTGGCCTCCTCAGGATAGCATTATAAGCCAGCAGGACCCGAACCACCAGAAAATTTATGACCACCGTGCTTTGACGCGGAGGGGTCCCAGCTATGACAGGGAGGGCAATCTCCCCTTCCACGCTCACAGGATCCCCAGTAAAGCCCATTAAAGGCGTGGCGACAGGTCGAAGGGAAGACTTTGATAGGTTCATTCGAACAAAAGCCTCGTAGCTCAAAACATCCACTGAACTTCCACTATCAACTAAAATTCTTTTTACAAGATGTTTGGCTATGGTCATGGACACAACGATGCTGTCATCATGCTTATTAACTACCCCATCTAAATCCTTTCCAAAGAAAAGAATTACAGAGTCTATTCCCTCTCGCTGTCTTTTTGAAGCATCACCTGCCCCCAAGGAAATCATAGCTATGGTCTTCTCCGTAGGAGCATTGACCACGCCGGTCTGAAGTGTAGGAGGCGCCGATGAACCTAGAGTAAGAAGATTTCCCCTTTGAACGAACTTGCACAAGTGACCTTGCTCGACAAGCTCTTCAATGGCCTTCTTTAGATGGCGGCAGTCCTCGGTGTCATGACCGTAATCTCGATGGTATCGGCAATAAAGCTCCTTGTTGCGGGGGGTCCCAGACTTCATGGGAGGCGGACGCCTGAAGTATGGTTCCTCCTCGATATCTAGTAGGATGTGAGATATCGGCGCCATGAGGGGAGTGAATTGCTCCTTGGGGACAAGTGTCTGTGGCCGGTGATCTGGGCGGTGAGGAGGCTCAGGCTTCCGGGATCATGCTCCGGCATGCTCAGTAGACGCTAGTTTCTTGATAGGGTTCTTATCAGCTTCCCTCCTGGAAGAATCCGCCACGTCAGCACGAATGTATTTCTGCGCTCAGCTTAAAAGCTAGGCGTAAGAGCTTGGAGGCTTCTTGTCTAGAGAATAGGCGAACCTAGAAGGATGAAGTCCTCGCTTTAATGCCAAAGTGGCTACAGAATCATCCAGATTATATACCTCCAATGCTGCCTCCTTGAACCGAGCGACGAAGTCCTTCAGGGTCTCGCCACTTCTTTGCTGGACAGCGAATAAGCTATCAGCCACTCGTGGGATCTTTCGGCACGCATCAAAGTGGGCCAGGAAAGACCGTTCGAGCTGTCGGAATGAATTGATGCTACGCGATGGCAGGCGGGAATACCATGCACGTGCCACCTTGCGAAGGGTGGCCGGAAAGGCGACAGACAGGAGGGAGTCTGTCGCTCCTTGGACTTGCATAAGGACCTTATAGCTCTCCAGGTGGTCCAGTGGGTCCGTCGTGTCGTCGTATGGGTCCAACTGGGGGAGACGGAAACGGGGCGGGACCGGTTCCTCCATGATGCGTTGGGAGAGCGGGGGATGGTGATCATAGTCCGTCCCATGAGGGTTAGCGATCTGGCGGCTAAGCTTCTCCAACCGTTGATGATACTCATCGAGCCATTGCTCGGCCCGACGGGTTGTCTTCCTATTGGCATTGTCTTTAGATGAGTCAGAAGATGAAGTTGATGAAGACCGCCGGTGTAAGGAGTGCACCCGTCTGGGTTCCTTCTCATCCGGCCATCGGTGGGAATGACTGGAATGATGGGAAAGAGACCGCCATCGCTTTGAGGCCTCTCGTCGACGAGGTTCAAGAGGTGAGTGATGAGAGGCCTCAGGTGGAGTCCTTCCTTGATGAGACTGAATTGTTCTGTGCACCCCTTCGCTGGACGGAGAGGGTTGAGGTGCAGCGGTAAAGCAGTGTTCCTGCAGTCCCCGTACCACTGTCATTAGGTCCTAGACCTGGTGAGCTAAACCTCAAGCCGATCAGGCTGACTCATTTGAGCAGGGGGCAGAACACGGAGGTTGGCCTCTGATTGCTCAGCCCGCAGAATGCGCTCCGTGGCCTGGCTGGTGGAAGCTTCCTGGGCTCATGTTGTCACCATCGTCTTCCTTGCAGAATCAGTGGGGTCATAGAGAGAACTTTCGCCTTCTCCGTGTGCGAGCCACCTACCTGGCGCACCAATCTGATGCAGCCAAATCACCTGTGATGAGCGCCGGGCGTACTGAGATCTATCGTAGGCCTCCAAAATGGTGTGGAAAGGTTGTCTTCCTCCTCTAGAAACCTGCAAGAAGTCCCCAGGCCGGTATTTCCAGCGAGGATCCTCCGATGCTCAAGTTAGTGAGCTTGTCGAACAAGAATGTAGTGTATCTTTTCTCTGAGAGAGAGAGAATGAAAGAGAGAGAGTCCCCCCTTTTTAGCTGAGCTCGGGGCCCTTTTATACCTGTCTTAGAGGTTCCTTTCTTTCCGTTCCATTTTGAACCGTCGAATCTTCCTTGTTAGGATAAGCTCCCTCGAACGGCAAGTGGGTAAGCCATTGCTGGATGGGGACCGCTTAAGGTAGTAATTGCTAGGCGTGTTAGTTCCTGCCCATGATTCCGATGAGCGAGATATACGGTAACATGTCTCGAATCTCGGGATCTGTTACCTGAAATGGGTCATAGCGTATATGGGAAAATAAGGCACCAAGCTAAAGCTGGAGCCGAAGCCAAGGTTCGAGGCCGACGCTGGAGACCGGAGCCAAAGGCTGAGGCCGACGCTGGAGGCCAGAGCCAAAGGCCAATGCCAAAGGCTGAGCCAAAGGCTGAGGCCGACGCTGGAGGCCGGAGCCAAAGGCCGATGCCAAAGGCTGGAGCCAAAGGCCAGAGCCAAAGGCTGGAGCCATGATTCCACAATTCCTAGGATGAGCTATTACATCATTATCTCCGAAAATTGCGCAGGAAGTTATAATACCACCCAGAGGAAATAGTCAAAGCGTCCAAACAAAAGCGTAAAGTGGAGGAGTTGCAGGGGCTCCTGGCAAAGAATGATGATGCGTGCTTGGAGTTGGCTCAGGTTAAGTCAAAGCATTCTGAGGAAGTGACGGTGTTGCAGAAAGAACATAATGAGAGTCTGGGCCGGCTGGGGAAGGAGGCCGTCGACGAGAGAAAACGCTTGGCCAGAATGCTCGATGAGGTGGAGGAGAAGCTGCAGCGCGCGATGGCGAGGTCGCTGACTTGAGAGTTAGCGCTAAATGGCATGAAGGGATGATAGCCCGGCTGAGTGGCGAGCTATCCCAAGCCCGGGGAGAGGTCGAAGATAAGCAATCGAGGATTAACACCCTCCAAGAAAGGATCGAGTTGGTTAGGGCCGATAAAGCGAGGGCCAAGGGTGAGGCCGAGGAGTTGACCAAAAGCTTGGCCCAACAAAAGGAGGAGGTACGATCATATTTCCCCTTTTTTAGTTTCCTTTTTGGGTTCCTCGTGACGCCAACTGTTTCTGGCTTCGCAGATGGCAAAATTAGAGCTGGACAATCGGGCTTTGCAAGGTGAGCTTGCGTCTAGCCGAGGTAGGAGTTCGGAACTCGAGGCGCGGGCCGGCGAGTTCGAGGAGCAAACCATTTTTCTGCAGGCTCAGGTCGCAGAAGCTGAGAGGCAAGTTGCCTTATTGCGGGGCCAAGTGGCCGAGGCTGAGATACAACTCGCCATGCTCAAGGGTGAATAGGACGTAATTGGTGCTGACGCCTTCCAACTTGAAGTGGAAGAATGCAGAGATAAAATATCCAGCGAGCACCCAGAATGGGATCTCTCTTTCCTGGATGCTGAAGCTCTCGACGCTGGTGACTTCGGGGGTGAAGAGGAGGATGAGTACGTCGACACTTCGGATACCGACCTTGGTGCCGCCCCGGGTCCCGGCGAGGCTGCAGCTTTTGGAGGACATTCGCAGACTGCCGTCGAGGAGGCTAAGGCATTTGAGAAGGGCGAATCAAGCCATGCCTCTGCAGATGTAATTAGGGGTTCCCCTGGAACTGACTCGGTTCCCGACCTTTAAAAAGACACTTCTACGTTTTGTTTCCCGAGCTGTAATTCTGCCTGACATTTTTTAATGAATGAACTTTCTGCTTCCATTTGAGTGCTTTTTCTTGGGCGGTCCTTCGCTCCAAGTTTCGCCCCGATCGCAAGCGACTTATGGCTTGTTGGCGTTGTTTGGTCGCTTTTATCTTAGGATCGGGGGAACGCATTGGCTGGGTCCAAGGCGGGGCGATAGCCTTGACCGGTGAACCGAGAGACGATCTAGTTCGGTTCTTGTTTGAGCGATGCGATAGATTGATTAAAACTTGAGGAACGAAGTAGGTCGGCTAAGGCCAACGGATAGGGTAAATCGGCTTGGGCCGACAGATGGAATAAGTCGGCTAGGGCCGACGGGTGAGATAGGTCGGCTAGGGCCAACGGCAACGTAGGTCGGCTAGGGCCGACGGCAAAATGGGTCGGCTAGAGCCAACGAATGAGGTAGGTCGGCTAGGGCCGATGAGTGAAATAGGTCGGCTAGGGCCGACGAGTGAAATAGGTCGGCTAGGGCCGACGGATGAGAGTGGTTACCCAAGCGGCGACATATGGCGGGACCTTGTGTCGGTGGCTCGAGGGCCGATGGCTGGAGTAGGTAGATCTCTTGCTTGGATCAGTTTAAATACCGATGGAGGGTCCGGTTATCGTTGGCCATTTCATTCGACGACCTTTGCTAGCTTGATACGAGCTTGCGCCGACGGAATGGCTTCCAAGGATGGCGGAAGGTCAAATGGAGCACCAGCCGGCGATGCCAACACTCGCTGGGGGGCTCGTAGGAGCCGCACCCAGACCGTCGTCGACGGGGAGGTCCTGACCTCCTTGTTGGCGAGTCGACAACGACTCCAGGAGGCGACCGAACAATACGTAATCGCCTCCACTAGGTAGATCATGCACCTTCGTGCGGTTAACGATCGTTTAGAGAGGTGCGTGGCGTTTCTCCAACAGCAGGCGGGTAGCCCTGCGGCGGATCAGGGAGAACGGTCGGTGGTTCCGGGAGAAGATGGTGAGCCCCTGTGAGGGCTGATGTATTTTCCGTTTCTTTTGTTACTTCCTTTTTCGGTGAATGAAAGAATAGTTTGCATAGCCCTCGCGTACATTTTCATTTTGAGATGTTCAATTTTGTTGCACAAGTTCTTCGAGCGATTAACTTCCTCAGGAAGCAGTCGACGAACAATCGATGTTCGTGCTTTTTGCTGCCCTGCCAGCGCTCTGCCGTTCTGCAGGTAGATTGGTTTTTATTTCACCGGAGTTGGTGATACGGCTCTGTGGGGAGCAAAAAGCTGCTTCTGCGCTTTCCGAAAGGCTTTTATGGCATTGGTCTTTTTTATGCATGTCGTTTTAGCGTATGGCGCACGCATCCGTTTACCATTGGAGGATGTTACTTTCGTAGGACGATCTCCTGAACCTTGTTAGTTTCCATAAGATCAGTGGGCGATTCTCTGCGTTTAATAACCGTGATTCGGGATCAAAGGAAAATCTTTGCATGCGTCATGGTTCAGGCGATGGGCTCGGCGCGCAGCAGGGCACTGCTTTCAACCTGGGAGGCCATGTGGAGGCATGGCCCAGGTGTTTTGAATCTCGGGGCTTCTGGCCTTGGTAGTTGTTCCCGGTTCATTTTTTGCCTATAAAAGGGGGAAAGAGGGGTCGTGTTAGGTCATTCCCAAAGTTTCTTTCCCATTGGAGTTTCCACCATGCTCATTTGTCTGTTGTTGCGAGTGGGAGGGTCGAGCTTTCCTTTCATAAGCCCTACATTTGCGAACGTTGGTTGGGGCTTTCCGATCGCCCAAGTCCGAGCTGATTTTACGAAATCACGGGTGGGTTTCGTTTAGGGCACGTAGGTCACCCGAATTTGAACATAGTTTAGGAGTCCGTTTAGATTGGTCGAGGCTTGTAAGCTGCCCGAGTCCGAACGCGAGTTTTCTTGGGGGGTTACTGGTCTCTGTTTGGACCAGTGGCGGACCTAGGCGGTCCTTCAGAAGGAGTTCCTTTACTTCTTCCGGAGTATCAGGAGGTTTTTGCCTTCATTTTCATTTTTAGGGTACTCGAGAAGTTACCTGCTTCAAACGACACCCTGGGGTGCGGCTAAGGCGTGAGAATTTTGCTCATTTGGCTGACGATTTGGTGGTCAGGCGCGATCAGGGCGCGGGAATATCACTCGGTTGGCCTGAGGAACTTGATAACTAAGGTCGCTCCCCGGCTTTGGCCGAGGTTTCTAGCGGCAGAATGTAGCCCTTGGCTTCATCCAAAGTTTACGCACTCCGGTCTTGGCCGGGGCTTTAAAGATCGCAGCCCTGTCTAGGCTCGGAGATCTTGTTGCTTGGGCGTGCCGAGGTTTTGTTACTCGACCCAGCCGAGGTTCGGAGATTTTTTACTTGGCCCTGCCAAGGTTCGGAGAATTTGTTGCTCGGCCCAGCCGAGGTTCGGAGATTTTTTACTTGGCCCTGCCAAGGTTCAGAGAATTTGTTGCTCGGCCCAGCCGAGGTTCGGAGATTTTTTACTTGGCCCTGCCAAGGTTCAGAGAATTTGTTGCTCGGCCCAGCCGAGGTTCGGAGATTTTTTACTTGGCCCTGCTAAGGTTCGGAAAATTTGTTGCTCGGCCCAGCCGAGGTTCGGAGGATTTGTTACTTGGCCCTACCAAGGTTCGGAGAATTTGTTGCTTGGCCCAGCCAAGGTTCGGAGGATTTCTGTTCAGATAGATAACTCGGTTGTGCCGAGGATTGGTGAGCAGCACCTGTTTCTTTTGCAATCTTTGGCAATGTAATGCATGATGATTCACGTTGCAAATTACGAAAACACGTGACGACAGGAAGGTATAATAAGGTATATAAAATGGACTTATAGAGGACATACCCTATTGATAATACTTACGGATATTGTCTGAGTTCCTCGTCCGGGGGACAGACTTTCCGTTTAGATCTTGCAGCTTGTAGGTTCCCGGTCCAATGATCTCCGCTATTTGGTATGGGCCTTCCCAGTTTGGTGCCAGCTTTCCTTGTTCCAGTGGTTTGGAAACAGAGGCTTTCCGGAGAACAAGGTCGCCAGGCAGGAAGGCTTTCCCTTTGACTCTGGAGGCGTGGTAGCGGGCCACCCTTTGTTGATAAGCAGCCACTCTGATCCGGGCCTTCTCTCTAATCTCCTCTATCAGGTCAAGGTTGGTGCGGAGCTGTTCATCGCTAGCTTCCTCTGAGTAGCTTTCCACCCGTAGCGAAGGGAGGCCTATCTCTACAAGGATAACGGCCTCCATGCCGAAGGCCATCCAGAATGGGGTTTCACCTGTGGGGACCCTCGGGGTGGTGCGGTAGGCCCATAGGATGTGGTGCAACTCGTCCGCCCACCTGCCTTGGGCTCTGGAAAGATGAGCTTTGATTCCTTGAAGCAGGGTCCTGTTGGTCACTTCGACCGCTCCATTGGCTTGTGGATGCCCGACCGAGGTGAAGTGGTGACGGATTCCGTGCTCTTCGCAGAACTGGCGGAACTTACAGTTGTCGAATTGCTTGCCGTTATCGGTGATTATAGTATGCGGGAGGCCGAATCGGCAGATGATGGACCTCCATACAAAGTCTCTGGCTCGTGCCTCGGTTATTTGTGCAACCGCCTCCGCCTCGACCCACTTAGTGAAGTAGTCGATGGCGACAAATAGAAATTTCCGCTGCCCCGTGGCAAGCGGGAATGGGCCGAGGATGTCCATCCCCCATTTGGCGAAGGGCCAAGCGGAGGATATAGGAACCAGATCGGCGGAGGGGAGTCTTTGAATGGTTGAGTGCCTCTGGCATGGGTCGCAAGCTCGGACAAGATCTTCTGCATCCTTCTGCATTGTCGGCCAGTAGTAGCCTTGTCGCAGCACCTTGTGGCATAGGGACCGGCTTTCCAGATGGTTATCGCAAAACCCCTCATGCACTTCGCGGAGAGCATAGTCTGCTTCGGACGGGCGAAGGCATCTGATCAGTGGCATGGAGAAGGATCGTTTGTAAAGTTGATCATCGATCAGCATGTAGTGGGTGGCCTGTAGCTTCAGCTTTCTAGCCTCTCTCCGGTCGGGTGGAAGCGACCCTTCTTTGAGATATTTCAGAATGGGATCGAACCATGATGGTTCGACTTCAACTTGCATTATTTGGTCGGCTTCCACGATGCTGGGCTTCTCTAGGGTCTCCAGGTGGAACTTTTGTTCGGCGTCCATTGATTCCGTGGTCGCCAATCGGGACAGTAGGTCGGCGCGGGCATTCTCGGATCTGGGAATCTGAGTGATCTCAAATTCAGAAAAATGGGGAAGCAAGCTCCGCACCCCTTAAAGATATCGAACCATGTTCGGCTCCCGAGCCTCAAACTCTCCTCATACATGGCCGGCCACTAGCTGAGAGTCGGTGAAGGCATTAAGCTTCTCCACCTTCAGATTGCGGGCGATTCGGAGACCGGCTAGCAGGGCTTCGTACTCAGCTTCGTTGTTGGAGGCCGGGAAAGAGAACCGGACACCATATTCAAAGGTTACCCTCTCTGGACTGGTGAGAACCAGGCCCGCACTGGAGCGATGGGCATTAGATGACCCGTCGACATGGAGGAGCCAGCGGGCTCCAGATTTTGGTTCTTCGGGGGAGTCTAGGGTAGAACCGTCCTCTGGGATGGTACACTCGAGGAGGAAGTTGGCTAGCACCTGAGCTTTGATGGCTGGGCGAGGCTGAAAGTGGATGTCATGCTCGCTCAACTCGACGGCCCACTTGGTCATTCTTCCTGATGTCTCGGGCGGTGGACTATCACCTTGATGGGTTGGTCAGTCAGGACCGTCACGGAATGTGCTTGGAAGTACGATCGCAGCTTCCGAACTGAGGTGATTAAGGCCAACACCATCTTCTCAATTCTGCTATATCTTGTCTCCGCATCGCGGAGTAGCCTGCTGATATAATAAATCGGCTTTTGGACCTTGCTTTCCTCTCTTACCAGCACCGAATAGACGGCACCTTCCGAAACAGCTAGGTACAAGAACAGGGTCTCGCCCGGGGTCGGACTGCTGAGGAGTGGGGGCGAGCCAAGGTATTTCTTGAGATCTTGAAATGATTTTTGACATTCAGGAGTCCACTGGAAGTTCTTAGCCGACCGAAGGGTTTTGAAGAAGGGGAGGCATCTCTCGGCCGACCGCGCCACAAAGTGGTTAAGAGCCGCTATCCTCCCGGTTAGGCGCTGGACCTCTTTAATAGATGCCGGGGGCGCCATTTGTTGAGAGCTTGAATCTTCTGGGGGTTAGCTTCGATACATCGCTGGGAGACCATGAAGCCGAGAAACTTCCGGAGTTAACGCCGAAGGCGCATTTGGTCGGATTGAGCCTCATCCCATACTTGCGCAGCGTTGCAAAGCTCTCTGAGAGGTCCTCGACATACCGTGATGCTTCTTTGCTCTTGACCAGCATGTCGTCCACGTACACCTCCATATTTCGGCCGATTTGCTCCTTGAATACTTTGTTAACCAGCCTTTGGTAGGTGCACCTGCATTTTTAAGACCAAAGGGCATGACGCGGTAACAGTAAGTACCTCGGTCGGTTATGAAGGCAGTCTTTTCTTCATCCTCGAGGGCCATCCGGATCTGATTGTAGCCTGAATAGGCATCCATGAATGATAGCATCTGGTGACCTGAGGTGGCGTCCACGAGCTGATCGATCCGGGGAAGAGGGAAGCTGTCCTTCGGGCAGGCTTTGTTGAGGTCGGTGAAGTCGATGCAAATCCTCCACTTGCCGTTCGACTTCTTCACCATGACGACATTTGATAGCCAGCTTGGATAATTTACCTCCCGGACGAAATTTGCCTCGATGAGTTTGTCTACTTCTTCTTCAATGGCCTTTTGTCGTTCCGGGGTGAAGCTCCTCTTCTTCTGCTTGACGGGCCTATGCATCTCGTCCACGTTGAGACGATGGACGA
The DNA here is from genome assembly GCA_900491605.1 of Calamus simplicifolius. NCBI lineage: Eukaryota > Viridiplantae > Streptophyta > Magnoliopsida > Arecales > Arecaceae > Calamus > Calamus simplicifolius. The sequence continues at coordinate 2,174,603 of UESW01003952.1, forward strand.
GAACCTCGGGGTTGATCCCTGGCATGTCAGAGGCGGACCAGGCGAAGATGTCAGCATTGCTTCGGAGAAACCTGATCAATCTGTGCCGAGGTTTCGCCCTTGAGTAGCGACCCGATTTTTATGGTTCGGTCGGGACGAGCCTCATCCAACGACACCTCCTCCAGTTCCTCTGCTGGTTCTCCTCGCTGTTCGGCGAAGTCCTCCTGAGCGTCTAGCTCGTCAACCTCCGGCACTCTGGACTGAAGGCTGGTAACAAAACATTGCCGTGCCATGGCTTGACTTCCATGAACAACTCCAACTCCTTGTTCGGTGGGGAATTTCATGGACAAGTGGGGGATGGAGACAACTGCCTTGAGGGACATTAGGCCAGGCCTGCCGAATATGGCGTTGTATGGGGACCTGAGTTTGGTCACTAGGAAGTCCGTGTAGATAGTGGCCACAAGGGGCCAGGCTCCCGTGCGGACCGTCAGGGTGACGACCCCTTCCAGGACGATGATGTCTCCTGTGAATCCCATTAGGGTGGAATCCATGGCTCGAAGGTTTTCCCTGAGTAACTTCATCTTGGCAAACACATCGAGGTACAGAACATTCACCGAACTTCCACTGTCAACAAGGATCCGGCTTACATCATAGTTATTCAAATTAAGGGATGCAACTAATGCATCATCATGGGGGAACTATATCCCTTGGGGATCATCGTCGGAGAAGGAGAGCTCGCCCGTCCGCGCCCTCTTTGGCACTGATCCTTCACCATCATCCCTGGGGCTCGACCCGCCGGCCTCTTCGATCATGTTGATGCGGCCGATCACGAGCGGATTTGGTGGAGGAGGAGGTTGTTGAGGTTCGGGCTGGCGGTCACCTCCTTACCCGGCTCGGGCGCCCTCCTAAACTGATTCAGTCGTCCCCGCTGGATCAGCCTCTCAATTTCATTTTTCAGCTGCCAGCATTCTTCAGTATCATGGTCGTGCTCCCGGTGGTAGCGACAGTACTTGGTGGGGTCTCTTCGGGTCGGGTTCCCTCGGAGAGGAGCTGGCCGAGGGAGCTGACGCTCTATTTCCATGAGGATCTGCGCCCGGGGCACGGTTAGTGGAGTGTAGCGATCGAATTGCCTGGGAGGGCTCCAGGAGCGATTCCTCGACGGCAGCGGGGGAACTCTCTAGCGGCGAGGTGGACTCGACCGACGGGCGGTACGGTGCCTGTCATAACCTTTGGACTCCTTCTTCTTTGCCAGCTCGACACGGGCAACTCTCCGCGATTCTTCGACCCTAGCGTATTTGTCCGCCAGAGCCATCATATCAGAGAGGTTAGGGGGGTAGCTGACTTCCATAGCCAGGTAGAAGTCGCTTTCCTTTGAGACTCCCCCCGCCAAGGCGGACATAGCCACCTCATGATTAAGGTGGTCCACCTCTAACATGGCCTTATTAAAACGACCGAGATAATTTCTCAACGACTCCCCCTCTCTCTGCTTGACTTCGAAGAGGGAGTCAGATCTTCGTCGGTGGCGGCGACTGCTGATATATGTATATACATATACGTATATACATATAGGTATATATGTACATATATGTTATATACATATACGTATATATATGTACATATACATATATACATATACATACGTATATGTACATATACATATATACATATATACGTATATACGTGTGTGTGTGTATATATATATATATATATATATATATATGTATGTATGTAGTATGTGTGTGTGTGTAGACAATAATTATTTTTTTTTAAAAAAAAAAAACAAACACAAAAAAGGAGGGGTCGTCGAAGGAAGATGCGACGGTTTCTTGAGGCTTCTTGCCTCTTGACAGGCTCCGAAGGCTTGGTCTCGACGGGGGGAGGAGGAGCATCGACGGCCTGCTTTGATGGCGGTGCCGCCGAGGACTGGTGGCTGGAAGCTCTGCCACATTGAGATGGGAGCTTCAGCAATCGAGATCGCCACAGACTACGTGAAATGGATTGGAAGAATCCAGTCTTGCAGCCACGATCCGGCCCCGAGCATATGTTGGCCATGTGATGAAATTCTTAGCTTCTTTTCCGACAATTCTTCATTGCATTCAAGCCAAGTCATCCACAAATCCAAGCAACGAACCAGAATCCACAGTTTAATGGATTAAAAGAATCCTAACCCCGTTGGAAGCCTCATGCTAATTGCTCAAAAACATGGAGAGATGCCGATAAAATCGCGATCAAAACGGGATCTTTCTGCGTGTCGACGAAAAAAAAAATGGTGTCCAAAAATAAGGTCGGGAACCGACGCAAAGGTAACAGAAATCCAAAAAAAAATAAAAGGTGGCACCTTTCCAAGGAGAAATTAAAAAAGCAAGCGTGTAGTCCTTGAATCAATCAAAGCAAGCGTATCAAACCCTCGATCGAATTCTCTGGCGCGCGGAAGGCTTCTTGAGAGAGACCAAGAGAAGCAAAGAACGAAATTTAAAAAAAAAAAAAAGCGCGATGGAGGGGAGACCAAGAGAATCAAATCTGGCACTTAAGCAGAGGACGCAGAGGACGCAGCCCGTGCCGATGGCGTCGTACGTGGGCGCCCGCGCCAGCGTTCTCTTCCTGCGCCTCTCTCCCTCGCCGCTGCTCCAGAGACAGCTTCTTGAATTTCTTGATGGGAAGAGAAGCGCCTGCTTCGCTTTCCTTCTCTTGGAACAAGACGACGACGACCCTCGCTTCTCCTTCCTCCTCGCTCCCTCATCGTCTCTAACACCACCGCCACCGCATAAGGCCAACTCCCACAGCTCTGCCATAAAAGAATTAAATGATATAAAAGAAAAGGAACAACACAAGGGAAGCGAAGAGGGAAAGAATCCTCGATCATCCATCCATAGAAGGGAGAAAATAAAAAGCAAGGAGAGAACGCCTCCCCACGAGAGCTTGTTCTCTAACATCGTATCTATCTGGAACGATCGAGGATTCTAAGAGAGAGGGAGGGCGCGTGAAGAGGAAGAGGATGGCTGAGATGGGAGAAGAGCTTCCCGGCTTCACCGGAGCATCTCGTGGGTTGAATACTCTCCCCGTATGAAGCCCGCTGGGGATCCAGATCCTTAGCCGCCCTCTTTTGTCTTCCGTCCCCGAAATATTTTGGCGCTAGCTTAAAAATTGAAACAGAAGTCAGGTGGCGCCGTTTGGAATAAAAATAAGATTCCGACGCTCCGTATCATACGATATAATTTGCCATTGCCGACGCGTCGGCATCAGACGCTTTTAAGAATCGGCTTCAAAAATCAAACGGAGCGTCGTTACAATTTGTTATCTTCCGATACTTTACAAAAGCATCGGTTTAATTCGATATAGGATGCTACAGGGTAGCATCAGAAAAATATATATATATATATTGATATTCATTCTTTTTTTTAATGATATATGTATATCTATATATATATATATATTGTTGGGAGGTAAAATCGTTATTGCATCAATATCCGTGCGAGGCGGCTAAGGCCAACCTCCTCCCTTCGGCCTCCTCGGCTTCCGTGGCTCGGCCCTCCCGGGCTTCCGTGGCTCGGCCTCCCCGGGCTTTCGTGGATCGGCCCTCCTGTGGCTCGGCCTCCCGGGCTTCCGTGGCTCGGCCTCCCCGGCTTTCGTGGATCGGCCCTCCTGTGGCTCGGCCCTCCCGGGCTTCCGTGGCTTGGCCTTCCCGGGCTCCCGTGGCTCGTCCTCCCCGGGCTTCCGTAGCTCGGCCTCCCCGGGCTTCCGTAGCTCGGCCTCCCCCGAGCTTCCATGGGCTTCACTAATGCCCCACGATCCAATACCCACCTCCGCGGAACCTGACGCGGGAGAGCCTCAGCCTACCCAACAGCACCCTAGACAAGGAATCATATGAGAAGTGGTCTAGAACCTATCAAGACCTACCTACCTACCAGATCTCAAGACATCAAGGAGCTCTCCCAGCCGTCGATCCCTTAACAACAAGATACGGATTCTAACGGCCCCACAACGGCCTGATTCTGTCCACCCCCGTATCCTAACAACCTCAGAACCTTCCAGAAGACGCTCAAGATCCAGGTGACAGTCTATAAATACACTCCCAGATTCCCTCAGGTACGCACTTTCACACCCTCACTCTCCCTCTCTCTCCCGGCAGCTCGTCGGTGCTCTGCCCTCTAGAGCTCCCGATTGGCCGCCCCTGGAGAGGTCTCCCGGAGAGATCCACCTCCCCATTGTCTGGTTGATCGCCGATTCTTCCCACTGACTTGAGCGTCGGAGGGTCTTCCGCGGAGGGCCACCCCCAACGCCTCTCGCGTGAGGACTTCTGTGCAGGTCCGCCCCCCTGGAGATCGACCGCGCCCGAGTCGGAGGACGGATCCCGGCGGCAACAGATTGGCGCTAGAGGAAGGGCCTCAAGTCCCATTAAAACTTGAAAAGGAGACAAGGATCTAAATCCGGAGAGAACCTCTCTAATGGCCAACCGGAGAAGAGCAACCTCTGAAGCCCAAGATCAGGTCGCCTCCCAGAGGCCTGATCCGACGGCGGTGTAGCGCCGCAACCCCACCTCGAGACCCCGTCGCCGCCTGCCATCCCGGTGACCAGGACCAGTTTGCTACGCTGGTCCAGCAAGTCCAGGCTCTGACCCACCTGGTCCAGGAGCGCCTTGCACCTCCTCCTGCTCCACACCAGAAGGAGCGGCGATTCCTTCTTCACCGGCACCTCCTCCTCCATCCGCATGAATCCGCGGACCCCCCACATCGACCCAGAGGGGACAAACCGGTCCCGCGAGGCGGTTACGATAGAGATCCTCCCAGATCTCGGCGAGCCCGCTCCCTCTCCCGGTGACCTCTCACCATGATTCGACGCCGTCCTGCGATTCTCTCGCCCAGCTCCTCCTCTGGCCGGCGAAGAGGAGATCCGCGTCAGATCCAGGAAATGCGTCAGGAGCTGGACGCCGCCAAGCAGGCCCATCCGCCCCAGCCCAAGGCGGAGCAGGGCATCCCTTTCTCTAAGGGGATCATGGAGGAAGTGATTCCCTCCCATGTCAAGCTACCAGCCGTCGAGCCCTATCACGGCTCTTCTGACCCGGACGACCATCTCAGCAGCTTCCGGTCAATAATGATGTTCCACGGAGCATCTGATGCGATCCTCTGCCGCGCCTTCCCCTCCACCCTCAGAGGATCCGCCCGAACCTGGTTCAACGCCTTGAAACCAGGTTCCATTGATTCATTTGACGAGCTGAGCCACCTTTTTATTGGCCAGTTCGTCAGCAGCCGCCGCCACCGACGGAGATCCGACTCCCTCTCCGAAGTCAAGCAGAGAGAGGGGGAGTCCTTGAGAAATTATCTTGGCCGTTTCAACAAGGCCATGTTGGAGGTGGACCACCTTAATCATGAGGTGGCCATGTCCGCCCTGGCGGGGGGAGTTTCAAAGGAGAGCGACTTCTACCTGGCATGGAAGTCAGCTACCCCCCAGTCTCTCTGATATGATGGCCCTGCGGACAAATACGCTAGGGTCGAGAATCGCGGAGAGTTGCCCGCGCTGAGCAGGCAAAGAAGAAGGAGCCCAAAGTCCCCGACAGGCACCGTCCCGCCCGTCGGCCAAGTCCGCCTCGCCGCCAAAGAGTCCCTCCGCTGCCGCCAAGGAATCGCTCCCGGAGCCCCCCAGGCGATTCGATCGCTACACTCCGTTGACTGTGCCCCGGGCGCAAATCCTCATGGAGATAGAGCGCCAGCTCCCCGGCCAGTCCTCTCCGAGGGAACCCGACCCGAAGAGATCCCGCCAAGTACTGCCGCTACCATAGGGAGCACGGCCACGACACTGAAGAATGCTGGCAGCTGAAAAATGAGATCGAGAGACTGATCCGGCGGGGACTGGACCAGTTCAGGAGGGCGCCCGAGCCACCAACAAGGAGGTGACCGCCAGCCCGAGCTCAACAACCTCCTCCTCCACCAAATCCGCCCGTGATCGGCCGCATCAACATGATTGAAGAGGCCGGCGGATCGAGCCCCAGGGGCGACGGTGAAGGATCGGCCCAAAGAAGGCGCGGACGGGCGAGCTCTCCTTCTCCGATGATGATCTTCTTGGGATACAGCTTCCCCATGATGACGCACTAGTTGTATCCCTTAATTTGAACAACTATGATGTAAGCCGAATCCTGTTGATAGTGGAAGTTCGGTGAATGTTTTGTACCTCGGTGTGTTTGCCAGGATGAAATTGCTCATGGAAAACCTTCGAGCCGTGGATTCCACCTTGATGGGATTCACAGGCGACGTCATCATCCCGGAAGGGGTCGTCACCCTGACGGTCCGCGCAGGAACCTGGCCCCTTGTAACCATTGTACAGACCGACTTCCTAGTGACCGACCTCAGGTCCCCATACAACGCAATATTCGGCAGGCCCGGCTGATGTCCCTCAAGGCAGTTGTCTCCATCCCGCATCTGTCTATGAAGTTCCCCACCGAGCAGGAGTTGGAGTTGTTCGGGGAAGTCAAGCCATGGCTCGGCAATGCTTTACGAGCCTTCAGTCTAGAATGCCGAGGTTGACGGGCTAGACGCTCGCGAGGACTTCGCCGAACAACGGGGAGAACCGGCAGAGGAATTGGAGGAGGTACCGCTGGACGAGGCTCGTCCCGACCGAACCATAAAATCGGGTCGCTGCTCAAAGGAGAGCCTCGGCGCAGATTGATCAGATTCCTCCGAAGCAACGCTGACATCTTCGCCTGGTCCGCCTCCGACATGCCAGGGATCAGCCCCGAGGTCTCGTCCATCGTCTCAATGTGGACGAGATGCACAGGCCCGTTAAGCAGAAGAAGAGAAGCTTCGCCCCAGAGCGGCAAAAGGCCATTGAAGAAGAGGTCGACAAACTCATCAAGGCCAATTTCGTCCGAGAGGTAAATTACCAGCTGGCTGTCAAACGTCGTCATGGTGAAGAAGTCGAACGGCAAATGGAGGATCTGCATCGACTTCACCGACCTCAACAAAGCCTGCCCGAAGGACAGCTTCCCCCTCCCTCGGATCGACCAGCTCGTGGATGCCACCTCAGGCCACCAAATGCTGTCATTCATGGATGCCTATTCGGCTACAATCAGATCCGGATGGCCCCCGAGGATGAAGAAAAGACCGCCTTCATAACCGACCGAGGTACTTACTGTTACCGTGTTATGCCTTTTGGTCTTAAAAATGCAGGAGCCACCTACCAGCGGCTGGTCAACAAGTGTTCAAGGAGCAAATCGGCCGGAACATGGAGGTGTACGTGGACGACATGCTGGTCAAAAGCAAGGAAGCTGCGGCATGTTGAGGACCTCGCGGAGAGCTTTGCCACGCTGCGCAAGTATGGGATGAGCTCAACCCGACCAAGTGCGCCTTCGGCGTCAACTCCGGGAAGTTCCTCGGCTTCATGGTCTCCCAGCGAGGTATCGAAGCTAACCCCCAGAAGATTCAAGCTCTCCAACAAATGGCGCCCCCAGCATCTGTTAAAGAGGTCCAGCGCCTAACCGGGAGGATAGCGGCCCTTAACCGCTTCGTGGCGCGGTCGGCCGAGAGATGCCTCCCCTTCTTCAAAACTCTCCGATCGGCCAAGAACTTTCCAGTGGACTCCTGAATGCCAAAATCATTTCAAGATCTCAAGAAGTACCTCGGCTCGCCCCCACTCCTCAGTAGTCCGGCCCCAGGGGAGACCCTATTCTTGTACCTGGCTGTTTCGGAGGTGCGGTTTGTTCGGTGCTGGTCAAAGAAGAAGGCAAAGTCCAAAAGCCGATCTACTATGTCAGCAGGCTGCTCCGCGATGCGGAGACGAGGTACACAGGATTGAAAAGATGGTGTTGGCCTTGATCACCTCAGTTCGGAAGCTGCGACCGTATTCCAAGCACATTCAGTGACGGTCCTGACCGACCAACCCATCAAGGCGGTGGTCCACCGTCCAGAACATCGGGGAGAATGACCAAATGGGCCGTCGAGCTAAGCGAGCATGACATACATTTCAGCCTCGCCCGGCCATCAAAGCTCAAGTGCTGCCGACTTCCTCCTCGAGTGTACCATCCCGGAGGACGGCTCTACCCCAGACTCCCGAAGAACCAAAACTGAGCCCGGTGGCTCCTCCACGTCGACGGGTCATCCAACGCCCATCGCTCCGGTGCGGGTTGGTTCTCACCAGTCCGGAGGGGATGATCTTCGAATATGGCGTCCGATTCTCCTTCCCGGCCTCCAACAACGAAGCCGAGTACGAAGCCCTGTTAGCCGGTCTCCGGATCGCCCGCAACCTGAAGGTGGAAAAGCTTAATGCCTTCACCGACTCTCAGCTGGTGGCCGGCC
>UESW01003952.1:2189643-2272647 GCA_900491605.1 Calamus simplicifolius
ATTGCGTGAAGTCAGAAGATCTGCTGAGCCCTTGCATGAATCTGGGCTGGTTAGTGGGCTACGTCCCATCAGCCGACGGAGCTGTTGGACGGCGCACGTCTGGCGCTGTCGGGCGGCGCGTGTCAGTGCTGTCGGGTGGCGCGCATCTAGCGCTGTCGGGCGGCGCACGTCAGAGAGGCGGTTTCTTGAACCGCTGGGGCTGATCTGGCGGAAACTAGAAAATCCCGTCTTATCAGGGCCGAGTCGGGCTGACCCGAGATGGCTGGGGCCAATCCCGTTGGCAAGGGAGTGCAGGGGCAGGGCCGAATCGACGGACTTGGAGACGCTGGGGCCGAGTTGGGCCGGCCGGGGATGGCCTTGGCCGACTCGGCGGAACTGGAGACTCCGGGGCCGAGCCGGGCCGGTCGGGGATGGCCTTGGCCGACTCGGCGGAACTGGAGACGTCGGGCCGAGCTGGGCTGGCCGGGGATGGCCTTGGACGACTCGGCGGAACTGGAGACGCCGAGGCCGAGTCGGGCCGGCCGGGGATGGCCTTGGCCGACTCGGCGGAGCTGGAGACGCCGGGGACGAGTCGGGCTGGCCGGGGATGGCCTTGGCCGACTCGGCGGGACTGGAGATGCCGGGGCCTAGTCGGGCCGGCCTGGGATGGCCTTGGCTAACTCGGCGGGACTGGAGACGCCGGTGCCGAGTCGGGCCGACCGGAGATGGCCTTGGCCGACTCGGCGGGACTGGAGACGCCAGGGCCGAGTCTGGCCGGCCGGGGATGGCCTTGGCCGACTCAGTGGGACTGGAGACGTGGAGGAAGTGTCGGGGCCGACTTGCTTGGAGAAGTAGGGGCCGGCTAGAAAGTTGCCGGGGCCGCTTGGGAAGGTGTCGGGGCCACCTAGCTTGGAGACGTAGGGGGCCGGCTAGGAGAGTGTCGGGGCCGGCTGGGAAGTGCCGGGGCCGCCTAGCTTGGAGACGTAGGGGGCCGGCTAGGAAGTTGCCGGGCAGCTTGGGAAGGTGCCGAGGCTGGCTAGGAAGTGTCGGGGCCGGCTGGGAAGTGCCGGGGCCGCCTAGCTTGGAGAAGTAGGGGCCGGCTGGGAAGTGCCGGGGCTGCCTAGCTTGGAGACGTAGGGGGCCGGCTAGGGGAGTGCCGGTCTTGGAGCTGCCGGTCTTAGGGCCGTCGGTCATGGAGGTGTCGGCCTTGGAGGTGTCGGCCTTTGGGGCCGTCGGTCTTGGAGCCGTCGGTCTTGGGGCCGTCGGTCATGGAGACGTCGGCCTTTGGGGCCGTTGGTCTTAGAGCCGTCGGTCTTGGAGGTGTCGGCCTTTGGGGCCATTGGTCTTGGGGCCGTCGACCTTTGGGGCCGTCGGTCTTGGAGGTGCCGGTCTTGCGCCGTCCAAAAAAAAAATATTTTTATGGGGTCAATTGGCCCCATCAAATGTCCCCACACTCCTTGAGCTTGCGTGCCCCGCATCAGCTAAGCGAAAGGAGTGTAGAACTTCAAGAAATTTTTTGGAGGCAAATTGATTACCTCATGCCCGCCACTGAAGCAGCGTATGCTAACTTTTTTGGGGGATGCTCGTCAGTTAGCCGTTGAGGCAAAGATGAAGCCGATGAGGCAAAGTTGAGGCCGTCGAGAACCTTTGAACCCTGGAGGGTGACCAGAGGGTGCTTGGGCCAGGCTCAGGTGCCTTTTTCTTTAAAGAAATCGGTCTCCTTCTACAAGGTTGGTAACCTGCCCCCCAGAAAACTCTGTTGATTGGAATCCGCAGGTCCTGAGCTTGAGGGTGCCGACACGAAGCCGGTCTTGAGGTGCTGACGCGGAGTCGGTCTTTGTTGCCGACGCGGAGTCGGTCTTTGGTGCCGACACGGAGTCGGTCCTTGGTAGTTTTTCTTTGCGTCGTGTTCGGTCTTTGTTGCCGACGCGGAGTCGGTCTTTGATGCCGACACGGAGCCGGTCTTTGGTGCCGACGCGGAGTCGGTCTTTGTTGCCGACGTGGAGTCGGTCTTTGGTGCCGATGCGGAGTCGGTCTTTGTTGCCGATGCGGAGCCGGTCTTTGTTGCCGACGCGGAGCCGGTCTTTGGTTCCGACGCGAAGCCGGTCTTTGGTGCCAATGCGAAGTCGGTCTTTGGTGCCGATGCGGAGTTGGTCTTTGGTGCCGATGCAGAGTCAGTCTTTATTGCCGACGCGGAACCGGTCTTTATTGCCGATGTGGAGCCAGTTTTTGGTGCCGATGCGGAGTTGGTCTTTGTTGCCGACGTGGAGCTGGTCTTTGGTGCCGACACGGAGTCGGTCTTTGGTGCCGATGCGGGGTCGGTCTTTGCTGCCAACGCGGAGCCGATCTCTGTCTAAGAAATATACTCATCCCAAGAGCATGATAAAACAAGGATATTCTGAATAATACTTCATTAAAGAATCGGCAAGCTACTGATAATACCGTCGTAAGTTGTCCGCGTTCCGAATGCGGGGGAGAAGCTTCCATTTTGATGCCAGCTTGCTTCCTTCCGTCGGCTCTTCGAGCTGCTGCTCGCCCCTCATGAGACCATGCTATTGTTCTTTCCGTTGGGGCATTGTTGATGCAAATCTGAGGCGCTGGAGGTGCCGACGTACCCGGGGCAGTGAGGTTTCCTCGAACGAACTTGCCCAAGTGGCCCTGCTGGACAAACTTTTCAATGGCCTTCTTCAAATGGCGGCAATCTTCGGTGTCATGTCCGTAGTCTCGGTGATACCGGCAGTAAAGCTCTTTGTCGTGGGGGTTTACTGACTTTAGGGGACGTGGGCGTTGAAAGTAAGGCTCCTCCTCAATCTCTAGCAGGATGTGGGAGATCGGAGCCGTGAGAGGAGTAAACCGCCACTTAGGAACCAGCGCCTGGGGCCGGTGGTCAAAGCGATGGGGTGGTTCGGGCTGCCTGGATCGTCCCTCAGCTGGTTCCGTGGGTGTCGGCTTCTTATTGGAACTCCTGTCGGCTTCCCTTCTGGACGAGTCAGCCTCGTTGGCGCGGATGTACTTCTGGGTTCGGAGGAGGAGGTTAGAGTAAGAGCTCGGGGGCTTCTTATCCAGAGAGAAGGTGAAGCGGGACGGAAGGAGTCCCCGCTTCAGCGCCAGGGTGGCCACCGCATCGTCGAGATGGTAGACCTCGAGGGCGGCGGTCCTGAATCGGGACACAAAGTCCCGCGGTGACTCTCCTTCCTTCTGGTGGACGGAGAAAAGGCTATCTGCCACCCTTGGGATCCGGCGGCAGGCATCAAAGTGGGCCAAACATGCCCTCTCCAGCTCCTGGAAGGAGTCTATGCTGTGGGGGAACAGGCACGAATGCCATGCACGGGCGGCCTTCCGCAGAGTTGCGGGGAAGGCCTTGCAGAGAAGGGCGTCTGAGGTGCCCTGGACTTGCATCATAGCCTTGTAACTCTCAAGGTGGTCGAGGGGGTCGGTCGTACCGTCGTACGGGTCCACCTGGGGGAAGCAGAACCTGGAGGGAACCGGTTCCTCCAGTATGCGGCGAGTGTAAGGAGGACGAGTGTCGAACTCTTCCTCCGGCTGATGGTTGATCTTCTTGGCGAGCTCGTCGAGGCGCCTTTGTACTCCTCTAGGCGTTCCTCCGTTTGGCGGCTGATCATCGGGGCCCTCCGAGATGGCTCGGAGGAAGAAGAAGAAGAGGAGGCAAAAGGAGATGGAGACAGAAGTCGGGACTTCCGCCTAGGTTCCTCGTGACGATATGGCTTGGAGGAAACTCGTTGGGGCCACGGTCAGAGGACCGTAGCCGCTTGGAGGGCTTGCGTCGAGGCTTCCTAGGGGAAGCCTAACGTCGGCCGGTCTCTCACCGACTGGCTTCCCGAGGAGAACCTCCCCTCGCCGATTGCCGGCTGGCGGGGGGAGCGGTCTGGTGCTGGGTGGCTACGGACTGCTGCTGCTGGAGCCCATGGACCATGGCGGTGAGATTCTGGACTTGCTGGGAGAGGGTTGCCAACTGCTCCACTGTTTGGACAGTGGCGTCCGGCAGCGGGCCAGCAACCGGAGGGTTGGTAGCAGGGGGATTGGCCTCCTGCTACCTAGCTGGCGGGAGGAGCCCCACCGGACAGCTGACGGAGGCATCCTGAGCTCGCGTCACCACCATGGCTTCTGAAAGAAGAGAGGGGACGAAAGATGTAGCTCAGGGAGAACGTTCGCTACTTTTTCTTATCCCCCCTTCCTGGCGCGCCAATCTGATGACGCTCAATCACCTCTCCTGGACGTCGGGAATGGAGGTGCTTCTCGAATCCTCGCTTCGCCGGGTTGCCTGCAAGGAAGTCCGGGACCGGAGGGGTCTCCGGTGGACCCTCGACGCCAAGTTAGTGACTGAGGTCACAGCGAAGAAGGGCTCGAGTGAGCCCTGTTTTGTGTGGAAAAGAGGGATCTCCGAGAGGAGGAATCCCTTTCTGAGAGTTGAGATGACGATTTCGGGGGTTATCGCGCATACCTGTTTACTGAATGGATTCACCTCTTTATAGGGGTTGATCCTGGCATGATCACGTAGGATTGCGTGAAGTCAGAAGATCTGCTGAGCCTTGCGTGAATCTGGGCTGGTTAGTGGGCTACGTCCCATCAGCCGGCGGAGCTGTTGGGCGGCGCGCGTCTGGTGCTGTCGGCTGTCTGGCACTGGGCGGCGCGCGTCAGAGAGGTGGTTTCTTGAACCGTTGGGGCTGATCTGGCAACTGAGAAATCCCATCTTATCAGGGCCGAGCCGGGTCGACCCGAGATGGCTGAGGCCAATCCCGCTGGCAAGGGAGTGCCGGGGCAGGGCCGAATCGACGGACTTGGAGACGCCGGGGCTGAGTCGGGCCGGTCGGGGATGGCCTTGGCCGACTCGGCGGAACTGGAGACGCCGGGGTTGAGCCGGACCGACCGGGGATGGCCTTGGCCGACTCGGTAGAACTGGAGACACCGGGGCCGAGTCGGGCCGGCCGGGGATGGCCTTGGCCGACTCGACGGAGCTGGAGATGCCGGGGCCGAGTCGGGCCGGTCGGGGATGGCTTTGGCCGACTCGACGGGACTGGAGACGTCGGGGCCGAGTCGGGCCGACCTGGGATGGCCTTGGCCAACTCGGCGGGACTGGAGACGCCGGTGCCGAGTCGGGCCGACCGGGGATGGCCTTGGCTGACTCGGTGGGACTGGAGACGCCGGGGCCGAGTCGGGCCGGCCTTGGCCGACTCGGCGGGACTGGAGACGCCGATGCTGAGTCGGGCCGACCGGGGATGGCCTTGGCCGACTCGGCGGGACTGGAGACGTAGAGGAAGTGTCGGGGCCGACTTGCTTGGAGAAGTAGGGGCCGACTAGGAAGTTGCCGGGGCCGCTTGGGAAGGTGCCGGGGCCGGCTAGGAAGTGCTGGGGCCGCCTAGCTTGGAGACGTAGGGGGCCGGCTAGGAGAGTGCCGGGGCCGGCTGGGAAGTGCCGGGGTCGTCTAGCTTGGAGACGTAGGGGGCCGGCTAGGAAGTTGCCGGGCCGCTTGGAAAGGTGCCGAGGCCGGCTAGGAAGTGCCGGGGCCGGCTGGAAAGTGCCGGGGCCGCCTAGCTTGGAGAAGTAGGGGCCGGCTGGGAAGATGCCGGGGCCGCCTGGGAAGTGCCGGGGCCGCCTAGCTTGGAGAAGTAGGGGCCGGCTGGGAAGATGCCGGGGCCGCCTGGGAAGTGCCGGGGCCGCCTAGTTTGGAGACGTAGGGGGCCGGCTAGGGGAGTGCCGGTCTTGGAGCTGCTGGTCTTGGGGCCGTCGGTCATGGAGCCGTCGATCTTGGAGGTGTCGGCCTTAGAGGTGTCGGCCTTTGGGGCCGTCGGTCTTGGAGCCGTCGGTCTTGGAGGTGTCGGCCTTTGGGGCCGTCGGTCTTGGGGCCGTCGGTCATGGAGACGTCGGCCTTTGGGGCCGTTGGTCTTGGAGCGTCGGTCTTGAAGGTATCGGCTTTGGGGCCGTCGGCCTTTGGGGTCGTCGGTCTTGGAGGTGCCGGTCTTGGGCCGTTCAAAAAAAAAAATATTTTCATGGGGTCAACTGGCTCCATCAATTACTAAGGTCTAAATATTTAGCAATAAACAAGTAAAAAAACGTGTGACCGACCATCAGGATAAGCCACAAATTATAATAGCTATATTATAATATAAAATTATAGTCATCGAAGGCCATTGCAAACCAGGTCATAATTATCCTCAAGAGAAAAATTGGAAGCCAGTAGACAGGATAGCGACGTGGTAGAAACCTTGAAATAGAGAACCGCCACTCAATCACTACAATGCAACATGGCCTACTTGCCCTGAAACTGAAAGGCAAGGGGAACTATTCTTCCACAGTGCAACCTAACGCATGCATGTGGAGTCAGTAAGTTTACCAAACGTGGTTCCAGCCAAAACAAGCCATAATAAACTCTAACACACGTAGAATTTGAGGAAATTAGTAGTTAGATGACGGAACTCAGGCTGCATGCATAACAGGTGTGGACGTGGTGTTAACTTGGCAAACCTTGTGATGGCTCAACAGCTCCCCAAGCTTCGTCGGTGTATTTTATAATGTTTTAGAACCAGCTAAGAAAACGACAGCTAGCTGTGGAGAGACGAACGAAAATTCTGAGTTTAGACGCAACGTGATTAGCGGCGGCACCCATCGTACCAGAGAGAGAGAGAGAGAGAGAGATGGAAAGTATTCTTTCAATTAAATAATGAAAATTTCAGCTGGACATCGTACCCGACCAAACGTCTTGGCAGGCGTCCGACCGGGTCGGACCAGCCAACCCACACCTAGCAGTCGGTCAAAGGGACAATTAGAGATTCATTTTTAATAATGTTGCATTCTTTGTCTACAGTATAAGGTTAGGCCTGGCAAATGGATAGTCCAGGAGGTTAATTAGTAAGCTTAATTACACGAAGGTGACCACGACCCTACCTCTCTCTAGAAGAAGCCATGCTATTCACCAGCTTTATCATTATTTGATTTCCGAACCTGTTGTGTTGTAGCAAATACTAGACTCCAATTCCATTGGCACACCAAAGTCCTTCTTTATGGCAAGTGTGTTACAATATTATGATGAACAACAAATTAAAAGCGTTCAAAACGGAGAACGGAAGAACTCCTATATATTATTCATCTTCTCTTGGATGAGAATTGAAGACTATAAATAACCATAGACAGCAGCAACCTCTCTGCAGGATTTATACATCATCGATCAGATATAGATCACAATTTCTCACTGATATATATATATATATATTAACAAAAATGAACAAATTAATAATAGATATTGAGCGATTCCAGTGATTAATTAGCTAGGATCACCGCCCCCGGGAGAAAGAGTAGCTACTGAATCCTCTGGTGATGCTTTGGATGGCTGGGTTGAAGCGGAGGCAGCCAAAGAGCCCATGGCGCTGGAAAGGGAGAGGCGTTTTCTTCTTCAGCTCCTCCGACGCCGCGCGGTTCATGGTGTAGTGCTTCTCATGCGCGGAGACTGCCTGCTGTGAGCTTCCTCTTCTCACCGAACCATCTGGGTTGGAGCTGGAATTCTTTACGTCCTCCCCTCCTGATGACCTTCGCTTGTTGGACAAAGATGGAAGCAATGAACGCGAGGATGAAAGCAAGGTGTACTTCCGTAGAGGATCCTTGCTTCCTCTCCCAATCACACGTCCTTCTGACGGGCTCCTGAAGAGGAGAAGGTCTTTCAACCTCCACTTCTTGCTCCCACCGCTACTCCTTATCAGAGAGATAGAGGCGGAGGAGGCGTCGGTGGCGGCGGCGGCGCCGGCGGCGGCGGTGGAGGTGAGGGACTTGTTGAAGTCCCCAACCCCTCGAACAGGAGAGAGGGATCTCGACCCTCTCCTACTCCTTGAAGAAGTGGTAGAAAGAGCAAAGGGAGTCCTCCCTCTATCTTTCCTCACCTCCTCTAAAGCAACCAAAGGAGATTTCAAGCCTCCTCCTCCTCGTAAGGTCTTACGTACCCTGCCATCATCCTTTGTAGGATGTTGGAGAGGGGGAGGAGTCTTCAAAGGCCGAATCCTGCCGTTCTCGAAGAGCTCGTCGGCGGCGGCGAGATCTGCCGTTGGGCCTCTCATCTGGAGCTGTCTATCAAAACCAAAGGCAAAGTCGAATTCCTCGGCGTCGACATCGCCGGCGGCATGCTTCGGCGTGCTAGCCCTGTCCTCCCAGTCATCAAAGAAATGGGCGTAGATGGCTGCAGCTCGAGAAGGGCTCGTCGGAGCGCTGGTGTAGAAGTAGCATGAGTCCAAGGGGTTGCCGAAGGGCTTCGGGCTCGACGGAGCGCTCACGTACGGGGAGCTGGATGCACTCTGGAAGTGGAAATCTTGGGCTGGCGCCATTGGCACCACCACTTCCATCTGCTCCCTTTCTTCTTTAATTGCTTTGGCCTAGCTTGATGGGCTCTGCTTCTAGTTTCTTTCAGTGGGTTGGGATTAAGAAAGAGTGCTTGAAGACTCTTTATATGGGAAGGGTGTTGAATGAGCTGGACGAAGGAAGGTGGAAGGAAATGAGGAGAGGGAAGAGACTGCTCCACCAACCAATAGAAAGCATGATGAGTTTGAAGGGGCCGCCTCTTTGCAGCTAAAAATTAATTTTCTAATAGTTTTTTAACGTTTTTTTTTTTTAAAGAAAAAGACAGCTTCGTGCATGCAGGGAGAACATGTGGAGTGGTATAATTGAATAAATAAAATATAAACGAACCTCACGTGGGATTATTTTTTCAAAGGTTAAAAAGTTTTGTTGGATGTGCAAACGAGTAAGAGCTTCCAACGTCAACGAGGACATGGGTGGTCCGTTGCAACCATAGATAAGGTGGATCATTTTTTTTTATAATCTTTCGCTGTTTGATGAGGTCACCAACGGATCTTTGGTTGGCAAAGTCATCGTCATTGCAGGAATTGTTGAATAAAGAAGGCGTTCTAAGAAGTCACGTTCATAGATATCTACTGGTTGCAAGCCCTTTCTCATCTTATCGAGGGAAGACCTTTGAAGTAATCTTCTAGAAGGAATAAAAAAAAAAACAAAACAAAATTTTTTAAACTTTTGAGTTTTGAGAGCCAGGATGGCGGCAAAGGGCCAGGTAAAGAGGTAAGAGGCCACTGGAGTTTTTTTATTGGGCCAATGGGAAAAGAATTGGGACGAGTTGAATTCTATTGTCCCTGTCCAAGCCCAAAATGTTCCAGCCTAGGCCGCAGACCTGGCCGTCAAGCCGGACCTGCTCCTTTGACAAGTCTCCCAGAGATTATACTCAACTCATCTAAGCTTTTCTCAACTACATAAGGTCAGCTACATGAATCTACTTTCTCCACTCTCCTTTATTTAAGACCAAATCGATATTCAAATTATAATTAGTTATATTTTTTAAAATTATTTTTATTCATATTAGTTTAGATCTACTCTACCTCTATTCTTATCATGAATTGTTAAAAGATCACTCTTTCTAATTAGAGCATCTAAAGGTCTACGTTGTATATGTCCAAAACACCGCAATCGATTTTCTCTCATTTTATCTTTAATTAAAGCTACTTCTATCATTTCTCTTATATATTTATTTCAAATTATATCTTTTAAAGTTTTACCACATATCCATTTTAACATATGTATTTCTGTCACACTTAATTTATTCACATGTTGTTTCAATATTACCCAACACTTTGTTTCATATAGCGTAGCTGACCTAATAGCGATTTTATGAACAAGCGCTTCAAGCAAACTAACGCAATATCATAATATGAGTTTTACCTGCATGTATGCTAGATAAAACTTATTTGGTTATTAATTTTATGGCTTGAGTTTTTCATGAAACTGTGAGCATGGTAGGTGCTAGATATATGCAGCATGGCAGGGAGTTCTTCTTTCCCATCTAACCCAAGCAACATTAAGTAATTATTTATGTGCAATTTAACAATGTCAGTGCCAGATATCTTAGCTCAGGGTAGAGACATAAGCTCATAACAAAACTCTTGAATGAACATTGTAGAAACTGATAGGGAATACAATAAATATTCCTCTAATAAGATCACTATTAGTACGGCCAAGCACGCAGTTGCGATATAATCAAAATTAAAACATAATAATAATAGAAATCAAAATCCAAAAAAAACAGCGAGAGACGAGGATTTTACGCGGTTCACCCAAACTGGGCTACGTCCACGGCGGCACAGGATTTGCAAGGCTTCACTAAGAGTTGAATTAGGTACAAGCCTTCAAAACACACACTCTCAGAAACTCTTATGATCTTATTAAGAGATTATAAACTTTTTCTCTACTGCACCCGGAGGTCCTCACAAAGCCTCCGTTTTTTTCTTTTCTTTTTTTTTTTCAGGTTCGTAACTCCCTCACAAAAAAACCTCTACACGAGATTTATGGCGGACAGTTGCAGGCAGTTCGGCAGGACACATCCGATATTTCTAGATTTGTTGAGATAGCCTATGGATAAGGCTTATCTACTGGATTTTACTATCACTCCAAAACCGTTTAAACTTCCACGTGTCTTCAAGTCTCTAGCATCCAGGCGTGGCCCCCACACGAAATAGTAACCGACTCCTTCCTTTGTCAAACCTCCTCATGAAACAGCGGTCGTCCAGGCGTGGGCCCCCACACGAAACAGCAACCGATCCTTCACGAGCTTCACCTTCATGAACTCTGATTTGGGGCTTCCTCTTGATGAAATTAAGCTCCATCTATAACAATCTCCTACTTAGAGATTAATGACATCAATCTTAAATCTACCTTCTTTCTCTGTGCCGCGCTCTCCTGATCTATCTTTTGGAAAGCTTCACCAAGTTGCAACAGAGACTCAACTTGTCTCTGCTCACAACCTTGGTGAACATATCTGCAATGTTTTTAGCTCCATCAATTTTCTCCAGCTTCAACTGCTCCTCATCCAACGCACTGCGTATGAAATGATACCTAAGCTGAATATGCTTGGTTCTTGCATGAAATGCTGGATTCTTGCCAAGTGAATTGCGCTCTGGCTATCGTTCCATAATGTATTACACTCGTGCTCCTTGCCGAGCTCCTCCATCAACCTCTGTAACCAGATCATCTCTTTACTAGCTTCAGTGATCGCCACATACCCAGCTTCTGTAGTTAACAATGCCACTATCTTCTGCAACTGAGATACCCAGCTCACTGTGTATCACCGACAGTGAAAACATAACCAGTGATGCTACTCCCACTATCTCTGTCACCAGAGTAATCGGCATCTACAAATTCCTGTACTTGAAGACTATCACCTCCATAGCACAAACTGTAAGTTGATATACCCCTGAGATATCTCAAGATCCACTTCACTGCATTCCAGTGCTCCTTGCTTGGATTCTGCATGTACCTGCTAACTGCTCCCACTGCTTGTGCGATATCCGGTCTTGTGCAAACCATTGCATACATTAGACTTCCCACAACTGAGGCATATGAAACTCTAATCATCTCATTCCTTGCCTTTGAGTTGTTGGACACAACTGCTTGCTGAGCTTGAAGTGTGCTGCCAAAGGTGTTGACACTGCCTTTGCATTCTCCATATGGAACCTCTTCAGTACCTTCTCTATATAGTCCTCCTGAGATAGCCACAGCTTCCGTTGCTTCCTATCTCTATTGATCCTCATTTCAAGAATCTACTTTGCCTCTCCCAAATCCTTCATTGAGAACTTCTTTGCCATCAGTTTCTTGAGCTCTTCTATCTTCCTCATACTGGAACCTGCTACAAGCATATCGTCCATATACAAGGATAAAATAATAAACTCATTTGTAATGTACCTCTGAAAGTACATACAATGATCTGACTGGCATCTGGTGAAGCCTTTCTCTAGCATGAAACTGTCAAACTTGAGGTACCATTGCTGCGTAGCCTGCTTCAGACCATACAAACTTTTCTTCAATCTGCAGACCATGTCATCCTTTCCCCTGACCTGGAAACCTTCTGGCTGGTGCATGTACAGCTCCTCCTCTAAATCTCTATGAAGAAATGCTATCTTCACATCTAGCTGCTCTAGATAAAGATCCTCCACTGCTACCATGCCCATAATCACCCTGAAAGATGTCATCTTGACTACTGGGGAAAAGATATCCTGAAAGTCAATTCTCTCTTTCTGTGCATAACCCTTGACAACTAACCTTGCCTTGTATCTCTTGGTACCATTGGCCTCATTCTTCATCTTGTACACCCATTTGTTGAACAGAGCTTTCTTGCTAGTGGGTAACTTCACAAGATCCCAACTCTTGTTTTGTTTTAAAGAGTTCATCTCCTCTTTCATAGCCAACTCCCACTTGACCTTAGCTTCATCCTGTATGGCTTCAACAAAACATTCTGGCTCTCCAGAATCTGTGTACAAAACATAATCATTAGCAGAATACCTCTGTGATGGCCTGGTAACCCTCGTGGTCCTCCTCAACTGTGAGGACACCGGCTGAGATACCGGTGTATGCATGTGGTTGTCTATTTCAACCACATCTTCCTCCTCCACATCTTCGAAGTTTCCATCTTCAGTTTGCACTCGGGGAATTTCTCATCTATGACAGGATTGAGTTTATAAACTCCTGTTTCTTTTCTTCCACTGCATCTTCCCATCTTTGTAAGTATGTTCTTCATCAAATACAACATTCCTGCTCCGAATGATCTTATTGTTCTGGAAATCCCAGAGCTTATAGCCATACTCATCGCCACCATATCCAATGAAAACATACTTTGTAGATTTGAAGTCTAACTTACTCCTCTTCTCATTCTCAATCAGAGAATAAGTAATGCAGCCAAATACTTTAAGAAAAGAAAGTTTTACCAGTTTTTCAGTCCAAACCTCCTTTAGAATCCCACCATCCAATGCACTGGATGGACTCCTATTGATCAAATATACTACGGTGTCCAGTGCTGCCGCCCAAAAATATATAGGTAGACCTGAGTCAAATCTCATACTCTTCTCTCTCTCAAGAATGGTCCTGTTCATTCTTTCTGCCACGCCATTCTACTCTGGTGTCCCTAGACGGTCTTGATCCTTCTGATTCCATGCTCTGCGCAGTAGGCATCAAACTCTCTGCTGCAGTATTCACCACCATTATCTATCTTGAGATACTTGAGACTTGCTCCAGTCTGGCTTTCACATATGACTCTCCATCTCTTGAAGATGCCAAAGACCTCAGACTTTTCCTTCATAACAAACATCCAGACTTTCCTACTGAAATCATCTATAAACGTGACAAAGTACTTATTGTCCGCATATGATACCACTGGTGCTGGACCCCAGACATCTGAATGAACCAACTCTAGCCTTTCAGTCTTCTTCTAAGTTCTTGCTAACTGAAAACTCACTGATTTCTGCTTACCATAGATACACTCTTCACAAAACTCTAGATTCACCTTCTTTAGCCCAGATAGAAGCTCTCTCTTGTGTAGAATATTCAAGTTCTTCTCACTAAGATGACCGAGCCTCTTGTGCCATAATGTAGTCACTGTACCCATGTCTACTGCTGCCACTGTCTGCCAAGAAGTAGAAAGTGCCGGTCCGCTTTCCTTTGACAACAACCATAGACCCTTTAGTAATTTTCCACTGAGAATTACCAAAAACGGATACATAACCCTCAACATCAAGCTGACTAATAGAAATTAGGTTTTTCTTTAACTCTGGGATGTATCTGGCTTGTGCAAGTCTCAATTCTCCGCCTGTCACTGGCTTCAGTACAATTGTTCCTCTACCAATAATTCTGCACTGCTGTCCATTGCCAACTGTGACATGACCAAAATCTTCTTGAACAAAATCCAAAAATAGGTGTCTCTTTGAGCTGCAATGGTAAGAAGCCCCTAAGTCTACAAACCACAGATCTGAGTTTGCCCCATCGCCGACTGACAGGCACACATCCTCAAAATTTCGCTCAATAGTACTCACAACATTTGCTTCCTGACCTTTTATCTTGCTCTCTGCACCTTTTTCCTTCTCCTTACCCCAACAATCCTTGCTCATGTGACCTTTCTTCCCGCAGTTCCAACACTTCATGGGAAATCTCCCTTTGGACTTTCCTCTACTCTTAGACCGGCCTTTATCTGACATCTTCCTCTCCTGTGATTTCCTCTGGTATCCACCATGAGTGTAGTACTTGTAGATGTCCCACCCACAGCCTTTCTTCTCATCTCATCATTCAATATACAACTAACTGCATCATTGAATGTAAGGATACCTGATACCGAGTTGCTGACTGTCATCACAAGATTGTCCCAACTCTCTGGCAAGGAACATAAGAAAAGAAGTGCCCTGAATGAATCATCAAAAACAACAGAGACAGACTCCAATTGATTAATCATCATGTTGAACTCATTTAGATGCTCCATCACTGAACTATTCTCAGCCATCTTCAAATTGAAGAGCTTTTTCATGAGAAATATCTTGTTTGAAGTGGAAGGTTTTTCATACAGCTTTGTTAAAGCGGTTATCATATCCACGGTGGTCTTTTCCTTTGCAATATTATACGCCACTTGAGGTGTCAACGACAATCTGATCGTGGCCAGGGCTTTCCTATCCAGAATCATCCAATCTGAGTCACTCATTGAATCCGGCTTCTTTCTCTCTAATGGAAGGTAAAGATCCTTCTGATATAGGTAGTCCTCAATTTGCATCCTCCACCATCTGAAATTGTGACTATTAAATTTCTTGATTTTGATCTTGTCTTCTGCCATCTTTTGGTTGATTTGTCCGACTGTAATAATATGAAGAAAACCAGGCTCTGATACCAATTTGATAGGGAATACAACAAATATTCCTCTAATAAGATCGCTATTAGTACGACCAAGCACGCAGTTGCGATATAATCAAAATCAAAACACAGAATAATAATAGGAACCAAAATCCAAAAAAAACAGCGAGAGATGAGGATTTTACGTGGTTCACCCAAACTGAGCTACGTCCACGGCGGCACAGGATCTGCAAGGCTTCACTAAGAGTTGAATCAGGCACAAGCCCTCAAAACACTCTCTCTCAGAAACTCTTATGATCTCATTAAGAGATTACATAACTTTTTCTTTACTGCACCCGGAGGTCCTCACAAAGCCTCCGTTTTTTTCTTTTTCTTTTTTTTTTCTCACAGGTTCGTAACTCCTCACAAAAAAACCTCCACACGAGATTTATGATGGGCAATTGCAGGCAGTTCGGTAGGGACACATCCGGTATTTTGAATTTGTTGAGATAGCCTTTGGATAAGGCTTATCTACTAGATTTTACGATCAGCTCTAAAACCGTTTGAAACTTCCACGTGTCTTCAAGTCTCTAGCGTCCAGGGGTGGGCCCCCATACGAAATAGCAACCGACTCCTTCCTTTGTCAAACCTTCTCATGAAATAGCATGTCGTCCAGGCATGGTTCCCCATACGAAACAGCAACAGACTCTTTTCACAAGCTTCACCTTCATGAACTCTGATTTAGGGCTTTCTCTTGATAAAATTAAGCTTCATCCATAACAGAAACAAGACCAAGGTAGTATGCTATCTGCCTTTCAAGTTGGAGATTACATTCCTTCATCTCAGATCTCAGCATTTCTATTATATGCATGCATCGATGCACTACTGTTATAATCTCATACATTGGCCAGGTCGGAAAGTTTGAGGGATCTTTTATCCTCTAAACAAAATCAGGAAGAATATGGATCATGATCTTCTGAATTGCTATGTTTAATATATGTACGAGTTTGGAGGATTGTGAAAATAGGGTTACTTCTCTGGATTAGAAATGAACTCACATTAAAAACAACTGGGCAATGCCTTAATGGTTACACCCCTTTAGAGCTTTTGGGTTATAGGGTTTGTTTGGAGCAATTGTTGCACCCTCCCAATAACAGCTGTTGGAGGATTGTGAAAATAGGGAAGAGATAGATGCAGTATTTGCATACCAACATTCAACATTGACGCATATTTTTTACTTTCCTTGAGTTTTTTTTTTAAAAAAAAACAAGCTATGAATTTTTAACTAATTACATGGAGACTATTTTGGGAATATAAGAAATAAAGTTAAAAATATTAATTATAAATGCGAACCACCTACCTATAAGCTTCATACTACCGCATTATACATTAGAGATTATTTAAATAAAATAGGAATTAATATAAAAAGGTGAAACAAAAAAGGAATGGTTCGAAGAATTAATAAAGAAGCTATTAGTCATCTAAACATAGATTTGAGTTGAAGTTAAGCTTGAAAAGATAAAATCAAAGCTGAAACCATACTTAGCTAAACTGTTCCAAATTAAGCAGGACTAGTGTGGAACGGGATGGTTCAATACTTTGGTGGTTCAATGGGGCAAAAGGAATCGGCCCAAATTGATCCAAACCATGCCAAACTAGTTTGAACCATGCCAAACTACCCTATTCAGCTCTATTCAAACCTTATGTGGGCTATGGGTGACCAAAAAGAGAGAGGGAGGCCGAGATAGGGATAGCAAATTTTGGAGACGACTCGAACTTGATGCATAGTTAGCTAGTTTGGTTAAGCATAAATTAGTTTGGATCAAATTTAGGTTGATCTATTAAACATAATTAATAAACAAGCTATCTCAAGTTGACTCGTAATTAACTTGAATATTAAATAAGTCAATTTATGTAACACAACCAGCTAAACTTGTTTAATTTATCCAAATTAATTTCGCCCTTAAATTTTTAACCATCAAGGTCATTATTAAATTATTTTATGATTATTTTATAATTATGGATATAATTATTTTATGATTAAATTAGTATTAGACTTATTGCATAAGTTATATAAATTAGATGGAGTAAAATATGTTTTTAGGTTACATAGGTTGAAAACAAGTTATTTATTCATACTAACTCAAATATGACTTGATTATTAAATGAGTTACATGGATTGTATCATGTAACTTGAATAATATATAGATTGGATTCAAATCTAAATTTCTAAAATGATTAATAAATGGTCAGGTTAGGGTTGATTCATTCGTTGTTATATTTTTAAATTGATATGACTCATTTATAACCTATTGATATAATTTGCCACCTTTGAGTTAAGAGCCTCTCATGAGTTTTCATCTTCTCTCTCTCTCTTTCTTTTTTCTTTTGTTGAAAGCTTGGAATCTTATATATTTTTTACAAAATTTGAGCCAAAGAAGGGAGGATTTTAGGCCAAGCCAATATTAAGTATGACTTCTTCCATTATCCTTCTCCCTCTTTTTTTTTTTCATCTTAAATGGACTAAAAATAGAAAAGATGAAAAAATCATGCAAAAATCTAGGATTTTGGTATGATTTCATGACATGTTATAGATTTAAGGATGTTCTACTCCTATCAACTAAAATTTTGATTTTTTGTTAATTTTTTTTGAATTAAAAATATATTATCCAGTTAAAAAGTAACTAAAATTTTAAAAAATGATTGTAAAATCAGAAATATGATTGGAGGTATGGTGGCTATTTTGTACCTAATTTTATTTTAATTTCTTAAAATTTAGATATGTTTATTAATTTTGCAATCTAGTCCTAAATTTTAACAAATTTAAAATTAATGGTAATCCACACATGTACGAGAACTAAAAAAAATTATATGTAGTACCTCTAACCGAATGCTATATGAATCTGAATTAAACTTAATTTTTATAATTTTTATAATAAAAAAAATTAAGTTTTAAATTAAAATAATTACAATTAACAACCTACTAATTGAATTCGAGGTTATAGTGCAACATCCTAAGATGTGAGATGAATGAGGAGCTTCTAATGCCCTAGAAAATGTAGTCTACAAAGTGGAGCCTAATCTCAAAACTATAATAACATATCTAAAGAATGCAAATAATTTTTTAATTTAATTTGATTACATATGTCTGAGCTAGAATTAAAAAAGCATAATGTATCCCTTTAACAAAGCAAGGCTTTTAAAAGGAATAGCTACACCTTCGAAGAGCAGAGTTGTGGTTGGCTACACGATATATCTCTAGATATTTTTGTATATGACTATAATTTATTTTACTCTAAATTTAATTAATAAATAGTATCTAATCCATACTTTGATTCTTTATATTTGCAAGTGAATGATGGATCCACTTCAGGGGGACAACTTAATCCTTGAAAGATTGGCGATTTGGATCCTCTCTCAGGCAATTTGCTATGGTGACTATGAGCACAATTAATCCATCTTTATATTGATCTATAGAAAACAAAGGATCCATCTTATATAGAAGCACCTAAATGACCTTATTAACAATAAAATTATGAGGCTAAAGTACATCGAGGAGGAAGTGCAGTTGAACTATATTGATTTATTCCATAATGACTTCATCTAAGATAAGGAGGATGTGATTGGGCAGCTTAAGGGCTAGCAACAAGAGCTAGAGTTAGATGAGCTTGGATCACCTCCTTGATCGTTGAGAGAGATCATCAAAGAGGCTGGTTAAATCAGCATAGATGAATCTAGAAATGCATGCCAACGATACAGAGGTCGAGGGGCGGCATACTACTATTAGAGAGCTTCATATTCAAGATGTCCTCCTAAAGATTTAAGAGGAAGCAGGTAGATGATTATGGTACTCATTCCAATCAATGTATGGGTGAGCCACCTAACATGATAAGAAAAAGAGGCGAGAAGGCAAAAACAGCAATAACTCCAAACTAGTAAGCAAGGGAAGGCATTGCAGAGAATGGTAAAGGAGCCAGTGTAATCAAATTTAGAGATATAAAAGCCCTATGATGATCGACTCATTAGATCATTAAGTAAAAATGATGACAATTCGAGTAACGATAGAGCATTATGTGGTTAGAGAGCCATACAGGATATATAGCCTCATAGTATTGATTTACTATTGAGTCTCGGTTCGTTCATGTCATACAAGGTAAGGACCATAGGACATGACTTGATAAAGCCATGAGGAGACTATTGCTTACAAGAGACAGGGCCCATGAGGTTGTTTGGAATATGAAACAACTAATGCAGATAAACTAGCACATAGAGTAGAACCTCTGAATATATTTGGATCAGATTTTCATACCGGATCCTATTCTATGTTAAGTGGCTATGATCCACATCCTTATGGATATGAATATTTTTATCCAATGTATCATTCTATGGATATCTTACATTTAAGGCTTCAAGCAATTATTACATTTCAATACCATAGTCATATGATGCTTATAAGTCAGATTACAAGTGCAATTTTTGTATGATACAGCTAGTATCTCGTTGCATATCTCGTTGCACATCAAGGATAGAACGACGAGACATGTAGAAGAGTTGGATATGATAATTAGCCAAGTGGACCCATGATGTTCATGAAAGCTGAGTTAGCCTCTCAAGCCTAAATTATGCATAAGATCTTGACATCTACGAAAATTATAAATACTCAACTAGATATTAAACATTGATATGTATTATCTATTACGTATATCATATATTTAAAATTTGTGTTTACATGTAATTTAAACATATATTCTTGTAGTTGTCTATTACTTATACTTGTATTAATAATATGCTAATATATTTTCATTTAACACTATAGAGTACTTCGAAGCACGAATAAAAAGTACTATAAATTTAAAAAATATATTAAAATTAAAATATCATATAAAATAAAAAAAGAAAGAAATATTCTATTCAACTCAACTCAACTCATCTAAGCCTTTTTTTTAACTACATGGGATCGGCTATATGAATCTGCTTCTTCTACTCTTCTTTATTTAGGACCAAGTAGACATTCAAATTACAAATAGTTATATCTTTTTAATTATTTCTGTCTATGTTAGTTTAGGTCTACTTCTACTTTTATTCTTACCATGAATTGTTAAAAGATTGCTCTTTCTGACTAGAACATCTAAAAGTTTACGTTGTATATGTCCAAACTACCGTAATCGATTTTCTCTCATTTTATCTTTAATTGAAACTACTCCTATCATTTCTCTTATATGTTTATTTGTAATTCTATCTTTTAAAATTTTATCATGTATCTATCTTAACATACGCATTTCAAAAAAATAAAAAAAAATTTAAAAAAATCTAGCATACCATTTTGGCTGGTTTGGTAACTATTATGTGATTCGACGTACCTCACTTAAACCTGAAGCTGAAAGCTTATCAGGGCTTTAAATCTTTATATGCCTCTAACCAAAATTTGTTCTAATTGCAAACCTAGAGGAGATGATACCCTAATTAGCAACTCCAATTACAAATATTATTAAAATTATAAGGTTTCTCACTAACCATGATTCTTGAATATATAAATCTAAACACTAGTCCGTCATGAGTATGATTGCAATAGAATTGAATTGCTCTTATGCACTTGTCGTTAAGCAAAGAAAGCACCATATAGTAGCTGAAAATTAGGAGTGCTAACCTATTGGTTGCACAAATCCTTTAATGAACATGAAAGCCAAAATCAGTAGTTGAATGTCTTGAATGCACCATAAAAGTTTTGAAGAAAGCTTGCAGGCAAGCCAAAACTTGTGGATAATTCTGTGGCTGTGCTTTCATCCATTCAACATTCACTTGGAAACACAGCATCTGTTCTTACTGCATCTGCTCACAAATTTATAGGTTTGTTTAATGGCAACTTTTAACATAAAATGGATAAAATCAATAGAAAGAAGCACCTCACAAATCAAAGATAACACAGCCAAAAGAAAAGAGCAATTACATAGTTTAGCAAGATATTCTTCATGAATTCACCACGAAAGTTGTCAAAGGCTCAAGGCAAACTAAGATGCTAAGGTCTCAAGATCCCATCTCCTTTCCATCTTTCAGCTTTTCTCCTTTGGCCAAGATGCCCTGAAACCCTGATGAAAATCAAATGCCTGTGATTGAAAAGAGCAAAAGCTTACCTTTTTTTCTTGCGCCTAGTCCTTCTTCAAGAAACAATAGAAGGCACACCATTTTAGTGCCTTTGCAAGGGGACTTTGTCTTTAGGTGAGGCACTTGGGGTGTGCTTCACAGCTTTGGCGGCATTGACTAAATCTTTGAATTCTCAATTAGATAATTCTTCATTGAAAGCTTATGTTTTTCAGCAATCTTTTTTACAAGATTCTCCCATTGAGATTTTTTTTTTTTTCTTTCATCTCAAACTTTATTTACTTAATCCCCTTGGAGCCCTTTTGTATTGCCTGTGTCATGAATGCCTACAAGGAACTGGCCATTTGGCATTTATTGCTATCTCTTACCACATTGTCTTAGAAGCCTAATATATGGTAATGTTGTAGCCAAATCACCCCCTCGAGTATCCGCGAGCGTTCGGTCGCCTTCTCCAGCGAGCCCGGGATCTTCCGACGAGCTTCTCATACTTGGAAGCCTGCAAACAAGTCCCGAAGATCAAAGATTCCGACGGAGACCCTCCGACACTCAAGTCAGTGCTCTAGGCAATAGCCGTGAGCTTAAGAAAACTCAAAAGAGAGAAGAAAAGGAGAAAGGCAGAGAGCCATGCTCTATGTGAGCGTATGAGCATTTAGGAGTTGTGTGTTGAGTTACCTGATCGGAAGTCCCTCTTACCCATTTTATTAATGCTTGAAGTCTATGAGACTTGAGGTGTGGCCACTTGTCAGAGCAATTATGGTGATGGTAGTAATAGTGAGGCTTGCTTCTTAGTGGCATATCAGTGTCATAGGCCATGTCCCATCAGAGTGGGTGGCCATAGCAGAGTTAGCAGGTGTTGCTTGGTTTGGACAACTGTCGTAGGCTGCTGCAGGACGACTGTTACAGTGTTTGCTAGATGTGCCTCCAATGCCACCCTTATGTTGCCTTGTGCGGACAGTGGGGAGACGGGCACATGGGCCCTACAACATGGCTGTGGGGGCACCGCCTGGGTGGCCGAGCTGGGTCCTACCTGGAAGGCCACAAGAAGGGTGACTCCATGCCTTTAAATTACTGAATGAAGGAGAGTAGTGGTCCCCACCCCCATGCATGTGAATGTGGACCCATGCACGTAACTCCTGAAAGGGCAGCCACCTTTCACGTGGGTGTGTTGAAGTCATGCAAGGAGGTCAAGCGAGAAGCCAGAGTCGGGAGTCTCCATCTGGAGATGGAGACGAGGCCGAGGGCAGTAGGGAGCCGATGCCGAGTACATGGTAGCCAAGGCCAATGGCAGTAGGGAGCCGAGGTTGAGTACGTGGCAGCCGAGGCCGATGGCGATAGGGAGCCGAGGCCAACGACAGTAGGGAGCCGAGGCCGAGGGCAGTAGGGAGTCGAGGCCGAGTATGTGGCAGCCGAGGCCGATGGCAATAGAGAGCCGAGGCCAAGTACGTGGCAGCTGAGGCCGACGATAGTAAGGAGCCGAGGCCGAGGGTAGTAGGGAGCCCAGGCCAAGTACGTGGCAGTCAAGGCCGACGACGGTAGGGAGCCGAGGCCAAGTATGTGGTATTCGAGACCGACGGCAGTAGGGAGCTGAGGCCGATGGCAGTAGGGAGCCGAGGCCGAGCACATGATAGCCGAGGCCGACGGTGGTAAGGAGCCAAGGCCGATGGTAGTAGGAAGCCGAGGTCGAGCACATGGCAGCTGAGGTCAACGGCGGTAGGAAGCCGAGGTCGAGTACGTGGCAGCCAAGGCTGATGACAGTAAGGAGCTGAGGCCAAAAGAGTCTCCATCTAGACTCGGAAGCTGCTTTCGGAGAAGGCTCATAGTCGGCCGCTTGGAGTCGATCGCCGAGGCCGAAGTCGTCTAGACTCGGGATGAGGACGGAGTGTTAGGAGTTGGGGGCGACTGTCTGGAAGACCGAAGGAGATCAGCATGAAGGATGGAGCCAGGGCCGGAGTCTGGACCCGAGAGGTTTCTGGGCTTGGTCCGTGGAGACGGGAGCAGCTATCGAGGAAGACCGGACCTTCCTTAGGGACTTGGCCGCGTAGAGCTCCGTCTTACTGGTCCTCCTAGAGAGCAGCACCTGGTGCATCTTTGGAAAAGCCTCTCCATGAGAAAAGGCTACGTAGATAGTAACCTGCCAAACCCCTCATCATTTCCCATGGTTAAAAGCATGTGCCTTGAGACGATGCACGTCCTCTTGAGCCTGGTTTGGTAGAGACCACCAGGCTGTCCATAATGCGTGTGATTGATGTGTCAGGTTCTCTTTTCCTTCCCAGGGCTTCTCCAGGCACTTTAGTCACACCACTACCTCACCCGATTAATTTTTTAAACCGGCGCCAAAAGATATTAATTTTAAAACAAAGAAATAAAAATAAAATATTTTATCAAAATAATATTAAAGTATAAAACATCATTTCAAATGATATTTTTTATTTTCACGTCATCATTCCCTGGTTCGGCCAGCGGGGTTAGGTAGAAATCGCCATTTAGAGTGGCGATTTCATTCCATTGAAATCGTCACTCCATGTGGCGATTTCATTTGAGTTGAAACCCCTTCTCGAAGTGGCGATTTTTATCCCGAAATCGCTACTCCCAGTAACGACTTTCTCGCGGACTTAATTTCCTATAGGGAATTAAACGCTACTGATCCCTCTCTTCGCATAATCTTATAGCAAATCAAAAGAGGGGTTAGATGGTGGTTAATGATTCAGTATCAATTAGAATTATCTTGTTATATCTATTATCTTGTTAATCAAAATTAGAATTATCTTGTTATATCTATTATCTTGTTAATCAAAATTATCTTGTTATATCTATTATCTTGTTAATTAGAATTATCTTGTTATATCTATATTATCTTGTTATATCTATTATCTATAACAAGATAATAGATATAACAATTATCTTGTTATATCTATTATCTTGATAATAGATATAACAAGATAATAGATAATAGAGGGTTAGGATCGCTGGGAGGCTCCAAGCGTTTAAGAAGGGATCATGATCGGAAAAAATCTGTAGAAGAAGTGGCGCAATTGAACTGAAATCGCCACTTCAAGTGGCGATTTCACTTGTCTTGAAATCGCCACTTGAAGTGGCGATTTCTAGTTGTCCCGTCAGCAGGGTTGCTGACGGGGCTGGACCAAGGGATGATGATGTGAAAGTAGAAAACGCCATTTGAAATGGAATTTTCTAATTTAACACCATTTTGATAAAACCTTTTGTTTCCACCCTTTGTTTTAAAACTGGTGTCTTTTTTGCACCGGTTTAAAAAACTACTCACCTTACCACTCTCCAAGCATAATGATGACTGCCTGGGGATGGTGCCGTGAACCGTAGCCCAAGTGTGGCTGTTATGGGTGTGCCACCAAACATGGAGAATCGAAACCCGTAAAGCAGAATAAAAAGAGAGAGACCGAGGCCGACACCGTCGATCAAGGGAGGTGGCCAGGTCTAAAGATGGCCAAAGCCAATGCTGACATCAATGGTCGAGTCCAGCACAGTCACCGTCACCCATGGGATCCATGGGCCCCATCAGATGCCCTCCACATTCCTGAGCTTGTGCGACTGCACGCCTTCCATCTGCCAAGCGAAAAGAGTTTAGAGCTCTTCATCCTTGCACTTGTCTTTTCTTGTTAGTTTTGGCTTTGACTTTTCATCTGCCTTGTATGGATATTTTCTTGTCCTCTAGAGCTGCGCACCTGCCTGCTCAAAAAGCTTTAGGCAATGTTGAAGGTAAACTGATTACCTTAGACTGGCTGGGTCAACCAGCAATTCTCTTCCGACGCAGAGTCTGAAAGTGGATGCCCATCAATTGTGAGTTGGAGAGTTGGTCTCTCTCAACTATGAGTTAACTTTGGGTCTTCTACTTTTGACATGAAGTTTGAAGGTGGATGTCCATCAACTGTGAGCTGAGGAGTTGGCTTCTCCCAATTGTGAGTTGACTTAGGAAATTCTTCTTGGATGAATGAAAGCGACCAGCTATATGTTGCAAGTGTATAATTTAAACAAAGGTCTTACCCGGTTGGTCATTGGCCGCTGGGGTAGAGTTGAAGCCATTGAGGCTAAGATGAAGCCGTTGAGATTGTGTTAGGGCTACTGAGGCTGATAGAGCCACTGAGGCTGTAGTAATGCCGTTGAGGCTGAGATGAAACCGTTGAGATTGTAATGAGGCCATAGAAGCAAAGAGATAGAGCCGCTAAGGCTGCAATAATACCGCTAAGGCAAATATAAGGCCGCTGGAGCAGAGTTGAAGCTGCTGAGGCTGTGTTGAGGCTGTGTTAGGGCCACTGAGGTTGATAGAGTCGCTGAGGCCACAGAATGCCGCTGAGGCTGAGATGAAACCGTTGAGGTTGTAATGAGGCCATAGAGGCAAAGAGATAGAGCCGCTAAGGCTAAGGCTGATAGAGCCGCTGAGGCTGCAATAATACTGCTAGGATAAATATAGGCTGCTGGGTAGGGTTGAAACCATTGAGGTCGTGACGAAGCCGCTGAGGCAAAGTTGATGCCGACTCTGGGATCGATCTTAGTGCCGACTCTGCTGGACTCGGTCTTTGGTACCGACGTGGAGTCGGTCTTAGGTGACAGACTGGCTCTGGGCTTTATGTCGATGCTGGAGTTGGTCTTAGTGCCGACTCTGTTGGACTCGGTCTTTGGTGCCGACGTGGAGTCGATCTTAGGTGCCGGACTGGCTCCAGGGTTTGTGCCAGCACTAGAGTCGATCTTAGTGCCAACTCTACTGGACTCCGTCTTTGGTGCCGACGCGGAGTCGGTCTTAGGTGCCGGACTGGCTTCGGGCTTTGTGCCGATGTTGGAGTCGGTCTTAGTGCCAACTCTGTTGGACTCGGTCTTTGGTGCCAACATGGAGTCGATCTTGGTGCCGAACTGGCTTCGAGCTTTGTGCCGATGCTGAAGTCGGTCTTAGTGTCGACTCTGCTGGACTCGATCTTTGGTGCTGATGCGGAGTCGGTCTTAGGTGCCAGACTGGCTCCGAGCTTTGTGCTGACGCTGGAGTTGGTCTTAGTGCCAACTCTGCTGGACTCGGTCTTTGGTGCTGACGCGGAGTCGGTCTTAGGTGCCGGACTGGTTTTGAGCTTTGTGTCGATGCTGGAGTCAGTCTTTCTTGCATGACATTTTTAAGTGTCAATGAAAGAAATACTTTGTCTAAGCATAGTATATTTAGCTTTTGCAGTGACCTTGTTTCCTCGCATTCATGTCTCGGCTTTGGCCTTTAGGCTTGATAGGGCGCATACCCTTCTTGACTTATCTCTCTGGAAGTACATGCTCTAGGAGGAGTCTCTGGGGTGCAGCAGGGAGTCGTTTGTTCGGTATCAGGACAGGGGACGTTCGCGTCGGGTTGGGACACTCGCAGAGGCAAAAGGGGCCGTCTGAGAGTAGAAATGAAACAAAGTTGCAAGGGACTCCAAATGCGCTCCACAGTTGGATTACCAGCCACCAATTTAATTTCTTCTGAAAGTGATGGATCCTGACATCCAATAAATGTCAAGAAGAGAGGAAGGAGAAAGTGGCATGATGCCACCTCTTTTTCTTGTGGCTTCCAATTAGAGAAGTGTCTCTAGCAAGGCTTTTCCATTATTGTCGTCCCACTGCTCCGTACAAGCTGGTTAAAGCGCTCGTCTTTCCTTCCACATGGCACCATCAGCTTTGATGAACCGAGGATCATGATACCCAGATCCAAGGCCGTGGAGAATGGGTTCACAAACTCGGCATGCTTACGGCTCCGTATTTATGGGAGTAGCAGCCCAGAGAACATGTTTAGTATATGGACACTTTGGTTTTGCAAGCAAGCACTCCTCCGAGGTGCCTAACAATTTTATGATAGCATGGGCTTCATGGCCGAATCGGACGGCTGAGCGGAAGAGGCTGAGGCCGACACCATCGGCCGGGCAGAGATGGTTGTTGTGAACATCTTTAGAGGAATTTATCTTCTTCTGCTGATTTGGATACTTCAGCCTATTGATGGTCTGCCCCCAAAGAACCATTTGATTGGAGTGGAGGCGCTGGTGCCCCTGCTTAGGCTTCCTTCTGGAAGCTAGGCATCAAAACTTTGAAAAACTCGAGCTTTTGTGCACGACCGTCTTGATCCTTGATCATTTCTGTGAATGGGTCGCAGGCACTGAAGATCTATAGTCCCTTCGGAATCCTGAAGACAAAGAGCTAGTTGAGGAAGAGAGCCGTTTGGATGGCGAGTGGTGGCGTTCTTGCTAGTGAACTCTTGCCCCTACTGCTCTTATGGAGGAGTAGGGGGGTTAACCTCCAGCTTAGCCGGCAGAGGATGCCCCTCAGCATGGCTAGGGGAGGCCTCTCGAGCACGTACAACCGTCATCTTCTATTTGGAGGGAGGATGAAGATCTGTTGCTAGCCCTCGCAGATAGTTTGTTTCTCTCTACCCCGTTCCTGGTACGTAAATCTGTTGTAGCCAGATCACCTCCTCGAACATTCGATCGCCAACTCCAGCGAGCCCGAGACCTTCCGACGAGCTTCTCGTGCTTGGGAGTCTGCAAACAAATCCCGAAGACCGAAGATTTCGAAGAAAATCCTTCAACGCTCAAGTCAATGCTCTGGGCAACAATCGTGAGCTTGAGAAAGCTCAAAAGAGAGAAAAAGAGGATAGAGGCTTAGAGCCATGCTCTCTGTGAGCGTATGAGCGTTTAGGAGTTGTGTGTTGAGTTACCTAATCAGGGATTCCTCTTATCCATTTTATTAATGCTTAAAGTTTATGAGACTTGAGATGTGGCTACTTGTCAGAGCAATTATGGTGATGGCAGCAATAGTGAGGCTTGCTTCTTAGTGGCATGTCAGGACCGCATGCCATGTCCCATCAGAGTGGATGGCTATAGCAAAGTTGGCAGATGTTGCTTGGTTTGAACAACTGTCGCAGGCCAGTGCCACGTCAAGTGAGGAGCCAAAGTCGGGAGTCTCCATCTGGAGATGGAGCTGAGGCCGACAACAGTAGGGAGCCGAGGCCAAGGGTAATAAGGAGCCGAGTCCGAGAGCAGTAGGGAGCCGAGGCCGACAGCGATAGGGAGCTAAGGCCGATGATAATAGGGAGCCGAGGCCGAGCAAGTGGCAGCCAAGTTCGACGGTAGTAGGGAGCCGAGGCCAAGCAGGTGTCAGCCGAGGCCGATGATGGTAGGTAGCCGAGGCCGAGCAAGTCGCAGCCGAGGCCGACGGTGGTAGGAAGCCAAGGCCGAGTACGTGGCAGCCGAGGCCGACGGTGATAGGGAACCAAGGTCAAGGGCAATAGGGAGCCAAGGTCGAGAGAGTCTCCACCTAGACTCGAAAGCTGCTTTCGGAGAAGGCTCAGAGTCGGCCGCTTGGAGTCGATCGCCGAGGCCGAAGGAGAGTCTAGACTCGGGGACGAGGACGGAGTGTTAAGAGTTGGGGGCGACTATCTGGAAGACCGAAGGAGACCGGCATGAAGGATGGAGCCAAAGCTAGAGTCTGGACCCGAGAGGTTCCTGAGCTTGGTCCATAGAGACGGGAGCAGCTATCGGGGAAGACCAAACCTTCCTCAGAGACTTGGCCGAGTAGAGCTATGTCTTGCTGGTCCTCCCAAAGAGCAGCACCTGGTGCGTCTTTAGAAAAGCCTCTCCATGAGAAAAGGCCACATAGAAAGTAACCTCGCCACTCTCCAAGCATAATGACGACTGCCTCGGGATGGTACTGTGAACCGTAGCCCGAGTGTGGCCATTATGGGTGTGCCACCAAACACGGAAAACCAGAATTCGTGAAGGAGAAAAGAACGAGAAAGGCCGAGGCCGACACCGTTGATCAAGGGAGATGGCCGGGTCTAAAGGTGGCCAAAGCCAATGCTGACATCAATGGTTGAGTCCAGTCACCGTCGCCCATGGGGTCCATTGGCCCCATCAGGTACAAAGCAAAATTTAACCCCCAACATCATGACTTGGTCAAACAAAATTACATCATGACTTGGTCAAACAAAATTTTGATGATGATGAGAAACATGAAATCATGATAATGGAGGTAAAGCCATGCTTGGCATACCTTGGGCAAATTATTTGTTGAAGCATGGAGTAGAGATAGCACAAGAGCTAACTATCAACAAACTGTTGACTAAGATAAGCCTGATGTATGTTTGGCATATACAGTCAGGTGGGCCAATCCACCAACAGCAAAGTAGAAAGGAAAGAAGCACACCCCATAGAGATACAGTTTATCAGAAATACAAACAATGACTCTTCAAATGGTGAACTGATTCTCACTGAAATGGAAGCAAAGAAAAATAGATTTAAGACGCAAGAAACGAATGACACCCATTGCTGATATCAATGACCATTAAATATTATTAACATGATAGACACACAACTTTTGATGAGATGAACAAATTAAACATGCATGCTTTATCTATTTTGTCAGACAGAAACCAATGATAGCTGATATACTCCGAGAAGTCTCTCCCAACGTACTGTAGATTGATCCACCCCCAGTGCAGTTTGCATATGTGTATGGTTTTAAACGAACCCATTTTGCATGAGGAGCAATTCAATGCAGGATAGAGAGAATGGCTTTGAAAAAATGAATAACTTAATGCCCCTAAGACATTAAAATTATAAAGAACTAAAAGAAAATATGAAAAGTGGTGCAACTGCTGCTAACTGACACTAAATAGCTGACATGCTGATAGCATATATATGGTAAAATTTACAAACACAAAGCGAAGTAGAAACAGAGATTCTGACAAACCTATTTGGTCTGGTGGTTCACCTTTGAATTAACAGTGTTGTCGTCCTGCTTCCTAAATTTGCTGCTCGTAAAACTGCAAGAACTCATGAACGCCATCTGCTTTCTAAAATCATGACATTGTCAAGATAACTGGGAGAAGGTTGTGAGAGTACCTTGTGGAGAAGTTATCAGTGAACATAGCCTTCCAGAAAAGTATTTCATGGCAAAACTATTTAGTCTGCTGGTTCCCCCCTTCAATTCATATAGTTTTCATTGTGCCCACTCTTAGGAGCTTACTGCCGATGCAACACACAGTAACCACTTCCAAGATGAGACTGACAAGATGACTGGGATGGAGATTGCGAGAGAACAACCTGCATGTTTCATTCATTTATTACAACATGCAAATCCCATCGATTTGGTCTCAAGACTAAAGGATTCTACTTTGTTGCCGGCCCTTGTCTTAGAACAAGTAAAAGGATGGTGAGCTACATAGGTCATATTTTCTGCAAGTTACTGAAAAAGGCAAGCGATACGACCGAAGCTGTCAAAATTGTTGAAGAAGATGAGGCTGGGGCAACTGTTGAGATATCTAGAAAGTGAGATTAATATGGCAATGCTTTTTTTTTCATTTTCTTTCCCCTAAACTCTTTTTGGTACTAGCAAAGGCAAAAATTGATGGAAGAAAAAATGACACAAAAAGCGCACACACAGAGAGAGAGAGAGAGAGAGAGAGAGAGAGAGAGATGCAGTGAAGTCTACTTCATTTGACGAAGGCAAGTTACATCATAGGAGGGCAATTTACGCCCAGGAGATACAGGCCGTGCTGATGACATCATCATGAGGGACTGGGGATCTCTTGCAAAGAAACTCTGGGAGTCGCCTTCTGAAGCATCAAGCACCCTTGATGTAAACTCTTTTGGCATACCTAATAATTGGTCAGAGAAATGATCACCCCAGATGTCATAGGTAAACTCTTTCCCAAGCACATCATTTTGCTCTCCTTTTACAGCTTTATCTTTACTGAGCTTGGATCCTGGAGCACGAGCATGTGGAGCAATAGGAGAAGTTGCGGCCAAGAAACTTGGCGCAGCCAAAGCGGGTGCACACCACCTTGAGCTTGGAAGAGTAGCGGAAGGCAATAGAGCTGACCTCTCAGTTGATTTTCTGGATACAGGAGGTTGCTCTTGAGCAGACAGCAGGCGGGTATTACCACCACGTTTCTCAGCTTCTCGTACTCTTGCTCCCATAGGAACATCACCATCATGTTTCTTCTGATGCTTTTGGCCTTCAGAAATGCCGAGATCAGAAGCATCAAGAGAAGAAGGCCATACTTGTTTCGGAGTGGCGGCATTTGGGGTCAAAGGTGAAGATGGAGTCGAGTTCCCACTCTGACTACTTGAAACTTCAACTTTTGCTGCTAATCCTGCACCAATGGTTTTTTTCTTTCTTCTTCTTCCTTTTTCTTTAACAATCCTTATAGTGAGATTACCATTTTGCGGAGTTTCTGGCATATCAGAGTCAAGAAATTCAACAGGTTTTC
Source organism: Calamus simplicifolius (assembly GCA_900491605.1). Taxonomy (NCBI): domain Eukaryota; kingdom Viridiplantae; phylum Streptophyta; class Magnoliopsida; order Arecales; family Arecaceae; genus Calamus; species Calamus simplicifolius. The sequence continues at coordinate 2,220,614 of UESW01003952.1, forward strand.
TTGTTGATGTTGGTGATGAGAATGTGGTCTTCTTTTGATGATCAGAATCCTGCTTGACCTGCATCCTTTTAGGGTTATCATGAAGACCACTTTGACAGATAGGATATCTGTTGCCACAAGCAACCTCAGATTTCTCGTCTTTCCTAATTGATCTGCACAATCCATCAACATTAATAAAGTAATAACACTATCAAATAAAATAAGGTGTGAAATTTAAGATTAAGGCATCACCTCGAAATTTTTGTGCTTTGGTGAAGGTGAGAAGATTTTCCAACATTGCTCTTGATATTCATGGCATTCTCAACCTTGTCATAGTAATCTCCAGCACCCAACAAAAAGGACTGGGGAACAACGCGGATAAACATCAGAAGAACCATCACAACAGCAGCAAATATAAGTACAGATACTTCCCAACGCATTGCCAAGGAGAATGACTTCCTACAAGGATTGAGCATATAAAGTGGGAGGCTTGCTTTCATTGGTATCACAAAGATACCAGCAGCCATGGCCAACTCAAGATCTCTATGAACCACATCTGCAGAAAAGTCTGGTTGATATGAAATAAGAAGCCCCACGGATTCTCCTGGTGCTAGAGTAAAACCTTTACAGGCGTGAATCATGAACCCATCCAAACCACAATCAGTTCCTGAGACCTTTAGTTTCATCACCTCAAGTGGAAGTTCGCCTATGTTTTTCGCCCTTATCTCCTTGGAAAATCGATGATGACAGGGAAGACTGGCAGTTTCCTTGTGGGAGGATATATTGTGATTCATGGGTAAGTCAAGATTGAATTCTAGCTTCCACACAGGTTCAGAGCCCTCAAGAAGAACTAGCGAATGTGAACCACCAAATGCTCGAAGAGATAGCCACTCTACACCTGAAAGATTATTTCTTATCAAAGCTGAACTCATCCACATGCATCGGTTAGAGGGGTGAAAGACAACCGGCCCAAATAGAGCACTTCCATAAGGCTGTACAAACGCTTCAGTTATTGCCGAATCTGAAATCGAGAACCCAACCCTAGTTTTCATGGAGCCAGTCTCAGTAAATCTACTTGACAAGCTTGGCTCAGAGAAGTCACCAGAAGATTTGCATTGTCCAATTATCTCCCCTGAATTCAGCACAAGTTGCATTACAACAGGTTTTTGGCTAGGATTATGCACTGAGATCCACTTGGAAATATGGGACCCAATTTGAACCACTGGAAACAACAACTCATGATCTTCAAGCACAGAAATGTCAGTTGTGGTGCCTTGAGATCTCCAGTTTCTAAGTATCAGCTCATCAGCTTTAACAGCTTCCAAAAGTTTCATCTGCATAAATGTGTGGAAAACATTTGTTAATAATAGCTTATTTTGTATCCGCAAAAGGTTTCTAGAATATTATGTTTGATATCTATTACAATCCGCCCAATTCAAGTAACTAGATATTGTAGCATCAGTAGTAATTGAGTTCTGCAATACGGTTATAACTGTTAAGCACCTGTGATTAAAGCCTATAGAGCAGGTGGTAAGTCCACAGAAGACCTAAATTCCTAGTCAATATATTACCCAAGTGAATCCAAAAAGATGTGCTAGACTATAACACTTTACATGACAACAAATAAGCAAAAAAGCTCGTTTCATCACAGCACAGTCTTAGTAAGTTGGACTCCCAGAAATGTTTTGTGATCCCACAATAATCAGTTTATTGCCACAAATGTTCAATGATGATCAGGCTACAGACAGATAAACGGATAAATATAGATCTAGCTAAAGAGACACATGTGCAACATAAATAACAAATTTGATCCCAACAATCGACAGAGTATCAAGTTATTGCTGTTCCAAGATAGGGCATCTATTGGTGGTGCTAAGACTATGCTTTTACTCCGAACTGCAAAGACAATCCTCAGAAATAAAGGGCAACTACATGCCACAAAATAAGACAAATGGGCTAAGCTGCATATTGGCATTATATTTGCTATTTCAGGTAGAAAACGGTCTGATCCAATGCCAAAAAAGGTTGTATATCTACAAATAACAGCATGATGGGTGATGAAATAGAAAACATTGAATGAAAAGAGTGCAACTCCACATCAAGAACCAAGTAATTTCAATGACCTTTGAGCCTGTAAATGGCATGGTGCCAGTGATATAGTACTCAAAAGCAAGGAAGACCAAGGAAGATTGTCTGTAGCCCTTCCCTTATGACCAACTTGGAACAAGGTACTCTATATGCCCAGGCCAAAAATTCCACCTTTGACTTGATTTTCACCTTATCAGAGGCTGTACAGAAATGAACCATAAGCCATGTGCCAATGCATCTTCTTGCTTTGGAGCTAACAGTCTGTCATGGGGCATGAGAAATTTTAAACACTCAGCCATCAATCATCTTAGGAGAAGCAATAAGACTCTACAAACAACAACAAGAACAGCAAAGCCTAGTTTCAAACTAGTTGGGCCGGCTACATGAATTCTTTTTCTCTATTCAACTTGATTTAGAGTTATATTTTTTTTGTAAGATGCACAGATTTTAAATATTTCTTTATCACTTCCTCTTATATAATTTTCGATCTATTTCTATATCTATTTTCTTTATACATGTATCAAATCACTCCTTTAGATAGGTATATCCCTTGGTCTACATTATAAATATTCAAACAATTTAAGTCGTCATTTCCTTAATTTATCCTTAATTGGTACTACCTCTAATTTTTTACCAATAACTTCATTTCTTATTCTATCTTTTCTTATATTATCATTCGTTCATCTTAACAATTTCATTTCATCCACATTCATCTTGTGTCCATGTAATTTTCTAGCCACTCAATATTTTTATACCACAAAGTATAGTCAATCTTATGGTTATCTTATAAAATTTTTTCTTTAATTTGACAAATATTTTATGATCATATAATATTCTACTTACACTTCTCAATTTCATCCAATCTACTGTTGGGCCTGATGTGGTGCTATCAAGGCCCAGGTTGGGCTAACTTGTATTGGATTGGGTATGGGTCTAAGGTTGAGATTAAATCAAGTTACGGATACGGGCTAGGTTATTTTAATCTCTTTGGGTTAGTCCATGAGAGTTTGTTGAGTCTAGGCCAAGCCCATTTGGACATGTATTTAAACCTTGGTTTCTAGGATTTGGATGAATAAAAACATATTCTTTTCTCCCAACTTTAATTTTTTCCTCATCACAGCCGCCTCACGCGGGCGTGGGATGGACGACTTCATGGGTTTCATGGAGTCTCGCCCAGGAATCAAATCACTTCCAGGAACCGTACCATGGGATTAGGATTCTGTCGCATGAACCAGGCACGTGAAGAGAGCATTGACGGTGGAAGGGAACGAGAAAGTCAACGTCCATCGCGTGAGGGCTCGCATGGTTTCTTTTTGGTGCTTCACAGGATCTGTACATGGAGGGATCAGAGAATGTGTAGTCCACCCATGAGAACGGTGAAATCCAAAGAGAAAAAAAAAACACCATAGAATCTAGTCATGGTTTGTTGACAAGATAAGGGTAAAAGCTCTCCAGCAAGAGATCCCACTGTTCATGAACCACTAAACCCCAACACCTGCTTCAATCGTATGGATAACATCATCCCCAATCTCTTCTTATAAATAATCAATCCTAAATATAAAAAATGATTACTTTTAAAAATTTTATGATCCTTAATTTTTACTTTAAATTCACCTCTATGTCTAATTGTACTAAGATTACATTTCATATATTTAGTTTTTGTTCGACTTAACCAAAACCCTTTAAATTCTAATGCATTTCTCTATAATTTTAACTTACTATTAACCCCAATCGTAGTTTCATCTACTAGTACTATATCAAACTCTCACAACCAAAGATTTTAGAGATATCATGTCTCATTTTGGATGACTTGGATCATTGTTCTAGGTAGTAAGATCAAACATAACTCATACACAATTATATACACTACAATTAGAGCAAATGACATTTCAATACGAATCATAGGAAACAAGCTTAAAAATAATGGATTGGATCCATCATGTATGCTACAATTAAGGTAATAGACTTTTAATAACTTTTTTCCTTCAAACTTGCGCCATTTGGTTATACTTCTATTTCCCACAAATTTTTCTACAAAGTTGTTTGTTGTTATTAATTTAGTGCACAATATATGTTCACAATGTGGGACTTGTGAGGTTCATAGATATTCAAGCTTTACTAAAGGAGACCAATGTGGATGCTAAGGTTCTAAGTCCCAATGGATGGGGGGATCCTTGCCATCCCATCCCATTCTTATGAGTTCTTATGAGAAAAACAAGGTGGAGATGGGGGTAGAACTCCGAAACCTACCTACATAGGGAAAGAAGAAGAAAGAAAAAGCAACTAGAAATAAAAAAGAAGAAAAGGAGAGAAAGAAGAAAAAGGAAACAAAAATAGAAAGAAAGAAATAGAGAGAGAGAAAGAAAAGAAGGAGAATAAAAAAAATAAAATAAAGAAAGGGAGAAGGAAATAAAGGAAATAAATAAGAAATAAATGAAAGAAAGAGGAAGAAACGAAGGGAGAAGAAAAATAAAGAGGGAAAAAAGGAAGAAGAAGAGAATGAGAAAAAAAAAAAGGAAAGGATGAAGAAAAAGTAAGAAAGAAAGGGAAAAAGGATGAAAGGAAGGGAAAAAAAAAGGATGAAAAGAAGGATAAAAGAAAAAGAAAACAACAAACAAAGAAAGAAAAAAAGGAACAGAGGCTAGTAGGAGGGGGTAAAATAGCAGGCATCTTGTTTGTTGGAGTAAAAGAAAGGCAACCCTATACCATAGGATTTAAAATCTTGGTGGATACATTAGGAAGGAAAGCAAATCAAAGGTCAATATATACAAGTTAACATAAATAGAAGTCAATTAGGGCAGGATAAGACATGAATAATCAGTAGTGATCAGCATGTTGTCAAAGCATGTAAAAGTAAAGAATTAACATCATGATCCACAACATTTGTCCTTTGGCTGCCTAGAATAAACACTAATGTCACCTTCAAACGTTTTACAACTTCAAGACCACAGATTTTGCAGATACTGAGACTCTACAAAGGTTCTGAGACAAACTAGCACCGAAGAGAAACTTTCATTCAAATCACTGTGAAAGTTAAGTTCATCGTTGGTATCATATAGCCTTCAAAACCTCTTTTATGACCTGAGACTCATGAGGGACCTTGGGTCCTACAACTCAAATGAGACTACAAGTCATTGGCCTAGGGATTGATCAACTAAGAAATCATGCATGGATTCAGTTGCCCTTAATTAGTGATTTGCTCCAGTAAGCTTCAGGTCTGAATTCCTAACAGCTTCCCAATTTAGTTAGGGACTAAGATCAGATATCCTTAATTACGGCATCAAAATGATCATGCATCAAATCAAAAGGGCACATGGCAGACTCTTTACAGACTCTCCGATACTGCTATTCTTATGAGTTTAATCATTTTGGATGACCAATGCCAGGATCTTCAGCATTTGGATTTTGATGCAACAGTATGCAGTAGTCACACATCAGAAACAAAGCACACTCTCCTTTCCGTTTGATAATTGATCCATTCTAGTCAATCAGGCGGTCTTCCAGCATGAATGCTAAAATCTGGGGCCATAGGGTATGAATTTATTAAATTCAAGATTATCCTAGTGCCACATCAGTTTAAGGTATATAGATCAACATCAGCATCGTGTTCAATTTTAGTCTAAATGCTGCTAACTTTGTCAATTTGTTAAATTCAAAAAAAGGGAAAAAAATTGTCAATTCAAGCGTACAGAATGTACAAAACATGCCTATTCACTACTACAAAGCAATCCAAAATAATTAACAATTTCATAAACAATATTTAGAAACTTTTTCAAGCAATTTGTTCTAGTTATAGGCACAATAAGGCATATCATATCCATCTGTTCTTGGGTTCTTTATCTGCATTATCCAATTTTTACACCAACAGCTCTAGTAAAAGCCAAAGTACGAAAAAAAAATCCAGAAAAATACATAACATACTCCAATATACATGATAGCTACCTGCAAACTACAAAGCATGGGATTCATCTATGTATGACAAAGAAATGACAAAGGGCACTACAAATTCAGCTGCACCCATTTACAATGATTAATTTTACAATGAACTCCAATTTTCTAATCCTTTTTTTTTTTTTTAAGTTGCTAATCTCTTGCTACATATTAACTATAAAGGCACAAAGGAGAAGACAGGTGGTTGGAGTAGCTAAAATGAGACTGATAAACATCACTAAGAACCATAGATGTAGGGCAGCTAATGCATTAATACTTAGAATGACCTCTCCCTCTATCTCATGTCTGTTCTCTAAATCCTATGCTTTGATTTTTGGGAGCCTAAAATGATACAATACTATTAACTTCAAAACGAAATTGGCTGATGCTCTACCTATTGGCTTTGCTGTTTTCATCCTTAAAAGCCATGCAGGAATAAATTGAGTTCTCCATTGGTTAAAAATAGCACAACTTGGGGATATAAAACACGAAAGGTTGTGGTATTGATTCCTAGTGATTAAGCTTAGGATAGGATGTGGTCCTCTAGGCACCCATCCCGATAGATGCCTAGGACTTGGAACTTGGAACCACCCCATTACCATCCCTTGCTTTCAACTTCCGCTTCTTAAAAAGCATCTTCACAGTATCCAAGTTTGAGTTACTTTTATGAGAAACTGAATATGAATAAAATACTCATTTTTCTCTATCCAGCAAACTCCTTAAGTTTTTTAAGAAAATATACAAAAATATTATTACAGCAGTGTTCCTAAAAATATATATGTAATTACACTAACTAGATGCATAGGATGCCCTTAAGACTCAGGAGTACAAAGCACTCATTAAAACAGATTGATGCAGAGCATTGAACATAAAGTTTTTGATAAAAGAATAAATCAAAGGAACAGGAAATAATTCTTATAATCAAAACAGACAAATTCAAAATTTTATTTAGGCAAAAAAATCACATGAAACAGAGAGAGATAAAAACCAAAAGTACCTTTGTGGGAAGTGATTCTTCAGTAATGGTCCCTACGGATCCTGTTCTTGCATTTGTCAAATTTTCCTTCTCTTGTTGTGATGTCGATACAATGTATGATCCATCAGACACAACAATACCTGAGCCAGGGGGATTGTTGAAACAGGCATGGACCAAGTCCTGGCAGGGAATCCTGATCAGTGGACTGGCAGAATCATTCGTCACTATCAATAGCTTACAGTTCAGATTTAGGCCAGGGATTTCAGAAGCAATATCCTGTGAGTCAGTAGGAGGATAACTAATCAAACCTATCTGTGTAATGGTCCCAGGAAAAAGAATTAACCCTTCCATGTATTTTACATGGAAAAGCTTTTGACTTTCTGTAACCTCACTAATATTTACCACACTTAGTAAATATGATGCTTCATTTCTTAAAGAGAGGGAAAAAATTGATCCCTTTCCATCACACGGCACAAGAGGTTCAAAAAACACAGAAACTGCACCAGTTGAATCCTTGTAAGTTGCCCTACCATGTACTTCTAGTTCAAGAGGAATGATAACCATATCAGTCTTATCTTGTTTTGAATCTCTCAGCTTCATGCAGATTACTCCAAAAAATTTTCCTTCCAAATGAGGCCACAGCTTCATTCCTATGACAGTTTCAGTGTTGTGAGGCAGCACTGCCCATCGCTTATGGGGCCTAATATCTAACCATGATAGTCCCAACTCATAAGACTTTGCAGGAAAACGTTCCTTATCATTTAGAGAAGAATCAAACTCATTGAAAGACTGCTGAAATCCTTCTACACTACAAATAACATGTGCAGCATGGTTTGAATTTCCAGATGAAGAAATCCATGTGGTCACTTCTTCCACAAAAAGCACATCATCAAAGGGATTGTACAGAGATATATTTCTATTCAACCTCTCATCTAAGGATATGTCAAGGCTTAAAGGCTCTATCTTGTATGGAGATTCAACGGCTATTCCTTTAGCTTGAATAATGAAACCCCCAATACTTGTCTGTAGAACAAGATGTGCTGATGACAAACCCAACCATCTCGGTAAGAAAATAAAAGAAATCGAAGCAGACTCTCCTGGTGCCAATGACAGATTCTGGAAACCATATGCATAGAACTGCAGATCAGTACTAAATGGTTCATAAACCTGCAAGACGCTGTCATTGTACATGTTCGTCACAGTAAAAAATGCCAAGAAGGGGAGTACAAATTACTGGTTCCCCAGTCTAACATAGGGGGTTTTATCTCTATATCTGGCGATGAGGAACCATCAATTAAGCCCGCATCGATATCTTCGGCATGGTCATCTGGCTCAACAGCTAGCCCGCTCGATGCCTTTATCCAAACATCAGGAACCAGTGGTGGTTTACATGAAGCAATTCTATCTTCATCAATGTTCTTCTCTTCGGAACGCAACTGATCATGGATTCCACTTGAAGCATCCACTGAAGTACAAGAAACAACACCACCATCGGACATCTTATGCTCCGCGAATTTGCTTGGATAAGCCGAGCTCTGCGACGCTTCCAAGGAAAGTTTTGGCAACCGTCCGCTTCAGCCAGGAAGCCTGACAAAGTGGATGGAAAGCAGAAAGAGCCAGAGCCAGCACAAACATCCTGATCCCAAGACATCCTGGCGAGCTCCCCCAACCAGGGACCAAGCTGCCAACATCCCCATAAGAACTACACCCATCACACACCGCCGCCGGCCGTCCACCATCGAGACACGAGGCCAAGCAGGCCTTTCCGGCACATGGCATGAACGGAGGCACGCACAGCAGCACCCAAGACCACACCAGAATCATCTGAAGTCCGACCGGCCGGCCCCGTGTGCATCTCCTGGAGACAAACACAAAACCTCATCAGTATATTACTGGCAACTATGATTTCTAGATAACAACAGCGAATCGGCGGTCAGAAAAAAAAAATACCAAATTGGACAAGAACGTGTGTTAAAAAAAAAAAAGTAGATATGAAGAAAAGAAAAATTTTGGCCTATGAGGAACATCAAAATCCTATTTTGATCATTCCTTTGTATGTAAAACTTCATCAGAACCAACTACCAATTAAAATCCCATCTCAATCCTTCCTATATCTATAATATCAAGCCTCTCTATCTCTTTCTCTTCCTGTTCTTCCACCAGTCATGCTCCAAGAACTGGGGCAAAAAATCGTGCATCTAAAGATAGAAACCCTTCTAAAACTATGGGTTTCTGAGCTCCAATCACATCGGAACCTATCAAGCCCAGTCCATATGGATTGGTTCCAGGCGCCGATGGAAGAAAGAAGAAGAAAAGAGGCGAAGATAAGCTCAAATGAGGTAGAAAAAGGGAGGAAGGGCGGGGCGAGACGGTGGGTGTACCGGGAGGAGCTGCGCAGCTGAGCGGCCCCACCTGCCGTCGATCCTCGCATCATCCACGGCGGAGAAGCATGCAGGTAGAACGGGCTCGGAGTTTCTCCAGGGTCTCCCTACCGCCCAGAGAGAGATAAAAGGGAGAAGAGAAGGTGGAGCAGAGGAGCAGGGGAAAGGGCGAGGCCGGAACGACGGAAGGAGACTTCAGTGGTTTGCCAAGCGAATAGGAATCCACATAACGAATTATTTTATTTCATCCTGGAATGACCAATATACCCCTGGCGTATTGGCACGTGTGACGCAGTAACGGGGGCAAGCTCTACGGTGTTATATATATATATGAACTATGGTGTGGGTTCACGCGTGCGAAGAAGACGCAGGCCCCGTCCATCATTCTGGGGATAGTTCGCTCGTGTGGGATGCAATTATCTACAAGCTTCTTTATAAAAGATTTGTTAGTAAATAATCAATAAATGCATCAAAATTGAAAAAGATCTTTTCTTAAAAGTTATATTTAGGAAGTTTAAATCTATGTTATTTTAGTTAGTTTTTAATTAATTTAGATCTATGTGTGCGAAGAGTTGTAAATTCTAAGACGGCTTGTAATTTATCACAATAACTAAGATTATGAGGATTAATAAATCGATAAATATCATTTTATATTTTTAAACATGAAAGTATGTGCTTGCTTGTTAATAATTTTAGCATTATTAGCAAATTATACAAGTAAAAATAAATATTTATTTTTTATACATAATTTTTTTTGTAGAAAGCTAATAAGAGATTAAGCAATGGTAAAGTGATGGACAGTAGAATTTTCTTAAATTAACTGCTACTAATCACTTATAGATATTCAATAGCTAAACCAAATAGGATTTTAATAACAATTGTTTTAGTCTTTAGTTGGATTTAGGGTAAATTTGAAATTTAAGAAGGTCATCTCAATTTGAAGGTGAAGTCTTGGAGGTGTCCTATGGAGCTTTAAAGTAGGCTTTTTATTACTTAGATAATGACATGTGGATATTTTATTATGTTAGTTGAATCCTTAATCCAAATATAAGAATATAATACCATGGATTATTGTACTAAAGATGGTCTCATGCGATAATCTCAATGCATGTAATAGCATAAAGAAAACAAAGTTTGCCTAGTCATCACCTATCGAGTATTGTAATCCTAGCATATTAAATTTCATTTATATTTTTAACTTTACCTTTTTTTTTTTTTTTGAAAAAACCATCTATCAAATTCTTAATTTATTAGCTAACATCAATTCATTGTCACATAATCAAGATTAATCTTGAGGTCAAATGGTGAATGCGCCACAGGATTATCGCACAACCCATGGAAGTTCACATTTTTGCATCCATGACATGCATCGATGTATGCTATAAGTGGCCATGCAAGGTCTCAATCCATTGCGTTGTCGCTAAACCCGTTAAAAGCTATAGTTAGATAAAACCCAAATAATAAAACCGCATAGGTTGAGAGGTCTCATCTAATAAATATTAGAGCCTCCAACCAAGGGCATTTAGTGTCCCCATGACTGAGCTCAATGCATAAGAGGGATTCTCTTATAGTTATTCGGTGGCTTCGCACGATAAACCCTATTTTCAGTGATATTCGAGGTATCCATAATGTTCATATCCATCACATATTGAGTTGCGGCGGCTGTGATCCATCATGAAGGTTCTTGATATGGATGTAGGGTAATCTTTATCCGTTATTCTTAAGTAATTTTGTACTTTAATATTTTTGATTGATTCGTGTCTGTACTAAAAAAAAAAAAAAATTAAGGGCATATAGGGCATTGGCATTTAGACTGGCGGATGCCTTGGAGCACGGAACCACATCAAATCTTAGAACGTATTCTTCCATTAATTTAACGATGTTTTAATGTTTTATAAGCCTTTTAGCTTTATTGAGCCACATGAAAAGAAGCCCATTCGCGGCTCTCCTCAGCACGAGCGAATCACTCGGACCGGGGGAAAATTATATATAAAATTACTGATAAAATGCTTGCCAACTGTGCCCTAACGGCCGTTGATGAAGGAAAACGTACTCCCGGCGGGCTACGGACCGTCCCCTCGGCGGCGCTATCGCCATCCCTCAGATTCCCGGGGGTTTGTCGGCGACCGCCGTTAAGTTCCAAGGCGACGACCAGGGAGGGTCCGCCCCGTTGCGATGGGCACGAGGGCGGGGTGGGTCCCGCCGTCGGTGTCCGTTTGTGGGTGAGGGCGCGGGTTCGCGTGGCTCTCGACGCCTTTCGGCCCACGGCCGAGGGCCCATGGAATCCCCGGGTTCCGTCTTTGCTTGCGGGCGTGGGGCCCGTCTCGGTCTGGGTGTGCGGTGCCGTGTCTCCGTCCGTGGGCAGGGGGTTTTCAAACTTTTTCGATGGGAAAATGGGACCCGGAATTGGGACAAGTCCACATGGCCTCCTCGTTTCTTCGGGTGGAACCCAAAAAAAAAAAAGAAACGATTCCAAATTAACTGTAGATGGTCGCGCGAGGAAGAAAAGTGATCAGAATCGTAAGCAAAAAGTAGTGGTATAACTAAGTCGAAATAGTTTACGCAAGTAGCTCAAATTGATTTAAAAAATATTTAAAATTAACTTGTTGCTTATCGAGTTTAGCTGAGTCGAATTCAAGTATTAAAATACTTAATTCAAAAAGCTCGTGAACTTATCGAACTTATATAATTTTACTATTTTATCCTTTAATTATATTTATTTAATAAAAAAATATTTTATTTTAATTAAAATTTATTTTTAAAATTTTTATACATAAATTCAGAAGTCGAGTATACCGAGTATTAGTTCAGACTCTAAATAAAAAACTTGTTCGAGTTTGAATCAAGTTTTAAGCTTCAAATTTTAGAGTTGATTCGAATTCGACCTTGACATTATATTGACTCGACCCGATTACATCCCTATCGGAAAGAGTGATTGTTGTCGGTGGTTGATTGAGAGAAATGGATTTGTGTCTACCATGGCTATATACTATGTAGCTTAGTGGATCACGACATTGCTGATAGATAGAAGTTCAATGGTTTAGAGTCACAACATTGAGGGTGCTTTTTGATGATGTTGACTGGCAATTCAGATGGGATGACTGGATCAAGAGGAAAGAGAATGAGAGGGGTATTATTGGTGTGGTTCTCTCAAATAGTTTTCGAGGAGAGCCAAAGTTTAGTGTGCTGACGTGGTCCCCTCAAAATAATAATAATAATAATAAAAAGTACACGAGCCGTTTACGGTACTACCGTCGTTTGAGATGGTGGTGCGAAGTTTGGGCTGAATACCTCCCCCCACAACTGGTTTTTAATGTGGAGTGGTTTACCAATCCGTAATGAAATCACTACATGTTAGAGGATACTAATCCTAAACCATTCTTATCTCTGTAACCACCATCCAATACAATAATTTCATACCCATCCATTCTTAAAAATGGATATTTAAGATCGCTCCCAAATTATGGTATTAGATTTAGATTTAATGACCAAAACACCTCCAATCTATTAAAAAAATATATTGATATTATAATAATTTAATATAATAATTATAATGTTAGAATTTTATTATGGTACTCGATCTTTTATTATTGATTAAAAAAAGTTAGATAAAAATTCTTTTGATCAATTTAGCTTCCTTGATGCTGGTGAATCGGTAAATCCCAACAAAATATCTATACCCTTAAAATAAAATCAAATGATTGATATTTTTAATATTTAATAAATAAAAAAGTATTAAGGCAAAACCTATAATATTAATTATGGAACATAGTTATATTATTACATCATATTTATTATTATACTATAATATTATAAAAAATTTATCATCAAATTGGAATTTAATATACTTTAATATAATATTTAAAAATAGTATTATAATTTAATTTTTTAAAAATATTATAATAATAAGAAATATGAACTAATGATAAATTATCATGATCATTGTAAAATATATAGGAGATAGTTTTGGTATGGTATGATGATCAGTAAGCTTGAAATCTTATAGAGTATCAAACCATTTAATTACAGATATTAAAAACTTTAATTATTCAATGTATAGTATTACTTAGATCACTAAAGATAAGATCACTTTGAGATAAGGATTACGATGATCTAAAATTATTATGATGATTCCATTTAGATTATCAAATACTTCACTATATATGAGTATCAAGAGTTATTACATGTCATTGAAAATATTGCATAAATAATATTCTTTTATTAGTTTCTAAGTGAGAATTCATGCATCTTATAAATTCATTGCCAAATATAATATATTTATTGATTGAGATATTTTCATATTTACAATTTACAAATGTCTTAATTTATTTCAGATTTATGAAACCAATGATACAATAATCATAATATTTATAAATGAGAAAATAAAAATAAGTACATATCATGTGTCACTAAAAAAATGTGCATGAATAATTTTTTTTTTCACTAGGTGGCAAGAGAAAATTTATGTAACTCATAAATTTATCATTAAATATAATAAATATATTGATAGTTTATTATTAAGTCAATAATTATGGGGCGAATAAAATTTTTATGCATAATTTATAAATGTCCCAATTTATTTTGGGGTTATTAAAGCAATGATGCTATACATAATATTCATGAACGAGGAAATCAAAATAAAATATACACAACATTATTTTTTCTTTTACAGAGGGAGCTCATATAACTCATAAATTTATTGGGTTCATTTAACTCATAAATTTATCACCAAATATAACAGATTTATTGATTGTTGCATTATGAAGTCAATAATTATGAGACAAATAAATTTTTTATGCACAATTTAATTATTAATGTCTGCATTTATTTCAAGGTTATGAAAATAAAAATGCAATATTTGACTAGAATGCATTACATGTTATGAAAATATGCATTAATATTTGACTAGAATGCTTACATGTCATAAATTTGTTGTCAAATATAATAGATTTCTTGATTGTTATGTTATTAGGTCATTAATTATGGGATGGATGAACTTCTTATATATAATTTATAAATGTCTTTATTTCAGGGTTATGAAAGCAATGACACGCGCTATATCATAATATTTATGGATGAGGAATTAAAAATAAGTACACATCATCATGTCATTAAAAATGTTCATGAATAATTTTTTTACCAGGTGGCAAGAGAGAATTTAAGTAACTCATAAATTTATAGCCAAAAATAATAGATTTATTGATTCATTGTTAGATTGCCCAGTCAAAAATTGTGGAATAATAAATTTTTATGTACAACTTATAAATGTCTCAATTTATTTCAGGGTTATGAAATTGAGGATGCTATATTTGTAATATTTATGAATGATAAATAAATCAAAATAGTACTAATACGATCTTATCATTTGGCATTGGCAATGCACCTACTTTGCTCAGAAGAAAAAAGTATTAGTTGATAATGGTTTATGGTATATCAAAATAACTACATGAGCTTGTGATACAAGGGAAAGCATAGATGCAGTACATGTGTAAGGTATGTGGATTAATCTAACCAGTGTCCAAAAATACATGCATCCATATATATAACTATGATCGATCGAATGAAACATTTTGGCTTCTGATCGCTTTATAATGTATTTATGTGAGCCTATCTTCTCATGTTTTTTTATCACCACTAGAAATTTTTATCTTGAGAATCATGTAAATTTTATTGCTGCATTTAAATCAGCTGCAAAATTAGCGTTTAATTTCCCAATAGCCAATATTCTAGAACAAGGAATAAAACATGAAAAATATTGTGCATGAATGGTACTATCACTAGAAATCATGACCATAAAAATTTATGGTTCAACGTATGGATTTGTTTACAAGCGATCTACATCATATGGGTTTTTGAGTTTTGTTTTACCGTTAGTTGTTTGGCATTTTGAACTTTGTAGCTTATAGATGATATGAATAATAAAAAATGATAATATGCATAAATGATATACTTCGACTATATCTTGAAACTTATTAAGCTCTCCCTTACTTTTTGAGCTAATGTCAGACCGTGGTAGACAGGAGTCACTAGCATGCAAATATATCATAACTATAAAAATTCTGTGGATTAGTTGCCAAAGTAAATGGCATGACATGATCAACAACCTATTTTCTATTAAGACTGATTGACAACTGTTGACCTTTTATTGGTTTTGATGAATATAAAATAATTAAATGTAGTACTAATGATTTTATGGTTAAAATAAAATGATTTCAAATAAATTATAATCAAAGAAGATGTTACTTTAAATCAAGATATTCTACAAGTCAAATGAAAGATAACAAAAAGGTAAGGTGAAACTATTGTGAATGTGTTTTTTAAGTCCAAATGATTTCAAAAGTTCAAATGAATTTGTGATTTATATGAAGCATGAGTTTTTCAAAGGACTTCAAGTTTTAAACTTTTCAAAGGAAGAAACCCTTTTGTGGAGTGTTGTTCAAACGGTAAAATATTTATTTTTAAATATCTACTTATTTAATGAGCTAGTTGTATTCATTCTTAACATTATTGTGCTCTCATTTGGAGTTTCTTGTGAAACTTGAAGCTAACTTAGAAGGTTAGGTTGTAAGGGTCCTTTGTACTAGTAAACAAGAAGCTAGCCAAGTCAGTAGGGTTGGTAGTAAAAATTTTCAAGAGATTCTTGGAGAGTAGATATAGGTGCTAAGTTTAGCACCGAACCACTATATATTATTTATGTTTGTATGATCTAATTTCTATGGTGCTTGTATATTATCTTCCATGTACTTCACCTCACTTGCAATCAAACTCTGATTTTTATTAAAAGCATATACTTGTCAAATAATTTTTTAAAGAACCCAACTTATCCTCCTTTTGGGTTACATCATCTGAGCAACAACAACCACTTAAAATTCAAAGATACTCTAAAATGAATGATTAATTATATAAAATATATAATTAAAATAGATAAAAAAATATCATATAATATATTATAAAATTATTTTTTTGCCTAAGAGCTAAAGGACATGGGTCGTCCTGATTTCAAGTTTAAAATTCACATGATGAACCATAGCAGCCGTTACCCAGTAATATCATAAAGTCTTTTATTCACCATTCAGCCATGTCTATCACATGATAATAATAATTTAAAAATTAAAAAAAAAAGTTATTTTAGCTTTTTGAAAAGTTATCTCTTCTAGCTTGGTAAACAATCTCTCATCGCTTTCTTTTTTTGACATCCCTCTATACCTTTTGTTTTCTCCTTTTTTTTTCGTACTTTTTTATACTTATTTCTTTTCTTTCTTCCTGTCAATCTAGATATGATCAAAGCCATAATAAAAAAGCATAAACTCTTCCATCTTTTTGCATCAAAATTTTCTTTATTTTTTAAATCTTTCTGCTGCTTTGACAGAATCTCTTCATTTGGCTCAGACCATAAGTATCTGCATACCATATAATATAAAGCTAATATAAACATAATTATAATATTTTTTTTAAAAAAATATTATAAAAATAAAAATTAATTTAAATATATCTAAAACGCTTCATGCAACATACCGGCATGTGGTATCATCCAGATTTGAGGTGACAAGGGAGGAATTTAATTTAATTTTTTTTTTTTTTAGAAAAAAGATAGACAGAGGGGGGAGGAGTTTTTTATTCACATTTCTTTCTGCACTTTTTATAGATTTTTGAGTACCCACGTCAAAGAGAGAGAGAGAGAGAGAGAGTTCATGGAGGAGGTCTTGCAGTAGATCGATTTTGTTTCTGACCACAGTCTTGGGATGGAGAGTGACTGGAGAAGAGCCAAAAGCCCCACCGTCTCGATCAACATCCCCAACATTCCTGCCCGATAGCACTCCGAGGGGTGGGGATTGGGAGGAGAGGGATCATGAGAGGGACAGGAGCTCAAAAAGAGATGGAGAAAGGTTTGAGGAGAAAGAGCATGCGAAGAAAAAGGCTGGAAACCCTGGTCCCTTGGGGATAAATTAATGCTTGCGGGAATAAGGTTCCATCCAATTCGATGGAATAAATGATTACATCGCTAAATATCGAGTTTTTGGTGGTTAAGGAAGACTTGAACCTAATTCACCAATACTCAATTTAGTCTTAGGTCCAAGCTGGGTGCTTAAGGGTGTGTTTGAAATAGAAAATAAGGAAATATATTCAGAAATATCCCTGCTTATTTTCAAAATTCATAACTACAAAGAATAATTTGGAAAAAAAGTTAATCAAAGAGGATAACCCATGTTTAAATTATCTCATCAACTTATTTCCTAGGAAATAAAGACTGAATTTATTCCTTGAGAGCAAAATTGTTATTATAAAAAGCTGGTTTCCCTCAGCTCCAGGGATAGCTATAGCTATTTTTCTATCAAACACTTAGGTAGCGTTGGATTTTCAAAATACTATCCCTCCAAGGGATAGCTAAGAGAATAATCATTTTTTTTTTCAATAACAATTTTGCTCAAAGGATAGCTCCAGCTATTCCTAGGTTCCCTAGGGAATAAGTTCAAAGGATAACCCATGTTTAAACATGGATTATTCCTTCTGGTTAAACTTTTTAGACTTATCCTTTGTAATTATATCCTTTGGGGAATATTTCCTTATCCTTTATTTCAAATACAGCCTAAAGGTATGTGAATAGGGCGAATATGGATCATTGTCAAAAAAAAAAAAAAAAAAAAACCCTCAAAAGTCAAGAATTTTTTTGACCATGACTTAGGAGATCTGGGCTGGATTTAATTAGTCAGCTTTTTGGAATTCCTTGCCACTCCTGGTTTAATCCCTTCCCTGGCGAAATTTTTGAAGCCCCTTGGCAACGTATGAGAAAGGTGGTCCAATATTTCCTTTTCAAACAAGAATTAAAAAAAAAAAAAGTCTTTTGTTATATTTCTACCTTGATGGCGTCACCCGGGGAATGCAACATTTTGTAGTATAATTTTTGATCAACAACATTCCTTTGTTCCCACCTCCATTGTAGAATTCAATGGCGGACTCCTCCACGGAACCTTTCACTCCTATCATGGTTGCATTGTTGAGCATAAAGTTGATTCCTTGGCATGAATGTTGCCAGGTGCCTTTTCGAATTTCAATAATATTCATCATCAGCACCCATGCAGTCCGGAGATAACACATCCTTAATTTTCGGTCTGGATTTTGCTTGCTTTCTGCAATATAAAGAAAGCAGATTGTATTAAAAAAAATAAAGGTCAAAATATACTTTTGATCGTCAAACATTTCTCCTATATAGTTTAAGTTTAATCTCTCAAGAATATTGCATTCTTAATTATTTTATTATATAGAATTAATTACAATTAACACAGCTAATGTATCATCCTCGTTCTATCAATTTTAATTGATTCTATATAATTAAAGAATGTAACATTTGAAAAACTATATTGTAATAATTAAAAGTTTAAGAATTAAAAATATATATTTTTATAAAAATAAGATACTATTTTTTACCAATTTGAGCATTTAAAAGACTAGTTGTGCTTGCATCTTCATGTACGAAGGTACAAAAAAAAAAAAATCTTTAGAGCATTATTTAACATATCTAGGTTCAAACATGATTCTTAAATTTTTTTATTTAAATTTTAGTTTATTATAATTCAAATTTTTAGTAATTTCTTTACAACTTAATTCCAATGCAAGCAGTGGCATGGATGAAACTTTCGTCCGCTTTGCATTTCTCAATCTCAAAAAATTATAAAAACATAATTTTAATCTTTGCTAAAACTAAATTACTAAAAAATTAATTTAAATAAAATTAAAAAGAAAATAAGATAAGAATCGAACCTGAATCGAGATGTGTTAGACACTGCCAAAAGAATTAATTTTTATCCTTTGTGCAAATTATAAACGATTACAACGATTATCCAGCTCGATTCAAACTTTTCACCGAGCGTATAATTTAACTATTCTTTAAGATGTCTAAATAAAAATTAGTAAATATAAAATAAAAAAAATTAAGTTAAAAAGAAATGAGTTGGTGCTCTGTATTTGGTAATAAACGCTACCCTTTTTCCGTTCACGGATGGACCCTCGATTTCTCCGGGCTCCGCTGCTGCTAAGTGGAAGAGCTTCAGCTATATTTGGTACGAAGGCCTTTTTGAGGAATGAAAGAATGAAGATGGCTTAGAAGCCGGCGTTTTTTAAACACAATGAACGAGAGAGCGCGTAACGCGAGCGTTGCGCCACTCACGCGCGTGAGTCTAGCGAACGCCCGCGAGGCGCGAGCGGAACGAACGAGCGCGTCACGCGAGCGTTGCGCCACTCACGCGCGTGAGTCTAGAGAACGCCCGCGAGCATTCCGCGAGCGTTCTATTTTTTTTTTTCCTTTTTAAAACTTTTTCCAACAAAAACTTTTTTTTTTTCGAACAAAAAACGCTCGCGGGCGTTCTAATTTTTTTTTTTCCTTTTCTAAAACTTTTTTCCAAAAAAATTTCTATAATACCCATGCATGGCTCTCCATCAACTATTATGAGAGGAAGGAAGCCTTGTCACCGACGGCGTTCAACCGAACCAGCAAGCGATCGATAAGGACATGTCGATTGCCCTCGCAATGCAAAATGGACCGCTCGTTTGTACGTAGCTTTGAGGTCAAGAGCCATGCCATTGAACCCTCCGCCCTCGATATATATATATATATATCCCAATAACCTCCTGCCATCCTTTAATTTCAAGCCCACCGACTCCTTTGAACTTCTAGACATGGAATTAACGAGGATGGCGACTACCTTCTTTCTTCTTCTCTCATTCTCATGCTGCCTTCTCGCATTGCCGGACACGGAAGGACACGATGAAATCGACCGTCTTCGAAAGCTAATGAAGTCCCAAACCCAAAGGTCAGTTTGGACTCGTCAAACTTCAAAGAAGGCCTACTCTCCGGTCTATGCCGGTCCACAGAATGGACGGATGATGATGGAAGCCGATAAGATTGACGCATTGCCAGGACAACCGGCCGAAGGTGTGAATTTTGATCAGTACGCAGGCTACGTAACGGTGGACCCCCGCGCAGGGAGAGCGCTCTTCTACTACTTCGTGGAGTCCCCACAGGACCCTTCTACCAAGCCTCTGGTCTTATGGCTTAATGGAGGTAAAAAATTACTAATTAATTTCAAATCGTCGGGCTTAATATATCATAAAGTGGTCTGATTAATATTCGTAGGACCCGGTTGCTCTTCGCTTGGAGCCGGAGCAATGATGGAGCTGGGACCATTTCGAGTCAATAGCGATGGGAGGACTCTTTACACCAACGTCTATTCTTGGAACGATGGTGAACAATTAACCGATCGAGTTATTAATTAATTATTATTCCTTTCCGCTGTGTGATTGATTATTGTTGGCGCCTCAGTCTTAAATAAATTCTTTAGACCATTGAATTAATAATATATATTGCATTGCAGTGGCGAATGTGATCTTCTTGGAATCGCCGGCTGGCGTTGGTTTTTCATATTCTAACACGACGTCTGACTACGAATCGAGTGGAGACAGGAGGACTGCTGAGGATTCCTACTCTTTTCTTGTCAATTGGCTCGAAAGGTTCCCCCAGTTCAAGGCTCGCGATTTCTACATCACTGGAGAGAGTTATGCCGGGCATTACATACCTCAGCTCGCCAGCCTTATACTTGAAAATAATAAGATCACGAATCGAACAGTCATCAACCTTAAAGGAGTTGCAGTAAGACTTATAATTAATTCCCTTTGATTTACCTTCTTCTTAGCTGACAATCAATATTGCATGCTGAACCCCCCCCCCCATCTCGAGTTGCAGTAAGACTTATAATTAATTCTCATTGATGCTAGCTGTACGTACGATATAGCCCATACCGAAGAACCACATCGATCGATACTGATTCTCGAGACAATAAACCTTAATTAGTTGGTATATACTAATGAATAATAGCTACTTTGCAGATTGGAAATGCATACATTGATGGTAATACCAATACAAGGGCGATTTACGACTACTGCTGGACCCATGCGTTGATCTCAGACGAAGCCTACAAGGAAGTTCAATCAACATGCACCTTCGCTGGTCGAGATTATACTGCAGGCTGTTGGAGAGCTATGAACGCAGCTGAGGCAGAAGTTGGTATTATTGATACTTATAACATCTATGCTCCTCTTTGTCAGGACCCCTCCAAGGCAACTACTCACTCAACCAAATTGGTGAGGATCCTTCCACATGGTCGATTATTTCACTAGCAGAGAACGTTTCCTCCATCACTGACTGATGCAAAGGATATACTCTGATTTTTCCAGTCATTAAAGGAAGTTGATCCATGTGCCGAGTCGTATACTTTGTCATACCTGAATCTCCCAGAGGTGCAGAAAGCCCTTCATGCTAATGTAACAGGGTTACGGTATCCTTGGAATTTCTGCAGGTGATCCACCCATTAGCTTAAGCTAACCTATTCATTTAGGATAATGTGAACGATTGAAATCATGAGACATTTTATTGAGCAAACTAACCTTCTTGCTTTCTTTGTTAATGACAATGTTGCAGTCGCTTCGTTGGTGGAGGTCGTAATTGGACTGATTCACCCGATACTGTATTGCCTACCATTAAAGAGCTCACCTCAAGTGGCATTAGCGTGTGGCTGTATAGGTATGCTCTTCAATAAAAGTTTAACAACAACTAGAATAAGCAAGGACGAAAGCAATTTCTTATGACCCTCAGAGATCTACTGATCAATAATGCACTCTTGCAGTGGTGACCAAGATTTAGTTGTTTCTGTAACATCCACTAGATATTCTATAGACATGCTTGGACTCAGCATTGAAGAATCATGGCGTCCATGGTACACCAATGGCGAGGTAATCTTAAGGAATTCCCATGCTAAGTGTTGCTTATTCTGACACAGTTGTGATCTAATGCAAACATCACAGTTAAGGTTGATGATCATTCGTAAGATTACAAATCATCATAACGTGATGCTGATGATTATGGATTGATGTTTTGCAACGGCAGGTTGGAGGGTATGTGGTTGGCTATGAAGGACTGACATTTGCAACAGTACGGGGAGCTGGTCACTTGGTACCGACCTACCAACCTGAAAGATCACTGACCATGATTTCATCATTCCTTCAAGGAAAACTTCCCCCTTCTGCTGCATGAACACGACACTTCACATCCAAGCCTAATGATCTTTCATTTCAATGGTGGGTGATGGCATCCTTGATCTCGGCGCAAAGGTTCAATAAGCATCATGCATTCATCATGGCTTTATGTATTTGATTAAACCTTTGATTTCTTTATTAAATGTGGAATATGATGCACCGATGATGATGGTATTCTCATGTTAAAGTGATTTCTTCTTTCCCACTAAATAGATGTGGTGGAAATCTGGTGCTTTGAGAACTTGCATGAAGTTTCCCTGCTACAATCTGTCACAGATTTTACAGGTTTTTTGAACACAAATTAGAGAATTAGGAACCGCAGTAAACGTTATTCAGCTAAAATAATAAAACTACAGCAATTACACAAATCAATTGACTAAGACTGATGTAGGTAGGGATTATATGTCTACTTGGCAAGGGAATTCTCTTGACTCTATGCAACTTGTGATTACTTTATTGAAGAAACAAGGAATAAAGTAACAAGGACCGGCATGATCTTCAACATCAGCAAAGCTCAAATTTGTCAACTTCTTTTGGTTGTTGTTCTTTATTTTGAAGATTGTTCAACATCATATCTGGCATTATGTCAAAGCTCTCGAATGTCAAAACCTCCTTTATCTTAAAGGGGAAGAAAATCTGATACTTTTAAAAAGAGATGGGATAAGTTTATCTAGCTTGACCTGATTATATTTCCTTTTTCCCTTTTTTTTTTAGAGAGGGATGTTAAGTAGATGAAAAAAGAGAGAACAGAGACTGAAAGGGAAAAAGAGAGAAGGCTGTTTCTCAAGCCAATATGCAGACATGTAGATACTAAGAATTCAGAAAATTCAGCATCGGTGTTGATGACAAATGTTTCTCCATGAACAGATGTGAATGGAAAATTGATGAAAGAAAGGCTCATATCAGCTCTTGCTGCAAAAAAAAAATGACATTCTGCTCTGTGGACTCCTACAGTAGTTTGTGAGGATTGGTGACCAACCTTTATGAGGACGGTAGGTGTGGACTTTGTGACCTTCAACAGCCACTCATTTTTCCTCAAAATAAATTGAGAAAAGAATAGCCACAGTTCCTTCACAGCCGGATATAACTCTTTTGGCTTTTATGTGCCTAAACTTTGCCTCAACCATCATTAGAATTGCAAGATTACTGACGAGCATAAACAATCGTGGATCTGTGGTGCCTAAATGCGATTTATAACCTGAACAAACTAATTTGAAGATATCAGCCTTTGATGATTAGAATTACCTTGCTGTTATCATCCTTGTGCGAATGCTTAGCTGGCCATGCAAAATGTTTCAAATTACTTAACTGAATTGAAGATTTTTTCACTCCACTTGCATCAGAAAAATGCGGTTCTACCTTTAATTTCATCTGTTTACCTGGACCAAACCAGCAACCAGTGGCTGACCATTATACAACTCACTGCTAATGGTGCAAGAATATAGTAGTATGGTACTTTTGTTCCTGCAACATTAATTTCCTTCCTGCAACAGAATAAAAATGTTTATATGTCTACCTTAAATATTTTAAAAGCAAGAATATTTCTATCAATAGGCCCTTATGACTGTTTGATCTTATTAAACCTATCCCGACCATTCATCTTAGATCACCAAACCCTCGCATATCTAAACATGCCAGTATATAACTAATGATATCCCTAATCCTTATGGTATATTCCCTGTTTGCCTCCAATTCTAGCTTCTATACTGGACCTGTACTTGTGGGATTCCTTGGCACAGTTTTGTCCCTCTCCTTTCAGAGAGAGAGAGAGAGAGAGAGAGAGAGAGAGAGACTCCCACTTCAATGCCCGACTTAATACTTTGAAGAGGCTTACCTACAACCAAGTGGGGTTGAAGAGGCTTACCTACAACCAAGTGGGGTAGCCTAATGGTATTGTTGAGCCAGGGAAAAGTCTTTATACACCGCTCCTAATGCAACATGACCTACATCTGGAGCAGTAATTCATCCGCGTACGAGTCCACATCAAAAAATCCAAAAAATTCACCGGTAGATCCCGTACCATTGACGCATAAGTCAGCATGCAGACAAATCATCGCATTCGATGCAAGCCATGCTGCATCGAAGCAGTGTACAAAGAGTCAAAGACTTTTCCATTGAGCCATAGAACTTTGGAGAGCCTGGAAATGATGGATTATGACTTTATGGCCCATGAGAAGACAGAGGGTAATAGAAATCTCAATGGTGCCATCAAACTGTTTAGTTGGAAGGCCTATACATGGTCCCTGGTCAACATTGAGGTACACGTAAGATTACTATAGATAATTGAATCTGAATTAGAAGTTAAAAAAAAAATTTGGTATGAACAATACGAGCATAGTTGATTAGATATTTATTCCCCCCCTTCCATTAAATTTTACATCTTCAAAATAAGCCAGAATATGGAGACATGGTTGCTAAAGAGCATTATAATTACCTGGAATGCAGGATAGTCAATTGGCGTGCATCTGATACCTTTTAGGAGCTGTTTTGAGTGGAAGGGGTCATTAGAATAGAATTGTCCAGGCTTTAGGTTGCCAGAAGGAGATGGCATACCCGACGCCTTGGCAGAGGAATGAGATGACATTTTAGACATGGCAATGGATGCAATCAGAGCATGGTCTCCAGATCGATTACACAACTCTATATCTTGAGTTTCCTTCAATTTTGAATCTAGATGCAATTATATCTGTTGACTGCATTGTGAATGAAGCATCTCCAGATTCTCTCCCCTTCCCCAGGCACCTTCATGTCCCCTTAATCCTCCTCGTCCCCTTATTTCCTCCTTTAATTCTACTTTCCTTCGTCTTCTTCCCAACCGAGTGCCAGAGCTTTTCTCTACCATGAATGATATACTATTTCACGTCTGTTGTCAGTTTTGAAGTCTTCCAGGAAAAGAAGGAAAATATATAAGAGTAACAGATTATGGCAAAATAAGAGGCAGTCACTCCAACTAAGCAAAATCAGTAGGAAAAGCAATCATGCAACGACCATGCAAAAATGTGAATTCGCTGATATAAAAGTACAGTGTGAAACTCATCTCAAGCATTTTGCTTGTACAAGTTAAAAAAATTAAGAAAAATATCTTCATGACATCTCCTTTTTTTTTCTTTAATAACTGCATGACATCTTATTGCCATCACATTTTATCATGTATGGTAGACTGTTGGTTCTCCATGCTCTCATGATCACTTTTTGCACATTGTTGTTGACCTTTGAAGAGAAGTTATGCTGTTCAGTTGCAGCAAATAAGGAAATGTAATAGGAATCTGTGTAAGATATGTTGTGTACAAGATTTTGGAATAATAGGAACCAATCCTTCTGAAAATGTAAATCAATAGGGGAAAAAAATCAAGCGATGCATAGGTGAAAGTAAAAGGAACACAAATGTCCTGACTTTACAGAAGACCTACATTCTGATTATGTTTGTCCAAGTTAAACATTATACAAAAATCAAGAATTACCCTTCTCAATATTATGTTTGTCCAAGTTAAACAAATACAAAAAGTATCTACATTATATATATCACCTTCAAACTTTATCATGCACAGAAGACTCAGTTATCCATGATTTTATGATCACCTTTATATTGTTGTTGACCTTTGAAGAAGTTACTCATCTGGTTGCCCTCAATTAAATTGTGATGGGAATCTCTATATGCATGAGATATTGCTAGGTCGTCACAGCAATGATGATAGCCACACTTGCTTGTTCCAAGAAACGTCTTTCACTGAAGCAATGATCTTTAATGTTAAGAATTTTTCATGCCGTGCACATTTCCATATCAACAAACTAGAGCCTGGATTATGAAAAAACAGATTACAAGAGGCAAAAATAAGAAAAAGCATAGAACGCAACAAAATTATGCTACGGTTCATTTTAAGACATATAAGTGATTAGGCACAGTAGAACCTTTTGGAGTTGGTTGTGAACTCTTAGAGCTTCAAGGATGCTGTCAACCCACCTGTAAGCACAGATACAAGAATGCACCGACGACAAAAAATTATCAGTGGAACTTTTCTCTAGAAGACCATCAATCATGTGCAGGTGCACCTATTTTGGTTATAAACATTAGCATGTCTGAGAGGTTTCTAAGAGGCTTGCTGTCACATAAGTGATAGGCCACACAAAAGATCAGGTGAATTTTACTCAAGAATGGTACTCATAGAATTTAAAGGAGAACAGAGTGACTTGCAGTGCACAGTACATGCATATTAAAGAATCTCTTTCAGATACAGCATATAAAGATGCCACTTTAAAAATGATTTGATGGGGAACACAAAACCAAGAGATACCAATGAAACTAGTTGATGCAGGCTGTCAAGCATCTACGTCGACTTATTCATGCCATTCAAATTTTAATACAGAATATAGATCCAAAACAGGGAGACCTAAAAGATTTGGGTGCAAAGGTACCAAACTAAGATCAGAAAGTAGAATTACATTGAAAATCTGACTAGGAGCATCCATCCAAATTGAAGGCATGTTTTCTTCCCTTTTGGATTTCAGCTCTGTCAGATGCATCCACAAATAGTCAATCATGCCATTTAGAAAGATATTTTCAGACTTGCCACGGAAAAATAAAAAGGTATGCAACGTCTATCATGGAACATAAGCCCAAATGTTTTGTCCATTATATTCTTGAAGTCAGCAGCCATTACAACAACCAGGCAGCAATCTCCATTTAGTTATTGATTGATAATTTAATTATAAGAAAGGAATGAGACGTACCCTTCAAAACCAGGGTTTGTTGGATAATATACATTCTTCAAGCCTAATCTCTTTGCAGCCAAAGCAGTTGTCTCACCAATGCAAGCAACAGAATTGTCCCAATTCTCTAATTTCGATATGAGATTAATCCAGGTTCTGTTTCAGATGGTAGAGAATCAACTCATTAGCAATAAAGATAAAACAGGAAATCCATTTTGATTAAAGAAAAGGAAATAAAGAAAATAAAACAGTGATAATGATGTCAGAATAAAATGTCATGAACATCAAATGGGGAAAAAAACAAAGTTTAAGTGCCACCAAACTGAAGATATCCTGAAGAAAATAAAATTTCCTATGAACTTCAGATAAACCAAGTAGATGAAGCAATTAGATGATTAAGGGTCAGATTTTTTCTTCTTAATCATCTTGTCTGTAGTTACTGGAGATCATCAGGAAAGAACATGGTCATGAATCAAATGGACTGCAGTTCCACCATGGACTTATAGGAGGTGCCAAAATACTGAAGACATTGCAACCCGGAATCAAATATGATGAGAAGGTGTAATTGTTAAATTACCGTAGCGCAGAAGGAGAGGCTACTGCAACAACTGGAGCAGAAAGAGCTTGTTTTAGAACCATCTGGTCTACATCTTGAATAGCAACCTGATAAGTATAGAAAAAACATAATGACTCGTGTATTGGTCAAGCTCATATCACTAATTTTCACATCGGTAGCTTCCATTAACATAACTTGTGTTATCAGATATAACATCAATAAAACGAAATGATTATTTAGAAAAAAAGACCAGCAAATTATAAGCAACTTAGCTAGTCAGGTTACAAGATCTCAAAACATGTAGATAAATCAATAGAAGATATTGGACAAATTATATATGGAATTGAAACAAAGCCATTTTCTAAAATAGCAGTGATTTCGTCTAGGATCTAACAAAATTGACCACTGAATGCTCTTGTTGGACCCAAATTGCCAATTAACAATTCACGGGCCTTAATGAAGATCCTGTCACATTGCATCTTAGATGCAATCAGCCACCATAACAACACAACCGTATGCAATTGTAAAAATATTGTGTAATATAAGCACATCACAATCAGTTCAAAGTAATCATGATTACATGCATATGCCAATTTTTTGATAAACTATTTATGATAGTTACCTACAGAAGGCACTATAAATATGCACTTACAATTGTCCTGATCAGTGATCCCTTTCATCTAAAATATTCAGAATGGCATTCTGAAATTCAGAACCTGCAAGCTGTAAATTTAAATCTGCTATA
This sequence comes from Calamus simplicifolius, assembly GCA_900491605.1. Lineage (NCBI taxonomy): Eukaryota > Viridiplantae > Streptophyta > Magnoliopsida > Arecales > Arecaceae > Calamus > Calamus simplicifolius. The sequence goes on from UESW01003952.1 coordinate 2,249,062, forward strand.
GGTCTAGCTAGGTCAACTGGGCAAGTTAATGTGATTGATACTCATAAACCATTAATACATATTCCTTGCACTCTGAATGCTCATTTTGGAAACTTGCATACTCAAGAGGAGCTCTATAAAGAGAACAAGAAATTTGACTTGCCAGCAAATTTTTTAACTGGGTAATCAGAGACCAGAAAGAATGGCTCATTGTTCATCAATGGAACATTTCTTTTTTAATGAGTGTTATCTTCAGATAAGACTGATCATAGGGACAGAGGCCTTTCAGTTTTTCTATGGAATGGAATGCCTTGCATCCCATCTTGTCTCAATCCCCAAACCAACCACTTGCTTGGAATGTTTTTTTTTTTAAAAAAATATTTGTGAAACTTTAGTGTTCTAGTTAATTTTTAAATATTTTGAACTTGATAAAATACATCTATTTAAAATTGGCACTATAATGCATTGTGGTTGAGAGAGAACGAGATGAGACAATTGAGATCGGTTTCAGAATCTCCCTAAGATGAAACGTTTTAACTGTCTCGGCCCCTGTCCTGTCAAGACTTGAATCACTAATGCGGTGCATCAAGAAGATATGGACATAAGGATGACAATACCAATAAGAGCATCTTTTCTGTGAGAAAAATTGTTGTTTACAGCTCTAAAACAGAACAGAACAGAATAGAAGAGAAAGAAGGATAAAAGATGCATCTTTGAATTTGGCCAGGGCACACAATAAAGCTTCTGGAGGCATGGCCTGGAAGATGATTATAATTTACCAGTTACAAGGAGCTAGCTTTCATAGATTTAGGCAAGTGTGGCAGGTGATTTCTTTTCTAAAACAACTCAAGATTGTTATGTGTGTCTGTTGGAGGGGGGATCCCAGATCAATGAAGAAATGCAAACACATGAAAACATAAAACCAAGTATTTGTGATTCTACAGAGATGTGCTTTTTTTGGATTGCGACATTGCTTCCAGTAATAGCACGGAAGCCTGTAAATTTTGAATAAAGCATCATCATGTAGGCTTTGACAATAAGGAATCATTTATCAAATACCATTGTACAAATAGTTTTTCTAGTGCTTAATAAGTCCAAAGATAAAATACCTGGGTATTTGTTTCTGGATATTAGTTATACCATACATCATGGTACTTTCAACGACTCTTGTGTTACAGTTATCAATTATCCATAAACTTACTAATTACAATGCAGAAAAAGAGAAAGAAGAGAAGTAGCTTCAGGATAACAAATAAACTTGAAAACAGATAGACAGACTATAGAACTGTACCTTCTCTCTTTTATTTTCTAGTGACAAATGTTTATGACCCACAATCTAGGAAGAAATGAATCAAAATCTCTTGTTCGTCCTATGACTTCTTGAGATTGTACAACAGTGAAAAGGTGGACAACTTTGAGGAATTCATAATTTCTTTAATTGAAAAATGTAAGAAGTCAAGATTTTACAGTATTGTATGTATTCAGCCTCATGACCTCAAATCCTCGATCAGACAGGCCTTCTTCTGCACAAAGATATTAGAAGTTCAGATTAAAATAATAAAAGGACAAACGAATTTACCTTTGGCAGTAAACAATGCACCAGAAAGAATGGTGAATCCAAGAAAGGCAATAACAAGTTAAAATCTAGAGTGAAGGATCATCTGACATTCGACAGCATTGTTCATAATTTACTTCAGATTCAAGGATTAATTAAAGCAGCATGGCTGATTCCTGTGCATGTCAGATCCCAGCACATCATGAATATTATATGATACTTCTAACAATTGGCACACATCAACACACCATGATATCCTGCTTATTCTTTTTTTTCCCCAAATTTAATTGCTTCATATTTGAAAAAAGGACAATAAAATAAACATAATTTTTATCTAATACATTGAAATAAATCATTGTACAGATCTATTTTCTTTTGTTATTTAATGCATGCCTTCATAGTAAGTAATTCAAAATACAAATTAATGCCATGAAAGTATAAACATATTCTTACAACATAAACAAGCTCAAAATTCTTGAAAAAACTGCAGGCAACATAATTACGTTTGCACATCAACAGCGCATTAAAAGTGTTGCTACTGATATCATTAGAAGCCCATGGATTGCAGTGTGATGGGAAGATTATAATTATCAGTTAACTTGATTTCTAATGTTTGTCTAATGTCCACCCTCAAATCCTCCAAATTAAAACATCAACAGAGATGAGTGTGAGGTTATATTGAAGAGAAATGGCATTGTCTAGGAAGATCAGATCAATTTGAGAAGGGAAAAAAAAACACAGTCGTAGAAGAAGTTTTAGGCTTTATCATTGTGTATCATTTTAACATGTCCAAATGCAGCATTTCAGGCCAACACAGATAGTATAGAGGTAGTGACGTACTCATCCTTGTATGCCAATAACCTAACAGTATGATAGGCATTGCAGATCAAATACAGTACAAGTGGGCACTTTAATTATTGCTCCAACTTCCAATAATTTTATTGTGTTTGAAATAGTTACGGGCATGGGCATCTGGAGAAAGTAAAGAGCATAAACCATATAAACAATTAATTGACCCACCAATTTCAAGTCCAGCCTTCACAGATGCAGGATATAAAACTGTACAATGCTTGTGACCATACTTTGGGAGCTCCAAAGCCAATACTTTGCCTGTTGCTGAAGACACAAATATCTGTTAGGACTGATATATAATCAGATTCATCATGACAAACAAGACAGCAAGTTATCCTCATATTGCCAGAATCAAAACCAAGGAATGTCATGCCACCATTTAGTTAGCTTTATACATATCCTAAATCACTTGTGTATATCGAGGACTACATTGCCTACATCATCCATTGACATAAGATTGAAGAAACCCTCTCTCATTACCTCCATTTGGTCCTTTCTTTTCCTAATCCTTCCACATGTCTGAAACCATAATATCAAAGTTGTTCCCGCACTATATTGCACATAACCACATCATCTGATTGGTTCAGCACTTTCTCCTCTATCATTGTAAGCCTCAAAATTCCTCCACCATATTAATTTCTGAATGCATTTTGCTAGTTCATAATGCATATGCCAGCATACTAATTCTATGCTCTGATTTGGATCTTTATTTTTTTAACCTGGATGTCATGTAAAAGAAAAAAAGAAGCCCCAGTATTACATCATTTGCAATCACCTTTTCAGAAGTTCAAAGAGAATGAGTGCAGAACTTCATGAAGCAACAGATGACACAAGTTAGCAGGTTATGGATGCCGTACATGTAGCCTTGTTATGCACTTTGACCGTTCAGTTTGTGATTTCAGGACAGATAGGGCATTTTAGCATGTCTTTCAAGGTGAAATAAACAGAATGCATAACCAGTGGAAATCTGGAGTCCCACAGCTAGACGAGCCAGCTTGCTTCCAGTGAACCATGATGACAAATTTAATGCACATTAAATGCTCTAGTCAAAATACATCTGGTTCTACTTAGTGAAACTTTTAAACTAGACCAAGCTTTACAAGACTCCATTTCTATCTAATATATGTTCATGAAAGATCCTCATCAGCTGTCTATCAAAAGCCTATCAGCCAAAATTACTTATGCAGGCTACTTCTCTCACTGTAGAAACTTGTTCTAACTTCTTTTGCTCCACCTGTCCCCCTACTCTTAATATTTCTTTCTATCCTTTATGAAATTATCACTAGTAGTTTTATGATTTTATCAAAATCCACGATCAACTTTAATTCAAATGTGGATATATCACAAAATGTTCTATCAAATTATTAGACCATCACATCATTTAATTTTTTAAACTCAGAAAATGAATGAATTAATTTCAACCATTCCAATATATAATAGAATTTTGCACATATATCTATTAGTTGCTTCTATACCCTAAAGTTATTATTTATTACCAATTTTCTACCCACATAATTAAACCTGCTTTTGCAACGACTCTCAACTCAACTCAACTCAACTCAACTCATCTAAGCCTTTTCCCAACTACATGGGGTTGGCTACATGAATCTGCTTCCTCCACTCTGCTCTATTCAGGACCAAGTCGACCTTTGCAGAGTTTGATTTACTAGATTCATGTTTTAAAGGTTCTGACAGAGTTTTACACTGGCTGTCAGCTATCTAACGCAACCCTCCTCCTTTAGCCGGGCTTGGGGCCGGTCTTGGCGGAGTTTGCTTCTGCAATGACTCTAATTGAGCTAAATAAGATTCGAAAGCATAGACAACAAGTGACATCATGATACAAACACTACTTAAAGCACAAGGAGATATAACATTGTTTTCTTCAATTTTGAAAAGATATATAAGATTATGCATGCAACATCTAAAACAATTAACGATATTCTTCTCAAGTGTTATTTTGCCAAAATTATATGGTCTAAGCTAAGGACCTCCCTTGTAGTTGGTGATCATGCTGCAATAAAAGTTTTAAATACCAATACTGAACCCTATAACATTTCTCCAAACAAATGGTGTAGTATTGGTATTGATGGGTACTTACCAAAATTGATGGGTTCAAAAAAAAAAATTATAGGTCAGCACTAGTACAATCAGTATGGCATCGTCAGTTTACACCAATATGGCTGGTACATAGAGTTTCATAATCGAATCACTCAATTCGGTGAGTATTGCACTGTGTCGACCACAAACCAAAATGGTTTGTGGTCTAGGTACGAAAGAGGGTTCCAGTCCTTATCAGGCCGAACAGCTCGAAACTGAGTAGTTTTGGACAGTTCAACCTGGGAAGGGCCTGGTTCAGCCAATTAACACCTTCCTCAATAATTGAGTGTAGTTCAGCTTGGTACAAGTCGGTATGGTAAGGTAATGATATCAGCACCATATGGTATTGCTCAACCACCAATATACAGTCCAATACCAAGACTAGGAACTTTAGTTTCAGTATGCTGACATCTGTACCAGTGCCAGTTTCACAGTGAGACAATATTGGTTGTACTGTCCCATTCCAAGTCTCATTCCAACAATTTTCCATGATTGCAATGGTCTCTTATCTTTGCACCACATAGTGAAGCAAAAGATCCCAGCCTCATGGAGACTTGAAACATACCAACTCATCTTGGCAACATGTACCTGGTGTAGAATACTTTGTGAGAAAATAACACTGTCAGTTCATTAATTTCTTTCTTTTTCCTTTTCCCTTTGGAGCTTTCATTTTCTTTCTCTAATAAAGTGGGTAGGTTGTCCTTCCCTTCCCTTTAATAAGAAAAAAGAAAAAAAGAATGCAAAGATGCATGTAGAGACAAAGACATATTCAGGTCATAAAATGTTTGAGAAATTTGAGACATGCTATGAAGAGGGGACAGTTCAACTTCTTGGTTAACATGTGGAGCCATGGTGAAACTTCCTAACCTTGTAGAACTAGTGTTTTCCTGAGTCCCCTCTACATATGTCTAACAAGTTTCCATTTAAAAAGGCAATAGCACAAAAGTGAAGTTAATGTTTGGCATGCATTAGCCAGATTGTGTACCTTTCGAAGGAGAAAATGCAATTTCAAGAGACTGGCCAGGTAGCTGCAATATGTCATGGAAGATAGTTGCTGTACCAGATCCAACAACTCCGATTCGCACTTTGGGTTTTCCAGCAGCCCTGATTAAAATAAAAATTATTATTCAATCTAGAAATGCAATCACATGTTGATGACAGGTACAAGCACAAATTAAAATTTAAGTCACTCTTCCCAATAACTTTCTAATAAACCAACCTTGAGGCATGATCTCTCCACTGAAAGAACTGTTCCATAAACTTGAACTAACCAAAGGTATTTACAAATACAACATTCAAAAGATGGGGTCACTGAGTGCTCAAGTCACTAAAGTAGATAGTTAATACAAATCATGATTGCAAGAATAGCAACAATGTGGGGTAAACCATCAGATAAATAACAGAACTGACCATAGGAAAGTGCCTGGATCAGGAATTGATAAGTGGTACAGACATAAAATAAAATTCATGAAAAGACATACAGGCTAATAATACGAGATGAAATTAGATTATCATTTCATCATTCTACATGGATTTCTGAACATTAAAATGAGAAAGGAAGGGGGGATAATAGCTAAATGAAATTAAAAAATGGTCTAATGTTTTCAGATGATATTGTACATAATTCTTCTTTTACAGAGCAAGAGAAGATGAGGAATAAAAATAATATATACAGATGGAAAAAGGTTAGGTGATAGAATTGAATGAGAAGACCATTAAAAATGTAGGGGAAAAAGAGAGGAATTGAGAGAATAAAATGCTTATCTATTTGTTATACCTAGCCCTGAGTAATCTTTCAGTCTCTATTCAATCAGGAGATAAGTTATAAAGAGGGAAAGGAAAAAAGAGAGGGGCCAATCACCAAAAGCTCGTAACAGTCAATATCATTTCACATGTGAAGACTCTCTCTCACATCTGGCAACCCAGTCTTCCATATTTGGTATGTAATATTTATTCCACATAGCAAATTTTATAGAACATAATGAAATTAGCTTCCTAGATCACCAAATAGATAAAGGCATGGATTTTAATGTATTAAAATAAGAGATTTTAGGAAGCAGAAGAAGTAAAGGAATAAGTGCAGGACTATTTAACCAATATGTCGAAAGGTTCACTCAGAGTCTAATGAAAACTTAACATCAAAACCTTCCAGTAGTAGCAATAGGATAAACAAAGATCATAAATGAAGTACTTACATAAAGCCATAATATGGGCACTATGACTATGACATAGTAAATCGTCATAAAGAACTGACATAAACTAGCTGATTCTTACTTCCATGCATCAAGAAACACTGCACCAGCTTCAGGAGAAGTTATGACAATCCAATCAAACAGAGAGTCTGGAAACAAGAAGGATCAATCACGAATCTTTCCCAACAGAAATTCTACAATAAGTTAAGGACTCCATAAAAACTTGTTTTCAATCTACAAGAATAAATCAGAAGCATATATCATGAACAAACTATATATTTTCTAAAAATAAAGAAAGCATAGCATAATAAATCAAAGAAATTAAAGATCATATACAGTATTCATATTTAACTAGAAAACAACCAAAACTTCAAGATTCAGTTTTTTTTTTTTTGGTGATGACAATCAATATTTAGATAATTATGTTCAGGCCAATGTGCTCATCATAATCACTTCAGCATTCCATACTACATCAAATTTTAAAAATATAAGTCCAGCCTTATCCAATTTATTTAGTGCCAGCTTCACTCAATGTATCTTTGTTGAACATTTCAATTAGTTATGCTTCTACCATCTCCATGAGCTATTTGAAATTCTATCTCATGTTTTTTTTAAAAAGTCATCTCAGTTCTTTCCTTCTCTTACCTAGCCCTTTGAGATAAATCTGAGCCACACTCCTGAGACCTTCAATGCACATGCCTATACTATTTTAATTAGTTCTCTACTATTTTTTCTTATTGGTGCAACCTTCCAAGTTTTCTGAAACCCACATTAGCATTCTTATCCTTCTCATTATTGTTTGTCATGACTCCCCTTTTTACCTAACATTGAGAATATTACTGCCGCAAAATGAAATATGCTCTAAAATCTCTTCGCACAACTTGATCATATGATACAGCAATTCAACTTTATTCTAATGTGATTTTGTTAATCTCTCCATTCGTATGGATAATATATTCAAGCTAATAGAAAAATCTTATTTAGCCATCTCTTAACCATCATTGTTCCCTTTTTTCCCCTTTTTGTTCATTAAGCATATTTTTTTCTTAAACATCAGTTTTCACTACTCTTTATCCTTCCTTTAAAGTTGAATTTTGTATAATTTACATTTATTTTAAATGAATATCCTCCAAAGGCCTTATTTCATTTTAACATTTAACCAGATAGCCATCTCCTCACTCAATACATTATCATCTTTAATATCATGCTCCATTGGACCTCCTTGATATTATTAGCAGCAAGTTTATTTATGACAAGTGTGTTAATCCAATATATGTTCAGGTGATGCCAAAGCAAGATCTACAACAAAACATTAATAAGAAAATACATGGAAGCATTTTACTGAAAATGTGTTCCTATACAAACTCATCATTTCAATTCCAGTACAAATCATCATTTCCATAAATAGGTGTACCTGTTCGTTGCTTTGCTTAATTTTGATATGCAGAATAAAATATAAGAAAGAGGAATTAAATCAGAACCCATTGAAGCACACAAACTTATGAACAAGTAAATCACAGTAAGAAACAGGTTCCAGTTTTTTTTTTTTTTTGTCAATAACACTTGTTTCAACCAAATTTATTCAAAACTTCAGGTGGGTTATCCAATATGTGCATGCATGTGCACATAAGTACAAGGCTGGTAGCAGCATGAACACATATGATAATGTTAGTTCTAGGTGACGGATGTAATGATTTCTCTTTTCCCAAGTTAAAAATAAATGATTTAATTGACAAGGCCTTCAATTAGTTTGTTTATGGTTCAAAAACTGTTTGTAGAATTTTATTTCAATTTGTTTCAAGTAAAAAGACAGTCAAATTGCCTCTCAGAACAAAATTACTTCAAAAAATTGAGCATGCAAGAGTATTCATTTAAATTATGGACCTCAACGTGAATATGACAGAAACACAGAAAAAACACCTAATTTAAACAGGTTATCTTTACCAGTAAAAGGTGGTGTTTAAGAAATTTCTTAGATGCTCTTTTAACTTCCTAGTTTACTGCATACAAAATGTACTATACCTCCTTGTAGCCTAAATGCCCCACGTGACTCACTACTTGGGCTATAATATATCACACAGGCTGTAACTTTTGAGCTCAGTAATTTGTTGAAATATTTCCATGACTATATTTTGTACATGTTGCACATTTGTTTCTAGAATTAGTACACTAAAGGCCTTCAAACAACACAATCTGTACTCAATAAAAATAAAATTTATAAATTTAAATTTCCTAATTTTTTGATTAATTATTTATTATATTTTTATTTTTTACAATTCTTTTTGTACAATTCATGTAGCTTTTTCAGTCCCAAAGCTGACTGGGTCATGCTTTAAAAGACGTATTGAATTTTGTGGTTACTGTTAATTTTGAGAACATACAACTTTTTTTTTAAGGTCAGATAAACAATTATCTATTTTCAAGAAAAATTCCACATGAATGCAATCATTCACTGGAGGCTTTCTACACATACATCAACTCCAAGCCAGCACGTCATATTCCACCCGCTATTTCTGCCAGGCACTGGTTCACTTGTATTTGTGAAACCACTGCTGGAAAATGGTAAAACAGAACAAGCAGGTACTCATTCTTCAAGAGGAAGAAGGGATACAGGGGTAAGTTCAATCAAATAAAGGGAAAACTTCAGCTACCAATGGTACAAGTATGACATGAATACCCATGTTCAGCCACTTACCACGCAAGAGAACTGTAAGCCTATCTGCATCAGGCCCTTTCGTATGTTTAATCAGTGGAAACTCTAAGCAGTGGATGTTATGCTTTGCCTGCAACATGAACAAGATGATAGAAAGGGATCATCTACTAAATGGTTGCCATTTACAACAGATATTATTCAATTTTATAAAAATATATTATTTGATTTTATAAAAAGCCTAATTAAAGCATAACAAGAAGCTGATAATTAATTAATGTATCTAGTCTTAAAATTTGTATCTACCATGCAAATAAAGCAATAAAAACTTAGGTCATCACAAAGGCTCAGATACATTGACGCATATATAGTGTTATGCATCACATTCATATGACACCTATTACCATCTTGAGAGAGAATATTTTGGAGATAGAGTATTTGAGCATAATAAAAGAAATGTAGCTAAAAACACATTGCTTAATAGCCACCTTAGCAAGCTTGGACTCAAGATATGAAGCTACAAGAAACTTAAAATGAGCCTGATAAAAATCATGACCACCTCCACTGATCATTTTTTGCATTCCATTGAAAACAATGCATAGTGCATATATGCATACACTGCATAATCATTCTTTTGCTAGAAAGAACCTTTTTGTCATAATGCATTAAAACAATAAATTATAAAGTGCATATATAGAGATTCAAGACAATAAGAGGCATGGAACTGACTATCCAAAAGAAAGAATAGAGGAGCCAAATTCATAAAGGAATGAGGAAGGACATTTAAAACAGCTAAGACAGCCTGGAGATGCAATCCCTTTGATTTAGCTTGAGATCCACCATTCACTGAATGAAAAGCTTAAAAAATAATTTGAGAATTTTCCAGCATGTAACTTGGTGGGAAGTTATGGAAGAAAAAGGCAGAGAAGCTTTAAAGAAACAGAGTTTGGAAGCCCATTCTAAATGGAGAAATGTTAGATTCAACCAAGATTTATCGTACCAAGAATTGGTACTATTTTAGTACCGGTCTGGTATGGTTTGGTACAAATCATACCATGCCGAGTTGATGATATATCCGTCACCTCATACCGAATCGATGACGTATCAATTAGGTGAACTAAAAGGTTGCAACCTATAAAACACCCTATAGCTGAACTGTATATGATAGTTTGGTACAATATGAGGTCAGTATAAAGGTGGTAAAAGTGATTGGGAGCAATACCAATTCGTACGGTTTTGAAATGGTGAACCATATCAATTCCGCACTGATATAGTTCGGTACACCTCATATCGGATGTTCGATGCACCCTGTACCAAGCAGTTCTATACACCTCGTATCAGGCAGTTTGATTCAGTTTAGCATACCTTGGATACAACAGTTGCCTTTAGTAAGAAAAATGTTCCCAGATATGAATCACTTTGAAGAGACTTACAAGCGAATTCTATTCCCATTCTTGTAGGCACCTTTCAGTTCCTCTGATGGAATAAAATTAAAGCAGTAGTGTTTTTTGATCCATATCTAAGCCATTGGCAAAGGATCCGTATGCATCAAAGCACTAGTTTCCATTCAATGGTTTATATTGCTCATTGATTTAAAGATTCCAACAGTTCAAATTCCTAGGAAGAGTCCAAGTGATGCTTAGGTAGTATTTAACAGTCAACCCAGTGTATCCCTACTGTAGTCGGAACTATTCATGGTATTGTTTATGGTACTGTGGCTCAATACTATTCACAACACCATAGCAATGATTTACTAGTTACTGGAGGCAATAACCCAAGCAAACACAAACCTACTAGAAAAAACACATACAACATAAGGACTACTTCGTACAACAGACGTACCTCAAACAAGACAGCTAGAACCAATTATTGCATTAAGAAGGCGCCAATAATTTATTTTAAAAGGCCAACAATATAAACATACATAAATTAAAATGGTTAAGGTCCATGAAGTAGCTTGCATCAAATTGTCCAAGGTACATTCTTTTAGCTAGTGACTATCACCAGGGCTTCCAGCCAATTCTGCCACATTTCGATTTCATACTAACAGATTATTACTTAAGAAACTTAAAAATACGAGATTGGAACACGTTGAATAAATGCTACTGCTAGATTATGTTTGAAACAAAATACAGGATTTGGACCATATGTAATTTATTCAGGTTAAAAAGCTAACACTTAAAGTAGTGTTTGTTTCCAGTAAAGCTGCGGGGATGTTTTACAACAACCAATTAGAAAATCATACTATAAGCTATGCTAATGAGACAAATAAATGCATTAGTGCAAACAGCCACTTTATTCAAGAGTTGAGGAAGCTGGCCAGAACATATAAACTCTCCATGTTATGTTATGATAGAAAGCCAAGTAGCAAGTGATAAAAAATTTGATCATGTTTTACATCAACCACTGTGGTCCAAGCTACTAATAATAATATTAACCATTTCCAATTGAAGGAAATATTAAATACTTCTTTTAGGCAGAGGCCAGATAGCCAGCAACAAAAGCTTCAAGACATGAATTTCTCCTGTTCAATGTAAGGGAGAGAATTGATGGTTCAGGTTTGACTCTATTGGCTTTGTTTTATCATCGCATAAAGAGATAAATTAGAAAACAAATATCTTGAGTATTAAAACAAATAATCCTATATTCACAATCCCATGTAAATAAAAGCTTTCAAAAATAACATAAAACATGTTTTGAAGGGGAAAGAAAAAAGCATGGACTGAAACAAAGAAGACAAGACAATACGATGCAATAGATAATGGCAACTCCTTTCGTACAGCAGAACCAATTCAGAAGGGAAAGTGTTTTAACAATAGGGTTTTTTTTTTAAATAAAAAAAACAAAAGTAAAATCAAATAAGAAACTGAAACAATCTTTGAGGGAAGGAAACGAAGCAAACATAGAGAACCTATTTCGCCTGGCAAGTGTCTGATTAAAATTAAGATAATATAGAATCACAATAAGCAATTTTCATCAAAAAAACATTCCTAAGAAAGATGACGAACAAACCCAAAAGAGAAAACAAATTTGGAGACAAAACAGTGCAAGAAAAGAAGCAAAAAAAAAAAAAAAAAAAAAGACCAAATTAGCTGCATCTGCTGAGTCACCACTTTAAAAGACCGAATGCTGAGGCACAAGTCAAAAGAAGAGGCAGAAAAGAAAACTCTTCAAATAACTTCGAAATTAAAGCAAGCATACCTCATATTACTCATTTGGCTCAACAATCATCCAATCAAAATTCATTAAAATTGGAAACTCGAATCAGCCATATAAGACATTGGATAGGGGGACCAAAAAAAACATATTTTGAGCCAGAATGATGTAAGGAATAACATCACATAAAAGATAACACTAAACATCGCAATTGATAAACTTCGTGCTGCCACACAACCAATTTAGATGATGAAACACGGCAATTGCAGTACCATTGAGCACAAATAAGACAAAATACAGAAGAAACAAGACCTCATTTGATAAAATGGGGTAGAGATATTCCGTTCTGTATTCGAAAAGAGAATCATTCCAATTAGAGTTCCATATACGAATAAATATAGAAAAAAAGAAAAGCAAAGCAAACCAAAAAAAAAAATTCAAGGCAACGAAAGGCGAAACGTAACAAAGAGAAACTGTTCGACCGTCCAAAAATCGAATCACGATTCAAGAAAGTTAGAAGCAAACAGAAGGAGAAAGCCAGACGCCGGTTTATGGTCTGTGACAAGGAGCTAGAGAAGGAGTACCAGAGCGTCGATGAGCTTGGCATTCTTGCCTCGCTCTCTGGTGACGACGACCTTGGGCTGGGGCTTGGGAGTCGGAGAAGAAGAGGGAGAGGACGAGGAAGCTCGGAGCCTGAGAGAAGAGAAAGGAAGTCCGCTCTTCGACAGAGGACGAAAAGGAGGGGGAAGAGGAGAGAGGAAAACCAAGGAGGCCATACGGAGGGAGGGAGGGAGAGAAACGTGTTGGGTGTTGATGGAGGCCGAGCTTTGTGCTTTCCCCAAACGAACACCTGCCCAGCTCTCGGCCTTCCGTTTCTATTTCCCCCTTCCCCACCGTCGTAGACTTCGTCCACTCACGTTTGTCGCGTAGGCCCACGAGAGATGAAATCTATATAGGAAAAGCGTTCTGTTTACTTTTTTCTTGCAGAAGGAACGCAATGCACTGTGAAAGTGGAGAGGGAAAGTCTTTGTATATTGTTAGAATAATCTGCATCAAACGTGATGGTTCACTCGTATATGAGTTTACATATCAATAATATAAAACATAAATAAACCTCATAATATGAGTTATACATGGATGAATCATCAGACCTGATGTAAGTTATCTTGCACCAAAATGGTTCTACATGAATTGCATAACTTCTTATTGATCCATATGAATCCTACATCGTTTAACAACATGGATAAGATAACATATCCCTTGCAAATTTATAATTATGATTATGTCGCTTCTCCTTTCCTTCACGCATCCAAAAGAACATTTTTGCTCTCTTATCTTTCGAAAAGGGCAAATTGAAATTTTTTAGAAACCGGTTCTTCTTCCGAAGGTGCGTGAGTGTCATTTCTTCTTCTAAACGTGGGATAAATAACCTCAGCATAGGTGAGTTCCTTCCATTATTTTTTTCTATACTTGTTCTCTTCTCTTTGGTGGTCGAGTAGTGCTTCCGTCCCAAAGTTTCTCTATTGTATTTTCTTTTTCCTCTACGGAGAAAAGTGGTTTTATGTCAACCCGCAAACCACGAATACAAAAGCACCGCAAAAAGAAAATGGTGGAAGGAAGCAGAGAAATGGTTATTTATTCAGAAAAGGATGACACCAGTTTAAGTGCCATCCCAAAAGAAGCTAGAGAACTAGAAACAGGTAAATAGTTCCATGATACTCTAATTCCGATATTATGACACCCTTGCTTAAATATTATAACACCTTGCACATATTTAAGCCCGAAACAATTTCATGTCACCCTAGTTAAGACATTATGACACCCTAGCTGACATGTTATGACACCTTGCACATATTTTTTTTATAATATAATATTTTTTATTTTTTCTATGTTTCACGTGACTTTGCAATTATTCCATTGCCTAATGTAAAGCCTTCATAGTTGTTTAAAAACTGTTGCAAGCCGGCAATGTACGTTCAGAACATGTGGAAGATGGGTTTTTTTGCACTTCATTTAGAAATAATCCAAAAGACACCATTTGCTACCTTCGTCGATATGCAGTCATTCTCATCGATGTGTGACTACTTGCAGGAGGTGACGAGTTTATTTTTTGTGGCAAGGCAGTTATATTAAGTGTCGAAGAAGTGGCACTGATTTTGGGTCTTCTATCCCATAAAAAGAAGATCAAAATGTCATGCCAACAGAATAAGGAAAGGTTATTTCGAAGATTTGGTCAGGCATTAGATCTTCATCATAAGGGATGGGAGGAGTTGATAAATCAATCATCTAATTAGGGGTGGCAATCGTGTGATCATGAAAACATATCAAACACGACCTGTGAGTTAAACGGGTTAGAATTTGGACACCGACCTGACTCAAAACATGACCTTGTGGATCCGCCTGACATGTCATTGTCATGATAGTATTTTGTACTCTCAAAAATAACTTAATTTCTAAATATTGCTCACAAGATATTTCAAATCATTGCTTGTTTGATAATCTTGATTATGATTTTAACTAAATCAGGATCTAAATGGATCAGATCGACGGGTTCATGTCAACCGATTAAATACACCGGTCAATTTGGGTCAATTCGGGTTAAGCGGTTGAACCCGAATTTCGAGGTCGTGTCATACACGGGTTTGTAGGTCGTGTTCGTATCGAGTTATCGTCAAAAATGGTTGTTGAAGACACTGTTAGACTTTGGATCGCCTACATGTTTGCAATATTTTGACGTCCAAGATATTTCATCCCGTACTGAATGAACTAAATTGAAAAAAATCGATTTGGTTTTCGCAATCAAGGAGTTGATTGTTCTAGGTGAGGTTGCTAACGATTTGAGGAGCCAGTCCAATCAAAGAGAGGTAGGTCTACCTTATTTAGATATTCAGCTGCATTGATGGTAAGAATCATTCATATGCAGAAAGAGTGTAATTATCTTTAGTTTAAATTTTTATATTCTTAAAATATAAAATTATTATGTACATGTGTGGTTTCTTGAGCATGCCTTAATAAGAGCCCCAACATACTCTAATAAGCTACCCAAGCTATTGAAGTGGTATGACAGCCAGTTGAAGATGTAGATCGTTTAGGTTGCCAACATGCGGCCCCATAAGTTGGTAAGATAATCCATTATATCATAAATATTTTGAATAATAAATTATTATTATTAATTTTAATTTATTTTATTTTTATCTTGATTTAGTTGGAGGAAGCTAATGTACTAATGCCATAGGAGTGGGGGCTTATCACTCCAGAAATAGCAGCATCCATGGAACCAACAAATAACTGTGCAAGCTGTTCACGTAAAATAATATGCAAGTGCACCGAATCGTAACAAGTAGTAAAGTATTTTTAAAAAACGGATGTTGAACTCAGAGAGATTAATTATGTTATTGAATACCAAAATTAACTAAATTAATTACTATTTGGAAAATCAAATATAAACGGGTAAAATTATTAATCTAAAAATTAACAAGCTTAAAAATTTAAACGTGTAAAAATATGATAAGAATAGATCTAGAGCAATTGATTTTACCTAATAAATTCCACACAATTTATTTTCTTAATTATTAAATTCTAATAATCCTATGTTGATGATTAAAATTTCTTAATTATCCAATATCTTCTCTCGAACGATGTCAAAAATATCTCCAACTAATAACTCCATGTCTCTATATGAATTTAATTAATTGGAGTCTCATTACATACTTTGAATTTTCTAAAAATCATATTAATTGTCGTAAAGAATCTCTACTTTAGCTCAACTAATGGTGTTTAATTCTAGATCTAAAATAACAAATCACCTTTTAGTCTCATTGTAATTCAATTGATCAAAGAATTAATCATCGATCTCATTGTAATTCAATTAATCAATTAATTATAAGAATTAAACACTCAATCATGAAAATATTAAAAATAAAATAAATAATAAAAAAATAGTTAATAAAAAAAAAAGTTATAATAAAATTAAAAAGAAAACTAATAAAACTTATATTTTTTATTGAAAATAATTGATGAACATGTAACTCTTTTAGATTTTTTTTCATTGAAAAACTTTAAAGTCTCTCTATGATTAAAAACCCGTAGCCTTCTTTTTATATTTAAAAATCCGCTACCCATTCCATATTGAATACGCATTGAAGACCACCTTGCATTCTTCCTTTAACCGTTGAATGATATTTGACGACTAAGATGGATGAATAAGGATAAAATTTCGGATTAGTAACCGCCCAAAGGTCCTCATCCTATTGAAAATACGGCTAAACGCCGTGTTGAAACTTGAAACCGCGTGAATAACGCTTGGAGTCCCCGCTGCCACCATGTGTCTCTTGCTGCCAGCTCACGTACGAGCCTCCACGGCATGGAAAGAGTCTTCATCTCGTCAACGTCCCGCTGCCTTACGTGAAGTAGTCCCGCTTGCCACCTTCTCATCGCGTCAATGTCCTCATCTCGTGCGAGTCTTCACCATGCGATCAGCCAAGCTGGCATGGGATCAAGCCACCGTATGGACGCTGCCTCTTCCTATTGAAAACGCATGTGGATGTGCGTGGAGTCAAGCCAGCCTGGAAATCAACCCAACCTAGAATTCAACAAAAACCTAGCACTAATATAACAAAAAGAAAAGAATTAAAATATAAAATTTATAAATGGCAATTGCATCGGCATCAAACCATAGAAACCCTTGTAACAATTTCTAGGCATGAATGAAACAATGCGAGAACAAGGGACCAAGACCAGTAAGCGCTTGTTGCAGCCATATTCTTGACGTTCTTTGATGTGCAAGCTGACATGAAAGTTTGAGGGCTTTGTATAACAGGCATGTTTGGTTAAATAAAATAAAAAGTAAATAAAATAAATAAATTTAGCTTAAAATAAATTAAAAACTAGCAAATATCGTTATAAAAGTATATGAATTAAATGATCGGATTTACGCTTATCAAATACCCTCAAACTTACACTTTGCTAGTCCTCGAGCAAAGAAAATAAAACAAAAATCCTAAAATAAAAGATTAATTGTTCAAATAGAGCCTCAAAGATTTAACACATGCCATGATTTAAAGAAATTGTTCTATGCAACTCAAGTACAAAAGTTAATACAAAATTTGATCTCACCTTATATTCAATTTCCCACTTATGAGCATGCATCATTCTCACTTCATTACTCATTTCTGGATAGTTTTATGCAAAACATGTAAATGCAATGGATCTCTAAAAGTATATGTATCTACTTCATAGGCTTGCTCTTTAAATTAACTCTCTACTAATATAGATAAAAGATAACACCAAGGATCAATAGGTCTTTATAAGCTTGTAATATAAAGCTAGGGTGAGGGCTACAAAGAAAGGGTAAGATGTATCAAAGTAGGAACTTAAATCAATATACCCATGGCATAAAGAGCATAGTAGTCTCACTCATAGTGGCTCATACATAGCTTTCATCAAGCACCCTTTTTCTTTTCCCTTCTCTCTCTCTCTCTTTTTTTTTTAAACAAGAACAGGGCCACAAACATCACATCTCCGATTTTGACTTCCATAAGCACATATAAAAACATGTGAATCATTCAACAGCTACCCCAGGGAGCCATTTCATATCTTTCATAATGACTTCTTCAAAAGTATCAAAGTGTGTCAATTTCCTATATCTAATCATGTTTGAAAAAATTAGAATATCTCCATTTGATGAATCAGTGCCATCTTCCCCTTTGCATTTCATTCTTTATTTTTTTTAAAAAAATCTATCTGCTTCTTGCACCCTATCTGAGTTTGAGATTATCACATTTTTTTTCAATCCTTGCATTTCCTTATATTTGTATTTTCTCAATTCTAATAGGATGTATATATTGGCTTTGTTGCATCATAAAAATTGAAACTTGATGGATGTGCAATAAGAAAAAAATTAGCTTCAAAGAAGAATTTAATGGTACCAATATCCTCTCAGTAATCGTTGAAAAGATATGCCTTGATGAAGACTCTTTTGCAGATGTAGAAATTATCTCAGATTCAAAGTAAATTGCAGTAGGAAACCTTCAGCTGACCTTAGAAGATTTAGAAGTATCTTCTTCTTGAATATATAGACTCCCATAGAAGCAATATATGGTTTTTTTTTACCTCAGCTCGTGATAACCTCAAAGTAGTGTCCACTTCCATTGCTTTCAAATCTGCTCCTTTTTGCTTTTCACTGAACGAGATGATCTTTCCTTTATACACCCCAAACTTATTTTTTACTGTGCATGAGGTGTGATAAAAATTTTTCATATTCCTACCTCTCACAAATTTATTTCAAACTCTTATAACCATGAGGTAAGTATCAACTAAGTTCCCTTGAAAGGTAAAGATATATGTATATAAGTTCAATAGGGTAGGAATCATATGGGTTCAACAAGAAAAATTTAAAAGGACAAATGTAAATTTTAAAGGCTCAAATGGGTGACTAGAGATATAATGATAAAAGGGTTAGGCTTTTAGGCTCAACCAATCCAAAGATGGCCTATATCCTTTCCTCAGTGAAACTCTACCTAGGATTTTGCCTCAAGTAATTCTCAAGCAAGTTCTAGAGTAGTTAAGACCATAAACATTTACAAAGTCTTCATAAAATATCTCTAGGCATGCAAACAATTAATGATCATGATACACATCTAATGAATAAAGAGAAAATCATACTAAGTAAATACAATTTAAGTATTAACTAATCAACCCAATCACTTAGAATTCTTTCTAAAAATCACAACTTGTTTCAACCATTATCCCATTGGCTCTATAGAAATAAATAAACAAACCAGAATTTTTTTTATTTATTATTATATTTATTTTTTATTTTTATATATATATATATTTATATTTTTTTAATTTTTTAATTTTTTATAATTTTTTAAACTTTTTTAAACAACTTAAATAAACAAACTAAATATATTTAAAATAAGAATACATAACCCATGATATACAAACTAACATAAATTAACCAAAGCAATCGAATAAATAACTAGACCTATTATGCAACCCACCTCCAAACTTAAATATTGCATTGTCCTCAATGGAAGAAAAAGAAAAGAGAATTAATAAAAATAATAAAGCAAGAAAAGTAAAGTGATACTCCCCTAGTGTCAATGAATGTCATCTTGAAGTACACCACTAGAAGAGACTCCTTCGTCAATATTTGGGGTTGTCAAGGTCGATGGAGACTTTTTGCTTATAAAAATCTCCATCAATGTATGGTTTAAGGCACTGCCATTTATTTTAAATATTCTCTTGGTCTCATGTTGTACTTCAACTGCTCCATATTGATAGACTTTAGTCACCACAAACGGTCCAGACCATAGAGAGCGCAACTTTCCTGAAAAAAGTCAAAGTCTTGAGTTAAATAATAGAACTTGTTGGCCTTGGATTGATTTTGATGCTTACAAAACAATTAAGCAAAGACTAATTATATCTATTAAGCTTGTTGCAGGAAAGTTCAGATGCTTTACAAGTAAGTATCTTCATGCAATTTTTTTTTGAGTATAGTTCATTTTATTTTGCCATCAGATTGATATCAAATGAATACCTTTTTGCCATGGCCGTTATTTTTGGCTTGGGAGTTAGCTATTTAGCTAGCTTGCTCTTTCATCTAGCTAGCTGGCACAACGATTAGCTAACTACCAAACTATGTCTGTGACTTGGCCAAACGGTTGATCAATTGAGCTAGCTGGTTAGCTAGCTTGTTCCTTCGTTAGCTAGCTGGAGTTCCATTCTAGCTAGCTAAGGTGCTTGTTACAATTGCTAGCCGAGCCGTGTCATTTTTGAGCTAGCTGGTTAGCTAGCTTGGCCTCCTTTTAAGCTAGCTGGATTTCATTTTAGTTAACTATGGATTTGAACGCCTCTGTGCTAGCTGATTGCTTTGGGTATCAGTTAGTTAATTAGCTAACTTGACTTCCATATTAGCTAGCTGGCTTGCTTTTTAGTTAACTTCATTCCCTGATTCTTAACTTGGCCGAATGCCCCTCTTTTTTAGCTAACTGGTGAGTGAGCTAGTTGATGGTTCTCTTAGCTAGCTAGCATCCCCTATTAGTTGACTGCTTTATTTTGGAGCTAACTGGTTTCTTTCTTAGCTAACTATTATTTTTCATAGGAAATCAAAGCCGAGCGGATATGTTTTTTAGTTAGCTGGAGAGCTAACTTCCACTCCTCCAAGCCATTTAAATTCATTTCTTAGTTAGCTAGAGAGTTAGCTAACTTTTGGTTTAGTTAACTGGAAAGCTAGCTCCTCACTGGGCATATGGCTGCCTTTTTCATTAGTTAGCTAATGAGCTAACTCTCTTGGATGGATGCTTTATTGCTTTTTAAGTTTAGTTAGCTGGGAAGCTAACTACCAGTTGCTTAGTTAGTTGAATAGCTAACACATCATTCTCTGATAGTATTGTTTTTCTGCAGACCGAGCGCCATTCAATTTTAGTTAGCTGGGGAGCTAACTATCGTTTCAAAGGATCTTTCCCTAAGCCGTGTGATTGCTTGTCAGTTAGCTGGAGAGCTAACTATCTGTTGGCTTAGTTAGCTAAGTAGCTAACTGATGGGACTTGACTTTTTCTCTTAAGCTGCATGGATTACTTGTTAGTTAGCTGGGAAGCTAACTAATCATTGCTTTAGCTAGCCAAGGAGCTAGCTCCTTCTCTCATGGCCGATTGTCTTCAACACTCTTAGCTGCCTAGAATTAATTCCAGTTAGCTGCCTTTCTGGCCATTTTGGGCGTGCTTCTCTCTCTCCTTTATTTTAATTGCTATTTTCAGCTATACTAACTTTTGATTTTTGAATTATGACAGAGTTCTTCCTACCTCAAATGGATTCATGCATTCAATGCTTAAGGGAAATAATCTCAATGGTTATCTTTTCTTCCCATTTTTATTTCCATTTGTTTCAATTGTATCTAATGGATAGTTTTTTGATTGGTTTAAATAGAGATGTTCAGAAGAAAACCTTGACGAATCTACAACACATCAAGAATACAAAAGAGAGAAAAGAAAGAAATCAAAAGAGAGTTTATTGCTTACAACTTTCGGATCTTGAGAAGCAAGTCTTTGTGCTGAAGTTTCATCCTTCAACACTTGCTCAAAAATCGTCCAAGCCTTTGAAGCAAGATTCAAATCTCAGCTGCGTCGACATTCTACATTTGCTGCTGGATTGCTAAAATTTGTAAAGTTCTTATTTGAATATCTGCTCATATTTGGAGCTATTGTTATTCTTTGATAAATCTTGTATTAGGGTTAGAGATAACCCTAGTTTCTTGATTGGTTTCCTTGTACCATTAAAACAAGAGGACTAGCCGGGAAGGCTAGGGGATTGGCTTCCTTGTGCCAGTAAAACAAGAGGACTAGCCGGGAAGGCTAGGGGATTTGGCTGCCTTGTGCCGTGAAAACAAGAGGACTAGCCGGGGAAGGCTAGGGGTTGTAATCGTTGTGATACGATTAGTGAAATTCCCAAGGTTTTTGGGGAGTGGATGTAGGAGCCGAGTTTGGCACCGAACCACTATAAACCCTGCTGTGTTTGTGTTTGATTGATCTGTGTATTTTCTATTTTGTGCACTCCACTACACCGCTGCAAATTAACTTTTGATTAAGCGTTAGTCAATATCATCCATTGAATTAATTTTTAAAATACCCAATTCACCCCCCTCTTGGGCTACTACATCTGGGCAACAAGTGGTATCAGAGCAGCGTGCTCTTGATTCCTATAGCTTTGATAAGCTTGGAGCTAAAGATCAGTAGTAATCCAAATGGGATCTATGTTGACCGAAGGACAGTCAACTAATAGACCACCTTTGTTCAATGGAACAAATTACACTTATTGGAAAGCACGAATGAAAATATTCATTCAAGCACTTGATTATGATTTATGGGGAATCATAATTAATGGACCTCACACACCCACTGTTAAGATTGATAATATTGATATTGCAAAGCCTGAATCTGAATGGGATGAGCAAGATAAGAAATTAGCTCAATTAAATGCAAAAGCAATGAATGTTCTTTATTGTTCTCTTGATGCAAATGAGTTTAATCGTATATCTACATGCATGTCTGCTAAAGAGATTTGGGATAGACTTGAAGTTACCCATGAGGGTACTAACCAAGTCAAGGAATCCAAAATTAATATGCTTGTTCATAAGTATGAACTATTTAAAATGGATTCATCTGAAAATATCACTGATATGTTTACTAGATTTACCGACATTATTAATGGTTTAAAAAGTTTGGGTAAGTCTTATGCTAACAGTGATCTTGTGAGAAAAATTTTGAGATCTTTGCCTAGATCATGGGAAGCAAAAGTCACAGCTATACAAGAAGCTAAAGACCTCAACAATCTATCACTTGAAGAATTGGTCGGATCTTTGATGACTCATGAACTACAACAACGTCAACACATTGATGAAGACGATTCAAAGAAGAGAAGGACCATGGCATTGAAAGGTAATGTTCAAAATGAGGAAAGTGAAGATGAAACTAGTGAGAGTGAAAAAGATGATGATATGGCTCTCATCTCTAGAAAGTTCAAGAAATTTATGAGAAGAAAAAGATTTGGAAAAAGAAAAATATTTACCAAAGGAGATCATAGCAAGAAAAGGAAAAGAGTGAACCTCTATATGCTATGAGTAAAGAAGCCTGGACATATCAAACCAGAATGTCCACTGTTGAAGAAAGGTTTTAAGAAAGTAAAGAAGAAGGCTATGTTGGCTACATGGAGTGACAGTGAAGCAACAAGTTCGGAAGAAGAAGAAAAGACTGAAGTTGCAAATGTATGCTTCATGGCTGATGAAAATGAGGTAAGTCCTAGCTTTCTAGATGACTTTACTTTTGATGAATTGCATGGTGCTTTTTATGAACTTGTAGATGATTTTGCTAAATTAAGTTCAAAGAATAAAGACTTGAGAAATGAAATTAAGGAACTTACTCTTGAAAAAGAAAGAATTTCAAATAACAATGATTCTTTACTAAAGGAAAACCAAGATTTGAAAGATGAAGTAAATAAATTAAAACCTATTATTGATAAATTTACTTTGAGTTCAGAAAAGTTAGAAATGATATTAAATAGTCAAAGGGCTGTTTACAATAGAGCTGGTCTTGGATACAATCCTA
>UESW01003952.1:2284679-2378585 GCA_900491605.1 Calamus simplicifolius
GGCCACCATGGCCAGGCCATGTCGGCCACGGCAGCGGCCGTGGCTGGAGAAGACAATATGGGGGGGGTTTCCCCACCCCCTGTTACAAAATTTTTTTTTTTTTTACTGTGGCCTGGCCATCGTGGCCAGGCACTGCCGGCCACGGCAGCGGCCGTGCCGGAGAAGACGGCCACGGTCTTGGTCATGGCCGGAGGAAATTTTTACAAAAAAAAAATTTTGGAAGAGGGTGGGGGGGCTTACCTCGGTCGAGAGGAGACGCCGGAGTTGGAGGAGACCGCCGGGGAGCCGGAGCACCGGAGGGGGGGAGCCGGAGCAGCGAACGGTGGGAGCGGAGAGGTTTTGGGGAGAGCGGCGGCTAGGTCAAGACGGGGAAGAAGAAGAGAAGGCGGCCGACTTTATATATGAGTGATTAGCGATGCAAATTTGCATCGCTAATCGGTCGCAATTTTTTTTTAAAATTTATTATGTATTAGCGACGCAACAATGCGTCGCTAATCCATCGTTAATTTGGCCTTATTATATTTTATGAAAAGGTAGTGACGCAATTAATTGCGTCGCTAATGCGTCGCTAACTTGGCGCCAATGTCCGACTGAAAAATTATTTTTTATTTTCTAGAAATTACGTCGCTAAGGCATCGCAATATTTTTTTAATATTTTTAAATGATTAAAATAATAATTTATGACAATAATTGCGACGCATACAGTGCGTCGCAAAAATTTTTCTAACTATTTCATTACATATATTTATCCAAAAAATATTGCGACGCAACAAATGCATCGCAATATTATATATTTTATTTATTTATTTTTAAATATTATAAATGATAAAAATTATAATTTATGATAATAATTGCGATGCATAAATTACGTCGTAATATTTTTTTTTATTTTTCGTTACATCTATTTATAGAAAAAATATTGCGACGCAACGAATGCGCCACAATATTATATTTATTTTATTTATTATTACTGATAAAAATATATTTACTAAAAACTATTGCGATGCATTAGTTGCGCCGCAATATTTGTTTATTATTTCTTCAAAATGCATCGCTACGGCATTGCAATTTTTAATATTTATAATGATAATATTTATAATTTATAATAATAATTGCGATGCACAAATTGCGTCGCAATATTTTTTAAACTTTTTTATTACATATATTTATAAAAAAAACATTGCGATGCAACTAATGCGTCGCAATATTATATTTCTTTTATTTATTAATACTGATAAAAATTATATTTACTAAAAATAATTTTGACGCATACATTGCGTCGTAATATTTATTTATTTTTTTCTTCGAAAATGCGTTGCTACGGCGTCGTAATAATTTTTTAATATTTATAAATGATAATATTTATAATTTATGATAATAATTGCGACGCACAAATTGCGTCGCAATATTTTTTTTAAACTTTTTCATTACATATATTTATAGAAAAAATATTGCAATGCAACTAATGCATTGCAATATTATATTTCTTTTATTTATTAATACTGATAAAAATTATATTTACTAAAAATAATTGCGACGCATACATTGCATCGCAATATTTGTTTATTTTTTCTTCAAAAATGCATCGCTACGGCGTCGCAATAACTTTTTAATATTTATAAATGATAATATTTATAATTTATGATAATAATTGCGATGCACAAATTACGTCGCAATATTTTTTTTATACTTTTTCATTATATACATTTTTAGAAAAAATATTGCGACGTAACTAATGCATCGTAATATTATATTTTTTTATTTATTATTACTGATAAAAATTATATTTACTAAAAATAATTGCGATGCATACATTGCGTCGCAATATTTGTTTATTTTTTTCTTCGAAAATGCGTCGCTACGGCATTGCAATAATTTTTTAATATTTATAAATGATATATTTAATTTATGATAATGATTGCGATGCACAAATTACATCGCAATAATTTTTTTATACTTTTTTATTACATATATTATAGAAAAAATATTGTGACACAACTAATGCATCATAATATTATATTTTTTTATTTATTATTACTGATAAAAATTATATTTACTAAAAATAATTGCGACGCATACATTGCATCGCAATATTTATTTATTTTTTCTTCGAAAATGCGTCGCTACGGCGTTGCAATAATTTTTAATATTTATAAATAATATATTATTATTTATGATAATAATTGCGACACAAAAATTGCGTCATAATATTTTTTTATACTTTTTCATTACATATATTTATAGAAAAAATATTGCGACGCAACTAATGCGTCGCAATATTATATTTCTTTTATTTATTATTACTAATAAAATTATATTTACTAAAAATAATTACGATGCATACATTGCGTCACAATATTTGTTTATTTTTTTCTTCAAAAATGCATCGCTACGGCGTCGCAATATTTGTTTAATATTTTTTAAAACTTTTTTTTTTTTTAAATAATTATAAACGATCCGATGGTTGCGATCGATCCAAGCCATGATCGATCCCGGTTGGCGATGACCTCTCTCGGACCATGGCGATCGATCGGATCGGCGACGATCCGACGGTTGCAATCGATCGAAGCCATGATCGATCCCGGTCAGCTATGATCCGACGGTTGCGATCGATCCAAGCCATGATCGATCCCGATCGGCGACGATCCGACGGTTGCGATCGATCCAAGCCATGATCGATCCCGGTCGGCGATGACCTATCTCGGACCGTGGCGATCGATCGAATCGGCGATGATCCGACGGTTGTGATCGATCCAAGCCATGATCGATCCCGATCGGCGTCGACCTATCTCGGACCATCGCGATCGATCGGATCGGCGACGATCCGACGGTTGCGATCGAACCAAGCCATGATCGATCCCGGTCGGCGATGATCCGATGGTTGCGATCGATCCAAGCCATGATCGATCCCGGTCGGTGATGATCTATCTCGGACCGTGGCGATCGATCGGATCGGCGACGATCCGACGGTTGTGATCGATCCAAGCCATGATCTATCCCGGTCGGCAAGTATGCGACGGTTGCGATCGATCCAAGCAATGATCGATCCCGGTCGGCGACGATTTGATGGTTGCGATCGATCCAAGCCATGATCGATCCCGATCGGCGTCGACCTATCTCGGACCGTCGCGATCGATCGGATCGGCGATGATCCGATGGTTGCAATCGATCGAAGCCATGATCTTTCCCGGTCAGCGATGATCCGATGGTTGCGATCAATCCAAGCCATGATCGATCCCGGTCGGCGACGATTTGACGGTTGCGATCGATCCAAGCCATGATCGATCCCGGTCGGCGATGATCCGACGGTTGCGATCGATCGAAGCCATGACCGATCTCGGTCAGCGATGATCCGACGGTTGCGATCGATCCAAGCCATGATCGATCCCGATCGGCGACGACCTATGTCGGACCGTGGCGATCAATTGGATCGGCGACGATCCGACGGTTACGATCGATCCAAGCCATGATCGATCCCGGTCGGCGATGATCTGACGGTTGCGATCGATCGAAGCCATGACCTATCCTGGTCGGCGATGATCCGACGGTTGCGATCGATCCAAGCCATGATCGATCCCGGTCGGCGACGATCCGACGGTTATGATCGATCCAAGCCATGATCGATCCCGGTCGGCGACGACCTATCTCGGACCGTGGCGATCGATCGGATCAGCGACGATCCGACGGTTGCGATCGATCGAAGCCATGATCGATCTCGGTCGGCGATGATCCGACGGTTGCGATCGATCCAAGCCATGATCGATCCCGATCGGTGACGATCCGACGGTTGCAATCGATCCAAGCCATGATCGATCCCGATCGGTGACGACCTATCTCGGACCGTGGCGATCGATCGGATCGGCGACGATCCGATGGTTGCGATCGATCGAAGCCATGATCGATCCCGGTCGGCGATGATCCAACGGTTGCGATCGATCCAAGCCATGATCGATCCTGATCGGTGACGACCGATCTCGGACCGTCACGATCGATCGGATCGGTGACGATCAAGGGTTGCGATCGATCGAAGCCATGATCGATCCCGGTCGGCGACTACCGATCTTGGACTGTCGCGATCGATCGGATCGGTGACGATCCGACGGTTGCGATCGATCGAAGCCATGATCGATCTCGATCGGCGATGATCCGACGGTTGCCATCGATCCAAGCCATGATCGATCCCGGTCGGCGACGACCGATCTCGGACCATCGCGATCGATCCGATCGGTGACGACCCGACGGTTGCGATCGATCGAAGCCATGATCGATCACGGTCGACGATGACCGATCTCGGACATTATTAATTTTTAATTATATTTTCTAATTTATTACGTCGCTAATGCCTCGCTAATTTGGCATTATGAATTTCTTTTAAAATATTGCGATGCATTAATTTGCATCGTTAAATAATTTTTTTTTATTACTTTACTATTTTATTGCATCACTATTACGTCGCTAATTAAATAAAACATTGCGATGCACTGGATTGCATCGCAATATTTTTATTTCATAATACTATTTTTTAAAATAAATTTTATTTAAATTAATTGCGACGCAATTATTGCGTCGCTAAATTTAAAAATAATTTTTATATTTTCTGATTTATTGCATCGCTAATGCATCGCTATTTAAAATAATTAAGTTTTTAAAAACATTGTGATGCACTGTTTTGCATCACAATATTTTTTTTTATATTAATATTTATAAAAATTAATTTTATTTAAAATAATTGCGATGCAATTAGTGCGTTGCTAAATTAAAATTAATTTTTATAATTTTCTGGTCTATTGCGTCGCTAATGCATCGCTATTTAAAATTATTATATTTTTTAAATATATTGCGATGCACTGAGTTGCGTCGCAATATTTTTATTTTATAATTATATTTTATAAAAATTAATTTTTTTATTAATATTTATGATGCAATTTTTGCGTCGCTATATTAAATATTTTTTTTTCATTTTATATTATTGCGTCGCTAATGCGTCGCTATTTAATATAATTAATTTTTTTAAAATATTACGACGCACTTAGCTGCGTCACAATATTTTATTCCTTTAATAATATTTAAAAAAAACACATTTATAAATATATGCGACGCATTTTTACGTCGCTAAATTTAAAAATTATTTTTTTAATTTTATAGTTTATTGAGTCGCTAATGCGTCGCTATTTACGTCACAATATTTTTTTGACGCGGAGGCATCGCAATGTAGTCGCAATTTTAGCGACGCAAAGATGCGTCGCTACAATTGCGTCGCTATTTCATTATTTTCTTGTAGTAAAAATCATATTAATCGTGGTAAAGAATCTCTACTTTAGCTCTGGTGTTTAATTCTAGATCTAAAATAACAAATCACCTTTTAGTCTCATTGTAATTCAATTGATCAAAGAATTAATCATCGATCTCATTGTAATTCAATTAATCAATTAATTATAAGAATTAAACACTCAATCATGAAAATATTAAAAATAAAATAAATACTCTAAAAAAATAGTTAATAATAAAATTAAAAAGAAAACTAATAAAACTTATATTTTTTATTGAAAATAATTGATGAACATGTAACTCTTTTAGATTTTTTTTCATTGAAAAACTTTAAAGTCTCTCTATGATTAAAAACCCGTAGCCTTCTTTTTATATTTAAAAAATCCGCTACCCATTCCATATTGAATACGCATTGAAGACCACCTTGCATTCTTCCTTTAACCGTTGAATGATATTTTGACGACTAAGATGGATGAATAAGGATAAAATTTCGGATTAGTAACCGCCCAAAGGTCCTCATCCTATTGAAAATACGGCTAAACGCCGTGTTGAAACTTGAAACCGCGTGAATAACGCTTGGAGTCCCCGCTGCCACCATGTGTCTCTTGCTGCCAGCTCACGTACGAGCCTCCACGGGCATGGAAAGAGTCTTCATCTCGTCAACGTCCCGCTGCCTTACGTGAAGTAGTCCCGCTTGCCACCTTCTCATCGCGTCAATGTCCTCATCTCGTGCGAGTCTTCACCATGCGATCAGCCAAGCTGGCATGGGATCAAGCCACCGTATGGACGCTGCCTCTTCCTATTGAAAACGCATGTGGATGTGCGTGGAGTCAAGCCAGCCTGGAAATCAACCCAACCTAGAATTCAACAAAAACCTAGCACTAATATAACAAAAAGAAAAGAATTAAAATATAAAATTTATAAATGGCAATTGCATCGGCATCAAACCATAGAAACCCTTGTAACAATTTCTAGGCATGAATGAAACAATGCGAGAACAAGGGACCAAGACCAGTAAGCGCTTGTTGCAGCCATATTCTTGACGTTCTTTGATGTGCAAGCTGACATGAAAGTTTGAGGGCTTTGTATAACAGGCATGTTTGGTTAAATAAAATAAAAAGTAAATAAAATAAATAAATTTAGCTTAAAATAAATTAAAAACTAGCAAATATCGTTATAAAAGTATATGAATTAAATGATCGGATTTACGCTTATCAAATACCCTCAAACTTACACTTTGCTAGTCCTCGAGCAAAGAAAATAAAACAAAAAAAAATAAAAGATTAATTGTTCAAATAGAGCCTCAAAGATTTAACACATGCCATGATTTAAAGAAATTGTTCTATGCAACTCAAGTACAAAAGTTAATACAAAATTTGATCTCACCTTATATTCAATTTCCCACTTATGAGCATGCATCATTCTCACTTCATTACTCATTTCTCGGATAGTTTTATGCAAAACATGTAAATGCAATGGATCTCTAAAAGTATATGTATCTACTTCATAGGCTTGCTCTTTAAATTAACTCTCTACTAATATAGATAAAAGATAACACCAAGGATCAATAGGTCTTTATAAGCTTGTAATATAAAGCTAGGGTGAGGGCTACAAAGAAAGGGTAAGATGTATCAAAGTAGGAACTTAAATCAATATACCCATGGCATAAAGAGCATAGTAGTCTCACTCATAGTGGCTCATACATAGCTTTCATCAAGCACCCTTTTTCTTTTCCCTTCTCTCTCTCTCTCTCTCTTTTTTAAAACAAGAACAGGGCCACAAACATCACATCTCCGATTTTGACTTCCATAAGCACATATAAAAACATGTGAATCATTCAACAGCTACCCCAGGGAGCCATTTCATATCTTTCATAATGACTTCTTCAAAAGTATCAAAGTGTGTCAATTTCCTATATCTAATCATGTTGAAAAAATTAGAATATCTCCATTTGATGAATCAGTGCCATCTTCCCCTTTGCATTTCATTCTTTATTTTTTTTAAAAAATCTATCTGCTTCTTGCACCCTATCTGAGTTTGAGATTATCACATTTTTTTTCAATCCTTGCATTTCCTTATATTTGTATTTTCTCAATTCTAATAGGATGTATATATTGGCTTTGTTGCATCATAAAAATTGAAACTTGATGGATGTGCAATAAGAAAAAAATTAGCTTCAAAGAAGAATTTAATGGTACCAATATCCTCTCAGTAATCGTTGAAAAGATATGCCTTGATGAAGACTCTTTTGCAGATGTAGAAATTATCTCAGATTCAAAGTAAATTGCAGTAGGAAACCTTCAGCTGACCTTAGAAGATTTAGAAGTATCTTCTTCTTGAATATATAGACTCCCATAGAAGCAATATATGGTTTTTTTTTACCTCAGCTCGTGATAACCTCAAAATAGTAGTGTCCACTTCCATTGCTTTCAAATCTGCTCCTTTTTGCTTTTCACTGAACGAGATGATCTTTCCTTTATACACCCCAAACTTATTTTTTACTGTGCATGAGGTGTGATAAAAATTTTTCATATTCCTACCTCTCACAAATTTATTTCAAACTCTTATAACCATGAGGTAAGTATCAACTAAGTTCCCTTGAAAGGTAAAGATATATGTATATAAGTTCAATAGGGTAGGAATCATATGGGTTCAACAAGAAAAATTTAAAAGGACAAATGTAAATTTTAAAGGCTCAAATGGGTGACTAGAGATATAATGATAAAAGGGTTAGGCTTTTAGGCTCAACCAATCCAAAGATGGCCTATATCCTTTCCTCAGTGAAACTCTACCTAGGATTTTGCCTCAAGTAATTCTCAAGCAAGTTCTAGAGTAGTTAAGACCATAAACATTTACAAAGTCTTCATAAAATATCTCTAGGCATGCAAACAATTAATGATCATGATACACATCTAATGAATAAAGAGAAAATCATACTAAGTAAATACAATTTAAGTATTAACTAATCAACCCAATCACTTAGAATTCTTTCTAAAAATCACAACTTGTTTCAACCATTATCCCATTGGCTCTATAGAAATAAATAAACAAACCAGAATTTTTTTTATTTATTATATTTATTTTTTTTTTTTATTATATATATATTTTATATTTTTTTAATTTTTTAATTTTTTATAATTTTTTAAACTTTTTTAAACAACTTAAATAAACAAACTAAATATATTTAAAATAAGAATACATAACCCATGATATACAAACTAACATAAATTAACCAAAGCAATCGAATAAATAACTAGACCTATTATGCAACCCACCTCCAAACTTAAATATTGCATTGTCCTCAATGGAAGAAAAAGAAAAGAGAATTAATAAAAATAATAAAGCAAGAAAAGTAAAGTGATACTCCCCTAGTGTCAATGAATGTCATCTTGAAGTACACCACTAGAAGAGACTCCTTCGTCAATATTTGGGGTTGTCAAGGTCGATGGAGACTTTTTGCTTATAAAAATCTCCATCAATGTATGGTTTAAGGCACTGCCCATTTATTTTAAATATTCTCTTGGTCTCATGTTGTACTTCAACTGCTCCATATTGATAGACTTTAGTCACCACAAACGGTCCAGACCATAGAGAGCGCAACTTTCCTGAAAAAAGTCAAAGTCTTGAGTTAAATAATAGAACTTGTTGGCCTTGGATTGATTTTGATGCTTACAAAACAATTAAGCAAAGACTAATTATATCTATTAAGCTTGTTGCAGGAAAGTTCAGATGCTTTACAAGTAAGTATCTTCATGCAATTTTTTTTTGAGTATAGTTCATTTTATTTTGCCATCAGATTGATATCAAATGAATACCTTTTTGCCATGGCCGTTATTTTTGGCTTGGGAGTTAGCTATTTAGCTAGCTTGCTCTTTCATTAGCTAGCTGGCACAACGATTAGCTAACTACCAAACTATGTCTGTGACTTGGCCGAACGGTTGATCAATTGAGCTAGCTGGTTAGCTAGCTTGTTCCTTCGTTAGCTAGCTGGAGTTCCATTCTAGCTAGCTAAGGTGCTTGTTACAATTGCTAGCCGAGCCGTGTCATTTTTGAGCTAGCTGGTTAGCTAGCTTGGCCTCCTTTTAAGCTAGCTGGATTTCATTTTAGTTAACTATGGATTTGAACGCCTCTGTGCTAGCTGATTGCTTTGGGTATCAGTTAGTTAATTAGCTAACTTGACTTCCATATTAGCTAGCTGGCTTGCTTTTTAGTTAACTTCATTCCCTGATTCTTAACTTGGCCGAATGCCCCTCTTTTTTAGCTAACTGGTGAGTGAGCTAGTTGATGGTTCTCTTAGCTAGCTAGCATCCCCTATTAGTTGACTGCTTTATTTTGGAGCTAACTGGTTTCTTTCTTAGCTAACTATTATTTTTCATAGGAAATCAAAGCCGAGCGGATATGTTTTTCAGTTAGCTGGAGAGCTAACTTCCACTCCTCCAAGCCATTTAAATTCATTTCTTAGTTAGCTAGAGAGTTAGCTAACTTTTGGTTTAGTTAACTGGAAAGCTAGCTCCTCACTGGGCATATGGCTGCCTTTTTCATTAGTTAGCTAATGAGCTAACTCTCTTGGATGGATGCTTTATTGCTTTTTAAGTTTAGTTAGCTGGGAAGCTAACTACCAGTTGCTTAGTTAGTTGAATAGCTAACACATCATTCTCTGATAGTATTGTTTTTCTTGCAGACCGAGCGCCATTCAATTTTAGTTAGCTGGGGAGCTAACTATCGTTTCAAAGGATCTTTCCCTAAGCCGTGTGATTGCTTGTCAGTTAGCTGAGAGCTAACTATCTGTTGGCTTAGTTAGCTAAGTAGCTAACTGATGGGACTTGACTTTTTCTCTTAAGCTGCATGGATTACTTGTTAGTTAGCTGGGAAGCTAACTAATCATTGCTTTAGCTAGCCAAGGAGCTAGCTCCTTCTCTCATGGCCGATTGTCTTCAACACTCTTAGCTGCCTAGAATTAATTCCAGTTAGCTGCCTTTCTGGCCATTTTGGGCGTGCTCTCTCTCTCCTTTATTTTAATTGCTATTTTCAGCTATACTAACTTTTGATTTTTGAATTATGACAGAGTTCTTCCTACCTCAAATGGATTCATGCATTCAATGCTTAAGGGAAATAATCTCAATGGTTATCTTTTCTTCCCATTTTTATTTCCATTTGTTTCAATTGTATCTAATGGATCTTTTTGCTGTTGGATTATTATATAGCTGAGATTAGAAGAAAAACATGACGAATCTAAAAAAGAGAAATACAAGAGAGATATCCAAGAAAGAAAGCTTTTATTGCATATTTTCGGAGTGGTTGAAAACTAGTTGCTATGCATTGAAGATCATTCATTGCTGAAAAATCGTCCAGATCTTTTAAAGCCTTCAAGCAAATCAAGAGTCCAGCCACCTCGATATTGCTGAGGATTTGCTACAAATTTGTAAAGCATTCTCTGAATATTTGCTCATTATAGGAGCTACTTGTTATCATTTACTTTGAATCTTTTGTAAAAGGGTTAGTGTTAACCCTTTGGTTCTTGTTGGCCTCCTTGTGCCGTTAAACAAGAGGACTAGCCTGGTAAGGCTAGGGGTTGGCTTCCTTGTGCCGTTAAACAAAGGACTAGCCAAGGAAGGCTAGGGGTTTTGGCTGCCTTGTACCTTGTAAAATAAGAGGGCTAGCCGGGAAGGCTAGAGGTTGTAATCGTTGTGATACGATTAGTGGAATTCCCAAAGGTTTTGAGGAGTGGACGTAGGTGCTAAGTTTGGCACTGAACCACTATAAAATCTCTTGTATTTGTGGTTGTTTGATTCTCTATTACTATCTTGTGCACTGCACTACACCTCTGCAAATCAAATTTAAATTAGGGTTAAAGCACATACTTGCATAGTAATAAATTTTTAATACCCAATTCACCCCCCACTTGGGTTGCTACATCTGGGCAACAAGTGGTATCAGAGCAGTGTTCTCTTGATTTTTAGCTTTGATTAGCTTGAGCCAAAGATCAGTAGTAATCCAAATGGGATCTATGTTGATTGAGGACAGTCAACTAATAGACCACCTTTGTTTAGTGGAACAAATTACACATATTGGAAAGCACGAATGAAAATCTTCATTCAAGCACTAGATTATGATTTATGGGGAATCATAATTATGGACCACACACACCCACTGTTAAGATTGATAATATTGATATTGCAAAACCTGAATCTGAATGGGATGAGCAAGATAAGAAACTAGCTCAATTAAATGCTAAAGCTATGAATGTTCTTTATTGCTCTCTTGATGCAAATGAGTTTAATCGCATATCTACTTACATGTCTGCTAAGAAAATCTGGGATAGACTTGAAGTCACCCATGAGGGTACAAATCAAGTCAAAGAATCCAAAATAAATATGCTTGTTCATAAGTATGAATTATTTAAGATGGATTCTGCTGAGAATATTACTGATATGTTTACAAGATTTACTAATATTATTAATGGACTGAAAAGTCTTGGAAAATCTTATGCTAATAGTGATCTTGTTAGAAAAATCTTAAGATCATTACCTAGGTCATGGGAAAGCCAAAGTCACTCCTATACAAGAAGCAAAGGATCTCAACACTTTATCACTTGAAGAGTTAGTCGGTTCTTTGATGACTCATGAGCTTCAGCAACGACAACATATTGATGAAGATGAATCAAAGAAGAAAAGAACTATGGTATTAAAAAGTGATGAAATGGCACTTATCTCAAGGAAATTCAAAAGTTCATGAAAAGAAAGATATTTGGAAAAAGAAAATATTTTATCAAAGGAGACCATAGCAAAGATAAGGAAAAGAGTGAACCTCAACATGCTATGAGTACAAAAAGCCTGGACATATTAGACAGAATGTCCACTATTAAAGAAAGGATCTAAAAGAGTAAAGAAGAAAGCAATGATGGCTACATGGAGCGACAGCGAAGCTACAAGTTCAGAAGATGAAGAGAAAAGTAAAATTGCAAATATTTGTTTCATGGATAATGATGAGGTAAGTCATAGCTTTCTAGATGACTTTACTTTTGATGAATTACATGGTGCATTTTATGAACTTGTTGATGATTTTGCAAACTTAAGTTCAAAGAACAAAAATTTAAAAATGAAATCAAAAATCTTATTCTTGAAAATGATAGAACTTCAAAAGAGAATGAATCATTGTTAAAAGAAAACCAAGATTTAAAAAATGAAGTAAATAAATTAAAACCAATTGTTGATAGATTTACTTTAAGCTCAGAAAAATTAGAAATAATCTTGAATAGTCAAAGAGTTGTTTACAATAGAGCTGGTCTTGGATATAATCCTTTTGAAAGACAAAAATTTTTAAAAAATATTTATGTGCATGGTAATGACTCAACCAAAAGTACATGGTTTAAATATGAAAAATTAGGACATAAAGCTTATACTTGTGACACACTTAAGGTGAGAAAAATATGGGTTCCAAAAGGAACTATCTTGACTAATCCCAAAGGACCCAAGAAAGCTTGGGTACCTAAGAACAAAATTTGAAATTGTGTATGCAGGTGTGTCTTGCAACCCGAGCAATTAAAAGACAATGGTACTTTGATAGCGGGTGCTAAAGACACATGACCGGTGATGAATCACAATTCATCACTTTGGAGGCAAAAGATGGAGGTGTTGTTACTTTCGGTGATAATGGCCAAGAAAAAATAATTGCTATTGGAAAAATAGGTATCACACCTCATGCTTATATTGATAATGTCTTACTTGTGAAAGGACTGAAACATAATTTACTTAGTATTAGTCAATTATGTGACAAAGGATTTAATGTTATTTGAATCATCCTTATGCATTGTTAAAAATCCTGCAAATGAAAATATGAAATTTATTAGTCAAAGGCATGGTAATGTATACATTGTTAATTTAAATGATTTGCATGATAAAAATATTGATTGCCTAGTTGCTACAAACAATAAAACTTATAATAGTTGGTTATGGTATCGTAGGCTAGCTCATGCAAGCATGGATTTATTATCTAAATTAATTAAGAAGGATTTAGTACATGGTTTGCCAAAACTTATTTTTGAAAAAGATGATTTGTAATGCTTGTCAATTTGGAAAACAAACCCGAGTATCTTTTAAATCAAAGATTTTAGTTTCAACCACTAGACCTTTAGAACTCTTGCATATGGATTTATTCGGTCCTACAAGAACAACTAGTCTAGGAGGAAAAAGATATGGTTTTGTTGTTATTGATGATTTTTCTCATTTTACATGGGTTTTATTTTTAACTAGTAAAGATGAAGCATTTTCAGCATTTCAAAATTATTTAAAAGAATTACAAATGAAAAGAATTCTTCTTTTATCAATTCGAAGTGATCATGGAAAAGAATTTGAAAATAAATCTTTTGAAGATTTTTGTAATGAAAATGGAATTGAACATAATTTTTCTGCACCAAGAACACCACAACAAAATGGAGTAGTAGAAAGAAAGAATAGAACTTTAGAAGAAATGGCCGTACCATGTTGTGTGAGAGCAATCTCCCAAAATATTTTTGGGCAGAAGCTATCAACACTGCATGCTATGTTTTAAATCGTGCATTGATTAGACCTGTTTTGAAAAAGACTCCATATGAGCTTTGGAAAGGAAGAAAACCTAATATAAGTTACTTTCATGTTTTTGGATGCCGATGTTTTATTTTAAATAATGAAAAATCAAACCTTGATAAATTTGATGCTAAATCTGATGAAGAATTTTTCTCGGTTATTCTTTGCATAGTAGAGCTTTTAGAGTATTTAAAAAAGATTCGAGTAGTTGAAGAATCAATTCATGTTATCTTTGATGAATCTAATGATCTTCCATTAAGGAAGAGAAAAGGTATAAATGATGCAGATGAAATTGAAGATCAACTCAAGGATATCACCCTGAAGGACAAAAATGACTCAGATACACAAGAGGTAAATGAAGAAGGGAACGCTGACCTACCTGAAGCCTCACAAGGTAATGATGAATTAGAAAGAGGTTGGAGGTACGTTCTCAGTCACCCTAAAGATCAAATTATAGGTGATCCAACTCAAGGAGTTAGAACTAGATCATCATTTAGAGATGCTTATAATAACCTAGCATTTGTATCTAAAATTGAACCTAAATGTTATGATGATGCTAAAAATGATGTTGATTGGATTAATGCCATGCATGAGGAACTTCACCAGTTTGAAAGAAATAATGTATGGACTCTTATTGAAAGACCTCATGATCATCAAATTATTAGAACTAAATGGGGTTTTAGAAACAAATTGGATGAACATGGTAATATAATTAGAAATAAAGCAAGATTAGTAGCTAAGGGTTATAATCAAGAAGAGAAAATTGATTTTGATGAGACTTATGCCCCTGTTGCTAGATTAGAAGCTATTAGATTACTTCTTGCTTATGCTTGTTTTATGAATTTTAAACTATATCAAATGGATGTTAAAAGCGCTTTCTTGAATGGATACATTGCTGAATAAGTTTTTGTGGAACAACCATCCGGATTTGAAAATCACTTGTTTCCAAACCACGTTTTTAAATTGAACAAAGCTTTATATGGTTTAAAACAAGCACCCCGGGCTTGGTATGAAAGATTAAGCAAATTCTTGATCAATAATGACTTTATTCGAGGAAATATGGATACAACTTTATTTATTAAAAGATAAGATAAAGATATATTAATTATTCAAATCTATGTTGATGATATCATATTTGGTGCCACTAATGATTCTTTGTGCAAGGACTTTGCTAAGCTTATGCAGGAGAGTTCGAGATGAGTATGATGGGAGAGCTGAACTACTTCCTCGGACTACAAATCAAATAAAGCAAAGACGGGATCTTCATAAGCCAATCTAAATATATCAAAGAAATGATCAAGAAGTTTGGCATGGAGACATCCAAAATGATCGGTACCCCTATGAGCTCATCTTGTAGACTTGAATCTTATAATACTGAAAAGACTGTTGATTTGAAATTATATAGAGGCATAATAGGATCATTGTTATATTTAACTGCTAGTAGACCAGATATTTTATTCAGTGTTTGCATGTGTGCTAGATATCAAGCCAATCCTAAAGAATCACACTTGCTTGCTGTTAAAAGAATATTTAAATATTTAAATGGAACAGTAAATTTAGGTTTATGGTATGACAAACAATCTAGCATTGACTTAATAGGATACACTGATTCAGATTTTGCTGGATGTAAACTAGATAGAAAATCAACCAGTGAAACTTGCCAGTTTTTAGGTGTTAACTTAATTTCATGGTTTAGCAAAAAGCAAACTTCAGTAGCATTGTCTACGGCTGAAGCTGAATACGTTGCAGTTGGAAGTTGCTGTGCTCAAATCTTATGGATTAAGCAACAGCTAGAAGATTATGGTATTAAACAAAAAGCCACACCTATAAAATGTGATAATACAAGTGCAATCAGCTTAACTAAAAACCCTATTCAACATTTCAAAACTAAACACATTGAAATTAGACATCATTTCATTAGAGATCACGTAAACAATGAAAATATTGTTATTGAATTTTTAAATACTGAAAATCAAATTGCTGATATTTTTACTAAGCCTCTTGATGAAACAAAATTTTATGAAATTAGAAGAGAATTAGGAATGTATGATCCAACTGCTTAATGAATCAATTAATTTTTTCTTTAAATCATGACATCTTTTCAATCAAATCTCTTAATTAAAAATCTTTTCAATTAAATGCATTGAGTATGTCAGTTAGCTAAACGCTAACTTCTCCTTTAATTCTCTCTAATGCATGAAACCTTTTTTCATTCAATCCACCAACCAGCCATTCAATTACATTTATTCCTTTCATGGTAGCTAACCAACCAGGCAACAAACAGTCACCTAGCCAGTTAACCACCTAAGAGAACTCCCTATATAACCTTTTCACCAACGGTTTCATTCAAATTCCTACTCTCTTCAACCGATTGTCCTCTCCACTTCATCTCTTCATGTTTTCATCCTCCATCAATCAATCCTTCCTCTATTCATTCCATCTATCTTCACTTCATCAATCCTTCAAGAAGATCGTTGATGGCTCCTAAGAAGGCAATCTCAAGGAATGATGATTGTTCTGATCTTCGAAGGAAGTCTTCGTCATCTTCTTCTCATATCAACACTCTAATAGCCACCAAATCATTTGCTCATGGTAGGTTAGTTGATTTTAACTTCCTAGATCAAGAAGGTTTTAAAATAGGAAAACTTTTTGCTAATCAAGGTTGGGCTAAACTGTTATCTACCAAAAGGCCTATATCCTGAATTAATTAGAGAATTTTATGTGAATATTACCTTTGGTAGTGGAACCATTTCATCCTGTGTCAAAAAGACTAGGATTGACCTTGACTGTAAAATGTTAGGTTCTGCTTTAAACATTCCTTCTGATGGTATCTTAGAAATCCTTCCTAGTGAACGAGGTTACAAGCTTGGCTTAATTCTTAATATTGATGATAATGAAGCTAGCAATATAGATACTCTTGATGCTAACATGTTGTCAGTTGAAAATAGACTATTTCATAGTATCATTGCCAAGATTCTTGCCCCTCGTGCTGGTTCCTTTAATGTAGTAACAGATAGAGACATATGTTTGATGTACGACATTCTAATAGAAGACCCAGTGATCTACCCTATCTTATAATGACTATAATGAAAGAATCCCTGAGTAGGTCAAAGGCTGCATTGCCTTACGGTATGTTTCTCACATATGTGTTTGAGTTTTTCAATATAAAGCTTAAAGAGAAACTGTGGTAGCATTACGTCACTGACGTGTTTAATGCTCACTCGCTGCACCGTATGGACTATGCCAAAAGAGATGGTGTTTGGATTAAGGTTAGATCAGAACTGGACAATCTAGTAATATGCCACCACCTAATATAACTCATTCTGCTTGTTCTCCTCAAAACTTCTTTAACTTTGATTTCCATCAACCAAATCTGTACATTGCTGCTATGACAGCTGATCAAAATCCATTTTTATCTGAACCTCCTGATGTCACTGCTGCTGGACCCTCTTATCGAAATGACAACCCTGCTCCTGCTCCTCCTACCATCCGTATCTGTGAAGAACAACTCCAACAAATTATCCATGAATTGTCCCTTGTAAATTCCAGTTGAAGCTCTAGAGACAGTGCTTCTTCAGTTAATGATCAAACTCTTGTACCTCATATTTTATTTTTTTTAAGACTCTTTCTTAGTTCAAGATTATTCTAAGCCAACTTGTCCACGATGTTAACATTCTTAATGGTCGAGTTTTCCATCATAATGAGTCTGTCTTGGACCGGATCTTGAAGGAGATTAATTTCTTAAAAACTAAAAAAAAACTTTGAGACCAAGGCTGAATGGGTAGAATATCAGATGAGAGCCAATGCAAGCCAGACTAGGGATGCCACAAATGCAGTTGATCACTGGACCGCATCTCTCTCTAGGCTGAGCCGGCTTGTGGAAACCTACATTACTCTTTCTGCCACTTCAGCTCCTGATGCTTCATTTTCCACATCCTCCTCCAACTCAACCTTCACAAGACAAGCCAGGAACCTCTAGAAAGCAAGATGAATCCTAAGTACAAATTTCTTCTGATGATGATGAGAAGTGAATGTACTTCTTTCAGTGATGAATGTTTATGACTCTACTTTTTGTGTTGTATGACTTCAAACTATGACATGTAATATCTGTATTGACTTTACTTGATTTTGTAATGCTCTGTATAACTGTTATAAATATGTATGAATGATCCAATTATCTTGATGTTTATGCTTAAATTTATTGCAAGACTCTTCAATCTTCTTTTTGATCAATGACAAAAAGGGGGAGAAGAATATTGCGTACATTAAGGGAATGGAGAAAGTAATAACTCCATATATTCAGGGGGAGTTTACTTATTCAAATTGACAGGGGAAGAGTAATATTTTTTTTTCTGTTTCCACTCCTGTTTATTCATAATACTTCCTATATTTTCTCTTTGCATGCTTAAGGGTTTTGTCATCATCAAAAAGGGAGAGATTGTTGACCCTGGATTAATTTTGATGCTTACAAAACAATTAAGCAAAGAATAATTATATTTATTAAGATTGTTGCAGGAAAGTTCATATGCTTACAAGTAAGTATCTATCTTCATGCAATTTTTTTTGAGTATAGTTCATTTTATTTTGCCATCAGATTGATATCAAATGAACACCTTTTTGCCATGGCCGTTATTTTTGGCTTGGGAGTTAGCTATTTAGCTAGCTTGCTCTTTCATCTAGCTAACTGGCACAACAATTAGCTAACTACCAAACTATGTCTG
This sequence comes from Calamus simplicifolius, assembly GCA_900491605.1. NCBI lineage: Eukaryota > Viridiplantae > Streptophyta > Magnoliopsida > Arecales > Arecaceae > Calamus > Calamus simplicifolius. Next base: position 2,303,233 of record UESW01003952.1, read on the forward strand.
TGACTTGGCCAAATGGTTGATCAATTGAGCTAGCTGGTTAGCTAGCTTGTTCCTTCGTTAGTTAGTTGGAGTTCCATTCTAGCTAGCTGAGGTGCCTGTTATAATTGCTAGCCGAGCCGTGTCATTTTTGAGCTAGCTGGTTAGCTAGCTTGGCCTCCTTCTAAGCTAGCTGGATTTCATTTTAGTTAACTATGGATTTGAACGCCTCTGTGCTAGCCGATTGCTTTGGGTATCAGTTAGCTAATTAGCTAACTTGACTTCTATGTTAGCTAGCTGGCTTACTTTTTAGTTAACTATCATTCCCTGATTCTTAACTTGGCCGAATGCCCCTCTTTTTAGCTAACTGGTGAGCTACCTGATGGTTCTCTTAGCTAGCTAGCATCCCCTGTTAGTTGACTGCTTTGTTTTGGAGCTAATTGGTTTCTTTCTTAGCTAACTATTATTTTTAGGAATCCAAGCCGAGCGGATATGTTTTTTAGTTAGCTGGAGAGCTAACTTCCACTCCTCCAAGCTGTTATTGCTTTTTGAGTTTAGTTAGCTGGGAAGCTAACTATCAGTTGCTTAGTTAGCTGAATAACAAACTCATCATTCTCTGATAGTATTGTTTCTCCTGCAGACCAAGCGCCATTCAATTTCAGTTAGCTAGGGAGCTAACTATCGTTCAAAGGATTTTCCTGAGCCGTGTGATTGCTTGTCAGTTAGCTGGAGAGCTAACTATCTATTGGCTTAGTTAGCTAAGTAGCTAACTGATGGGACTTGACTTTTTCTCTTGAGCCGCATGGATTGCTTGTTAGTTAGTTGGAAAGCTAACTAATCATTACTTTAGCTAGCCAAGGAGCTACTCCTCTCATGGCCGATTGTCTTCAACACTCTCAGCTGCCTGGAATTAATTCCAGTTAGCTGCCTTTCTGGCCATTTTGGGTGCTCCTCTCTCTTTCTACTTTATTTTAATTGCTATTTTCAGCTATACTAACTTTTGATTTTTGAATTATGACAGAGTTCTTCCTACCTAAATGGATTTATGCATTCAATGCTTAAGGAAATAATCTCAACGATTATCTTTTCTTCCCATTTTTATTTCCATTTATTTCAATGGATCTTTTTGCTGTTGGATTGTTATATACAGCTGAGATTAGAAGCAAAACATGACGAATCTAAAAAAGAGAAATACAAGAGAAATATCCAAGAAAGAAAGCTTTTATTGCATATTTTCGGAATGGTTGAAAGCTAGTTGCTATGCATTGAAGATCATTCATTGCTGAAAAGTCGTCCAGATCTTTTAAAGCCTTCAAGCAAATCAAGAGTCCAGCCACCTCGACATTGTTCATTTATTGCTGAGGATTTGCTACAAATTTATAAAGTATTCTCTGAATATTTGCTCATTATAGGAGCTACTTGTTATCATTTACTTTGAATCTTTTGTAAAAGGGTTAGTGTTAACCCTTTGGTTCTTGTTGGCCTCCTTGTGCCGTTAAACAAGAGGACTAGCCTGGTAAGGCTAGGGGTTGGCTTCTTGTACCGTTAAACAAGAGGACTAGCCAGGGAAGGCTAGGGGTTTTGGCTGCCTTGTGCCTTGTAAAATAAGAGGGCTAGCCGGGTAAGGCTAGAGGTTGTAATCGTTGTGATACGATTAGTGGAATTCCAAAGGTTTTGGGAGTGGATGTAGGTGCTGAGTTTGGCACCAAACCACTATAAAATTTCTTGTGTTTGTGGTTGTTTGATTCTCTATTACTATCTTGTGCACTACACTACACCGATGTAAATCAAATTTAAATTAGGGTTAAAGCACATACTTGCATAGTAATAAATTTTTAATACCAATTCACCCCCTCTTGGGTTGCTACATTTGGGCAACAGAACTTTTTGCCCAACTTTAAATTCCCTTCTTAAAATATGCTTATCATGCCATCTCTTGGTTTTATCTTTATAAATTCGAGTATTCTCGTAAGCATCATTGCGAAACTCATCCATCTCATTGATTTGCAATATTCTCTTCTCGCTAGCTACTTGTAGATCAAAGTTAAGTATCATTATCATCCAATAAGCCCTATGTTCTAGCTCTACTGGTAGATGATATGCTTTTCCATAAACAAGACGATATGGTGACATCCCAATCGGTATTTTGAATCCTATTCTATAGGCCCATAAAGCATCATCTAAATTCTCGCCCAGTATGTACGAGCGATATTCACAGTCTTTTCCAATATTTGCTTCAATTCTTGATTAGATATCTTGACTTGTCCGCTCGTTTGATGATGGTATGGTGTCGCATACTTAGTCAGTAGTGCTTTAAATTGATGATTGCAAAAATGTTTTCAACCATCACTGATTATTGCCCTTGGAGTGCTAAATCGGAAGAAGATATTCTTTCATAAAAAATTTACCACAACTCTTACATCATTAGTTGGTGAGGCTACTCTTCCACCCATTTGGAGACATAATCTGGAAGCTCCATCCGAGATAGATGATCTGCCACCAAATTTTTAATACATTTCTTGTCCTTAATTTTTAAGTCGAATTCTTGTAGAAGTAAAATCCATCGAAGTAATCTTGGTTTAGCATCTTTTTTTGCAAGTAAGTACTTCAGAGGAGAGTGATCGGTGTAGACAATCACCTTTGAACCTATCAAGTAAGAACGGAATTAATCAAAAGCAAAAACAACCGATAATAATTCTTTTTCAGTAGTGGCATAATTTAGTTGAGTTTCTGTTAAGGTTTTACTTGTATAATAAATAACATGAAAATGTTTATCTTTTCTCTGCCCTAAAACAACCCTATAGTAGTCACTGGCATCATACATTTATTCAAATGGTAAATTTTAATATGGTGACACAATTATAGGTGCTGAAATTAATTTCTTTTTCAGTGTTTCAAAAGCATGCAAGCATTCATCAAAAAATTCAAATCGAGTATCTTTAATCAACAAATTGCAAAGAGGTTTAGTCATTTTAGAAAAATCCTTAATAAACCATCAATAGAATCCGATGTGTCCCAAAAAACTTCTTATGCCCTTCACATTGGTTGGTGGTGAGAGTTTTTCAATCACTTCTATTTTTACTCTATTAACTTCAATTCCCTTAAAGAAAATTCGGTGGCCTAACACTATCCCCTCCTCTACCATGAAGTGGCATTTTTTTCAGTTCAAAACTAAATTTTTCTCCTTGCATCTCTGCAAAACTGAAGATAAGTTAGACAAACCATTATGAAAAGAATATCCAAAAACAGAGAAGTCATCCATGAAGACTTCTAAAATATTTTCCATCATATCCAAGAAGATGGACATCATGCATCTTTGAAATGTGGCTGGTGCATTGCAAAGGCCAAAAGGCATCCTCCTATATGCAAATGTTCCATATGGACAAGTAAAAGTAGTCTTCTCTTGATCTTCAGATGCGATGGCTATTTGATTATAACTAGAGTACCCATCCAGAAAATAGTGTAAGCATGTCCTGCAAGTCTCTCTAGCATTTGATCAATAAAAGGTAAGGAAAAATGATCTTTTCGAGTTGCATCATTAAGTCTTCTATAATCTATGCATACTCGCCATCCCATGATCATTCTCATTGGTATAAGTTCATTATTATCATTCTTGATCATAGTTATTCCATCTTTCTTTGGTACTACTTGTATTGGACTTATCCATACATTATCCAAGATAGGATAAATAATTTTAGCATCTAATAGCTCCAGCACTTCTTTATGCACCACTTCTTGCATTGATGAATTCAATCTTCTCTGAGGTTGAACAGTCGGCTTATTTATCCTCCATTAAAATTTTATGTGTGTAAATTGAAGGACTAATTCCTTTGATGTCAGAGATGGTTCAACCCAATTCCAATTTATGTTCCCTTAAGATTCTAAGCAACTTTTCCTCCTCTATATCAGTCAAAGAATTATTAATAATAACTAAAAAAGTAGAGTCTTGGCCTAATAAAGTGCACCTTAAATTTGATGGAAGCTGTCTTAGCTTAAGTTTAAATGGTTTATCTTGTAGAGATGTTGGCTGATATGATTTTAAGTCTTTCACTTTTGGTTGCATTGAAGGAGAAAAGATAGGTGTAGCCTCCAAATATCTTTCACACTCTTTAACTTTTTCATCATCAAATTCAATAGATGTAAGCGAGTAAGACATACCTCAAGTGGTAGCTTTAGAAAATTATCTACATAAGTCTCGTCAGCCATGATCACATCTCAGTCACTTATTTGAAAACAAGAGTGTGTCTCAGAAGGAAATTTCATAGGCTTAAGTACATCAAAACTGACTTCATCCTCTTCGACCCTTAAAACAAATTTTTCTTGCTTGACATCAATTAAGGTTCTCCCCATCGCAAGGAAAGGTCGACCCAATATTAAAAGGATCTCCTCATCCTCCTCCATATTAAGACAATAAAGTCAGCCGAAAAGATGAACTTGTCAACTTTCACTAATACGTCCTCAATGACTCCTCTTGGTATTTTATAGATCTGTCTGTCAATATGTAAAGAGATAGTGGTTGGATTTACTTCTCCTAAACCCAATTTCTTAAAAATAGAGAGAGGCATTAGATTAATACTTGCCCCTAAGTCACATAAAGCTCTATCAAAATAAGAATTTTCTTTAGTGCAAGGAATAGTGAAACTCCCTGGATCTTTTAGCTTAGGTGGCAGCTTCTTTTGTAAGATTGCATTACTCTCCTCTGTCAGCATTACTATTTTATGCTCCTCCAATTTCTACTTTTTTGATATAATATCTTTTAAAAATTTAGCATATTTTGGCATTTGTTCTAAAGCTTCAATGAGAGGAATATTAATATGCAATTGCTTAAATATACTTAGAAATTTAGAAAACTGTTCATCCACATTATTCTTTTTTAATCTTTATGAAAAAAATTGGTGGGTCATATATTGAAGGAGAATAGGTCTCAAAAGTAACTGTCCTGGATTTTTTTGATTTTAAAATTCTTTCATTCTCCTTAGTCTTCTCAGCTTGCTCCACTTCTTTCATTTCTGACTCAGCTTCCTTCATCTTGGACTCCTCATTATCCATATTTTCATCTTGTTTGGCATTTGTTACTTGTTGCTCCCCATATGTTCGCTCACTTTTTAGTGATATTGCCTTTGCATGTTCTTTGGGATTAGTGACAGTGTTGCTTGGCAAAGTTCCTGCAGTCCTATCTATGAGCAAGTTTGAGAGTTGACCGATTTGCACATCAAGATTACGAATTGAAGATAAGTTGTTTTGGATTGTAACATCTATTTTCTGCATATGCTGCATAAACATGCCCTCAAGTGTTGGCTTCTTCTCTTGCTGTGGAAATTACTGAGGTTGTTTAGCTTGCCCTTGATTATTGATCCATAAGAAGTTGGGATGATTCCTCCATCCAGGATTGTACGTGTTGAGCATGGATTATTTTGATGTTGAAAAGTTGATACGTAATTTGCTTGTCCATAACTCAATTGGGCAAAAGGATTTCTCACTTGGCAGTTGATACTTGAATGATTTCCTCCACAATGATCACAAACATCTTTGAATAGCATTAACATTTATCTTACCTAGTTGTTGAGACAAATTTACCATTTGTGTTGCCAATGAAGTTATAGAATCAAGTTCTAAAATTTTAGTTGTCTTTTTGGCATTGCTCTTTCTGCAGGCCATTGATAATTGTTGGATGCTAATTCTTCTAGTAGTTCACATGCTGCCTCATGAGTTTTACTCATTAAAGCTCCACTAGCTGCTGTATCAACCATAGACCTATTTGTAGCTCTTAGACCATTATAGAATGTTTGTACTTGAAGCCATATTATAGAATGTTTGTACTTGAAGCCATGCTGGAAGGTCATGATGAGGGCATCTTCTCAATAAATCTTTGTACCTCTCTCATGCTTCATATAATGATTCACCCTTAAATTGGATGAATGCAGTGATGTCATTCCTTAGCCTTGCTGTTTTTGCAAGAAGAAAATATTTTGCTAAAATTTTTTGTGCTAACTCTTTTCAGGTAGTGATGACGCTGGACGGCAAAGAATTTAGCCAAGCCTTGGCTTTGTCCCTAAGTGAGAAGGAAAAAAGCCTTAATCGAATCACATTATCGGTTACTCCATTATGTTTAAAAGTATCACAAATTTTAAGAAATTTACAATATGATCCTCTTGTGCTAACCCTACAAACTGGATAGTTTGTTGTATCATTTGAATGATGGCCGGTTTGATCTCAAAATTATTGGCTTATATGGCTGGCCTCCTTATGCTTAATGTAGCCCTATTGACCGAGGGCATAGCATAGTCTCGTAATGCCTTGTGCTCTTGATCAGCCATATTAGATAGAGATATGTTGGCTTCTTTCTTCTTTTTATCTTTCTTTTTCTTTTTCTTGAGCCGCCGTAAGGTTCTTTCAATCTCGGGATCAAAGGGTGTATGCTTTAATAGTTTAGAGCGGGGCATGCACTTCTAAGTCCTTTTCTTGTTGGGGTTCAATCCTTATTGGAAAGTATCTTGGACTTTTCCCTTTTGTTTTAACAAACGAACGGATTGGTGCAGTGGTAACATGTCCGTTCTTGAACACTTTAATGCTAGGTTCAAATCCATGGAACTTACGTGAAGATAATTATGTGAAAGAAGTTTGGGACCAAAAAGAAAATTCCAATGCATAGGTGGCTCCTCAGCTCCCATGGATCTTCCAAGCAAAGTGAAAAATGGACAAAAAAATATTTTAATAATAAATATCAAAATAATAAATATCTAGCTAATATCAATATCAATAATTAATTAATTTCTGGCAATGGTGCCAAAAACTTGTTTATGTAAAATAATCTGTAAGTGCATAGAATCATAACAAGTAGTAAAAAGTATTTTTAAAAAAAGATTAATTATGTTATTGAATACCAAAATTAACTAAATTAATTACTATTTGAAAAATCAAATTAAACGTGTAAAAATATGATAAGAATAGATCTAGAGTGATTGGTCTAACAAATCCTACATAATTTATTCTTCTTAATTATTAAATTTAATAATCCCATATTGATGATTAAAAATTTCTTAATTATCTAATATCTTCTATCAAACGATTCCAAATAACAACTCCATATCTCTATGTGAATTTAATTAATTGGAAACTCATACTTTAAATTTTCTAAAAATCACATTAATTGCGGTAAAGTATCTCTACTTTCGCTCAACTAATGGTGTTTAATTCTAGATCTAAAATAATAAATCACCTCTTGTGTAATTCAATTGATCAAACAGTAAATTGTAAGAATTAATCATAAGAAATAACAAATCACCTCCTCGGCCTTATTGTAATTTAATTAATTAATAATAAATTGTAAGCATTAATCATAAATATTAAACACTCAATCATAAAAATATTAAAAATAAAATAACTAATAAAATAAATTATGTGTTTATTGATAGATTATATCAATGCTCTAGAAAAAAAATTAGTTCATAATAAATTTGAAAAGAAAACTAATAAAACTAATATTTTTTTATTGAAAGCAATTGTTGATCACGTAGCTCTTACTTTTGTTCTTCAAATCCTCTTTTGAAAAACTCTAAAAGTCTCTCGACCCATGGCTTTCTTTTTATAGTTAAAAAATTTGCTACTCATTCGGTGTTAAATACGCATTGAAGACCACTATCTTAGAGTCCTTCCAAGTGCACTCTTTCTTTGGATGATACTTTGATGACTAAGAAATGAATAAGGATAAAATTTCGGATTAGTAACCGCCCAAAGGTCCTCATCCTATTGAAAATACGGCTAAACGCCGTGTTGAAACTTGAAACCGCGTGAATAACGCTTGGAGTCCCCGCTGCCACCATGTGTCTCTTGCTGCCAGCTCACGTACGAGCCTCCACGGGCATGGAAGGAGTCTTCATCTCGTCAACGTCCCGCTGCCTTACGTGAAGTAGTCCCGCTTGCCACCTTCTCATCGCGTCAATGTCCTCATCTCGTGCGAGTCTTCACCACGCGATTAGCCAAGCTGGCATGGGATCAAGCCACCGCATGGACGCTGCCTCTTGCTATTGAAAATGCGTGGGGATGTGCGTGGAGTCAAGCCAGCCTGGAAATCAACCCAAACTGGGATTCAACAAAAACCTGGCACCGATATAACAAAAAGAAAAGAATTAGAATATAAAATTTATAAATGGTAATTGCATCAGCATCAAACCAGAGAAATCCTTGTAATAATTTCTAGGCACGAATGAAACAATGTGAGAACAAGGGACCAAGACCAGTAAGCGCTTGTCCCAGCCATCTTCTTGGCATTCTTTGATGTGCAAGCTGACATGAAAGTTTAAGGGCTTGTATGACAGGCATTTTCGGTAAAAAAAAAAAAAATATAAATAAATAAATTTAACTTAAAATAAATTAAAAATTAGCAAATGTTATTATGAAAGTATATGAATTAAATGATTGGATTTATGCTTATCACAAGCTGTGCCAAGTTGAAGAATAAACTCGAACATATGAAGAATCAACTCGAAGATGTTGTCCAGAAGCTTGCCATAGCTGAGAACCCCTTAGTTCATTGCTAAAAAAGAAGAGCAATACAAATAAAAAAGAGGACAAGTGGGGGGAGAGGCATTCTGCAGAGGAGGTCATGGGCCAAAACAAACCTAGATTTAAGGAAAAAATGAAGGATATCCCTATGACTAAGGATGCTAAGGGAGGCATAGAATACCTCTGGTTCCTTCACTTATCAAGAAGGTGAAAAAAAACCCCAAAGATACAAAAGGCCTCCCTGTTGAGAAAGGATTCTTTTCAAATAGGCCGACCCACAAAAAAATCGAAGATAGTGGGCACAACAAAGGCCGATCAATCAACTGCTCATCTACAAATTGAAGAAGATGAAAATTTAATCAACAACTTTATGAAAGAAAGCATTAGCAAGTAAGTGATATATGTTTTTTTCTATTTTATATGCTAATTTATCTTCCAAAATGTATGATATCTTTTATGCTTACCCATTTTAGAAAGGAGGTCATCTACACAAATCAATTTGATGGCAGTATCACAAGAAAATGTCTTTACGATATCCTTAACAAAGATATGATAATTGATGATGTAAGAATTAGAGTATAACTTTGTCTTCTTATTATTCTTAATGTATATTATGACATCTTTTTTGATATTTTCTAATATTAATTTTAGAATTGTATGACATCATGTTATTTTTTATTAATCACTTTATATTGCATTATCAGATAATTGATGCTGGCAGGAGTTTCTGAGGAAGAACTGGACAGAGCATCCGAATGGATATTATAAGTGCATCATTGCACCTGTTATGACTTTTGGGATGTGTTTGATATCTGCATCATCATTTCACGAACTTGCTGGAATGGTCGGGAGCATAATATTTGATGGAGTTAGTGATGAAAAAAAGAATGAGTTTCGATTTCTTTACACCATCATCAACTTAGATAATTAGCACTGGCACCTGGTTGCAATTAACATAGAAAGAAAGTGATATGAACCTCACCACCAACGTGACAAAACCTAACACCAAATATGAAATTGAACCCCAAGATCTTCAAGACACAAGTTTGTTGTGAGCCTTGACCCATTACCTAACAAGGTAAGAACTAAGAACTCGATAATGAAAGATGCCACACCAAGAGTCTCAAGAACCACTCAAGAACCCAAGTAATAAGTCTGGTTGCTTGAATGCCACAAGAATAAACATTATAAGTTCAAGAGTCCTTTCAAGAATGAAAGAACACAAATAAATAATTTGATATTATTCTTGACTCCCTCCTAAAAGTACAATCCTTGGTCCTTTATATAAAGTTTACAAATTCTCTAAAATTATAACATATCTAATTTTTTTTTTTCAAAATTAAGGGATTGACATATTAAATTCCCAAAATTAAAGGATTGACATCTAGAGGATTCTTAACATATTAAATTTTCAAAATTAAGGGATTGGCATATAGAAGATAGACTTCCAGATCCCTTCTAAATAAATATCCTTGAAATTTAGGGATTGCTAGCTTGATCCTTCTAAGGCTAAACAAATGTAAGTCCTCAATTAGAAACCTCTAGAACCTTAATCATAGTGACAAGGTTCCTTTGAAATGGATTTGGACTTGATCTGATCCCTTATGACCGGCCCCCTTGGCAAGCTTAATTGATCGTGTGCCTGCTGCCCTTGAGTCTCTTCAAGCCCATGTGTGAGTTTTCCTTCTTGTAAGTATGGTTGTGCAACTTTGTTTGCATCATTCTTTTCCTCTTGAAGAAGATTTGTCCTCAAATCATCACCTACATCGAAAGGAGATAAGTTAGAAACATTAAAGCTCACACTAACACCATACTCATTTGGTAACTCAAGCTTGTAGGCATTGTCATTGATATGTTCCACACTCGAAACGGTCCATCACCCCTTGAAAGGAGTTTAGAAGTCTTTGCTCAGAAAAATAGTCCTTCCTCATATGTAGCCAAATTCAATCTCTTGGTTCAAAGACTTGTCGTTGAAGTTCCTTAGTCTCCTCATGATTACTTCTATAGGATGGTCGATTTGGAATTGTTGCACCATGTATAAAATCAATTTGGTGTTCAATGCTTCGAATTGGAGGTAAGATAGGAGGCACCTCTTCAAAAAGAACATCCTCGAATTCCTGCAAAAGAGAAACAATACTACTCGGCAAAGATTTGGCAAAATCATTAGTACATAATAAGGCTTACTTGTACATGAGTACTATAAGGGGCTGTTGTGACAATAAAGCTCTCTTGATCTTACTTTTATTTGCAATAAAATTGTATTTTTCCTCTTTTGCACTCACCAAGGCCACAACTCTCTCTTTTTCTTTCCTCTCCTTTTCTTTTCTTTTAACTTTGACCTCTCTCTTTTCTTCTTTTCTTTTTTTACTCGCTTTTTGCACTTTTAATTGGTCTTCAAAAAAAATATTTTGGAGTCAATGGTAAAAGTGATATAGGTTACTTTTTAATGAAAAAAGAGTACCTATTGGTGAAATCATCATGTGTGACTCGTCAATGATACTGCCATGGTCTTCCCAATAAAGTGTAACATGCATGCATAGGTACATATCGTAAAGCACCTCATCCTCATATTTGCTAATGAAAATGCCACTAACACCTATATTGTTACCTTAACTTCTTCACAATTGTTTAGCCATTGAAGCATGTATAGTTGTGGATGTTTCACGATAGGTAACACCAATTTCTCTACTAATTTAGTGCTGGCCATGTTAGTGCAGCTTTCACCATCAATTATAACACTGCAAACTTTGTTATTTACAAAACATCGAGTATGGAACAAGTTCTCCCGCTGGTTATCTTCTTCTCCTTCTACTTGAGTGCTAAGAGCTCATCTTGCCACTAACGATTTTTCTTCCACTGCATATTGACCTTTGTTGACCCAATTATTGATTTTGATGAATAACAAAACACATGAGTATATTTCTTATGTTACTAATGATTTTGATTAAGTGTTTCAGAAATTTAAAATATTTAATTAATCAAAATCCAAGAAAAATTAAGTTTGAATCCATGTCTAGTGTCAAGTGTCAAGTTTCAGTATTTAGAGCTGACTTTAGAAGTATTAGAGCCAACTCTGAAGCATATTGAAATAGTTTGGCACTTTCAGCATGGACTAGAGTCGACTCCTACAGATATTAGAGCCAACTCCACCAGAAAGATAGAAAGCCTCATTTCTACATCAAATTAAAGCCGACTCATGTAAAGAATTAGAGCCGACTCTAATGGTTATATAGAGAGTGGTTTTTCAAAGCTTCATTAGAGTCAGCTCCCGCATTCATCAGAGCCGACTCTGCAATGAGCGAATGTTCATATTTCACATATCCTGTGTTAGAGCCGACTCCAAGTCTTGCTAGAGCCAACTCTAACATGTCAGAGGCAAATTTCAGAAGTGTCAAAAATGACTCCAAAGTTTAACTTTTCTCCAACAAATTTCAATGGCTCTTTCCTCTTTCTTGCTAAACACATCCTCAAGCATTTTCAATGGTTATTTTTCATCTAAAAGAGAATTTAGAGGTGATTATAAAAGAGAAGCCATCCGACTATTTTAAAATGATGAACAAGAAAGAATACCAGAGAGAAAAGAAAGAAAATAGAGTTCAAATATAAAATCCCTTTTGTTCGAAACTGAGTTTAGAGAAATCCAAAGTATTAAAAAGTTCATCTTGAAGGATTTTCATTAAATCAAAAGAAGAAGAAGAGAGCCCTAGTTCTTCAAAAGCCTCTACATCAACGATTCTTTCAAAGCTTCATTCCTAACTTGAGGAAGATTATTTCTGAGGAAAAGAAGAAAAGAAGAAAAGTCCAACTTCAGAAATCTTCTAATCAGGCTCTTCTATTTCTATCCTGCTTACACTATCTTATTTGCTCATTTAAGGAGCTTTATTTCTGTTGTAATCATTTTTCTATTTACTTGTTTATTGATTCAATCAAAAGATTGAATCTGGTGAGGCAGTTTGGCCTTGTTCAAGCTAGAAAGCTTGTGATAGGTTTTGTGCTGGTGATCCTGTGAAAACTGGCTGAGTCCATTGTGATCCCATTGTAAAACAACAAGTTTGAGTTGTGAGCTTGTAAAATAACTCTGCTATAATCAGGATAATTATAGTGTGGGATCAAGAGTTTCTTAGGAGTGGATGTAGGTGTAGCTAATACCAAACCACTATAAATTTTGTATGTTTGTCGTGCTTGTCTCTCTCTCTCTATTCTATCTTTTATACTCTACTTTGCATTCTTAGCACCACTATTGCATATATCCTTATGCACTATCACTTTGAGAAATTATTTTTAAGTGTTGAAATTTTTAAGAACCCAATTCATCCCCCCTCTCTTGGGTTGCCATCTGGGCCAACACCCTTTATAGGTGTCTTCAAGAGGTGGCATGTCATCCACTTCATCTTCTTGCTCATCTTCAGACTCAATCTCTCCTTGAGCATCGATCACTATCACCCTTTTATTTGGGCATTGGCTAGCTATATAACCCTGCCTTGACATCTGAAACACTTGATGTCATGATTTCTAGAGGTAGTGGTTTTGGTGTTACCTTGTTTTGGTGCTATGACTCGTTTGGCATTTTTAGAGGATTCAAACTTAGGTATAATTGATGAAAATTCATTCTGTTTATGGGCTGGCTCCAAGAGTTTGTAGCAGCCGTGTTTATTCCCCTCCTAGCTATGTACCTTCGCTTCAATTGTTGCTCAACTTTGATGATTTGGTGCACCATATTTGTCAACTCCATAGTGTTGCATTTCCACCACATCCACTATCTCACAGTTTAAACTGTTCAAGAACCTAGCTATGGTGGCTTCTCTATCCTTCTATACATTTGCTTGGATCATAGTGACCTCCATCTCATTGTAGTATTCATCTATACTTTTGGATCCTTGAGTTAGATGCTGCAACTTGTTGAACATCTCTCAATGGTAGTAGCTTGGAATGAAACATCTTCTCATGATTGCCTTCATCTCGTCCTATGTCTCAATAGGACGTTTTTGGTTTCTTCTCCTATTCTTCAACAGTTGATCCCACCAAACAATAGCATAATTAATGAATTCAATCATAGCAAGTTTTACCTTTTTGATTTTAGAGTAATTGTGATAATCGAAGACCATCTCCATTCTCTTCTCCCACTCTAGATAGGCCTCGGGATCATTTCTACCTTGAAAGGGTGAAATTTTTACCTTAATGCTTTCGAAATCATCATCTTGCCTAGATCTACCCACCCTAGCTCCTCTATTCCCTTAACCATGCCCAAACCTATCTTTGTTCATTAATGGTTCATCCAACTCCTCCAACTCTTCTTCATCTTCAACATCATTCCCTCATTCCCCTGGTTGCACTAGCCTAGGTGGTGGCCTAATGGGAGTGTTTTGATGCTGCCTTCTAGTTGTCTCCTCTTCTATCCTATCCATCCTCTTATAAACTTGCTCTAATTCAGTCCTCATCATCCACCTTATTTCTCCCAACAACGCCTACAATTGAAGATTCAGAGTGGTCGGTTATTGTACCTCTTGAATTGAGTTTTCCCCTTAATGGTATGACATGTTTAGAATCTATAAAATAAGGATAGAAACCTTACAAGCACTCTCTCACATGTTTTACTCAAAAAATTTGCTCGCTTTCGTGTTTGACCCTCAACGGTTTTTACCCTCTTATGATCTTACTACTTGCCTTTTTCTACTCATTGGGTCTTCTTTTTACTCTTAATTAGACTCAGGAACAAATGCGATTCAAGCAACAAGATAATGAGCAACCAAAACAAACCATAAGATTCAATAAGCAATTCTCAAGAACGATGCAAGCAATTAATAGTGATGGTTTTAAGAATAAGGGATGCTAGATCAAAAACTCAAAAGGTTATAGGGATGGTGTACATCAATAGTTCAATTTTTTTTTCTCTCTTCTTTTTTTTTCTTTTTTTTTATAAGTTCACACTGACTACTTTTTGATGCGAACAACAACGCTTACTTAGACAAAGGTGTCCAATTACTCGGTGAAAAACCAATGTTTAGACCTTTTTTTTCTTTTTTTTTTAAATTTTTTTAATAAGTTTACACTATCCACTTTTTAATGTGAACAACAACGCCTACTTAGACGAAGCTATCCAATTACTCGGTGAAAAACTAATGTTTAGACTCTCTTTTTTTTCCTTTTTTTTTCTTACCTATGTGCGGCACTTGAGGCCCTGCCTCAAGTTAGCCTTCCCCATGCGGCGATCATGCACAACCCTCTTGGTAGTCTATAGCACTTTCGGGATATAGGTAGTTGGGTTTAACACACCAAGATACTACCCATAGCCTTTCTTATTGGTGTGCCCTTGATATCCCTTTCAAATGCCTATTGAGTCAAATAGCCCAGGGTACTATCTCTAGCCTCTCCTTTTGGACTATCCCTAGATGAGCACAATAGAAACCAAGAGATGTACTTTTTTTAAAAAATCTAAATAAAGGAACAAGGAATAATAAAATAATTAAAAAAATCCAAACTTGCCTTAGAACTTAAGCTCTGATACCAATTGATATGAACCTTGACACCAACATGATGAAACCCAATACCAAATGTGAAATTGAACCCTAAGATATTCAAGATGCAAGTTTGTTGAGCCTTGACCCATTACCTAACAAGATAAGAACCAAAAACTCGATAATGAAAGATGCCACACCAAGAGTCTTAAAAATTACTCAAGAACCCAAGTGATAAGTCTGATTGTTTGAACGCCACAAGAATAAACTTGATAAGTTCAAGAATCCTTTCAAGAATGAAAGAAGAACACAAATAAATAATTTGATATTATTCTTGACTCCTCCTAAAAGTACAATCCTTGGTCCTTTATATAGAGTTTACAAATTTTCTAGAATATTCTCCTATAACATATCTAAAGAAAGTTTTTTCAAAATTAAGGGAATGACATATTAAATTTTTAAAATTAAGGGATTGACATTTATAAGATTCTTAACATATTAAATTTTTAAAATTAAGGGATTGACATATAGAAGATTGACTTCCAGATCCCTTCCAAATAAATATTCCTAAAATTTAGGGATTGATATCTTGATCCTTTTAAGGATAAAAATATGTAAGTCCTTAATTAAAAACCTCTAGAACCTTAATCATAGTAACCAGGTTTCCTTGAAACTGATTTGGATTTGATTTGATCCTTCATATCTTTGCTATTTTACCAACTTGTTGAATAAACCTTTTTAACGCTTCTTTAAAATACTTGGCTCTAAGTTTTGTGACCGGTCCCCTTGGCAAGCTTAATGGATCGTGTGCCTGCTATCCTTGGGTCCCTCTAAGCCCATGTGTAAGTTTTCCTTCTTGTAAGTGTAGTTGTGCAACTTTGTTTGCATTAAAAGGTGTTCATGCACCTAAATTCATTGAAACACATTTTCAGGCACAAAGCCATTGCAAAGAAGTAGCGAAACATACTTGGTCCAATGTCTCATATCTACTATGATAATGCAGAGGTAATTAAGTGGTCAATGGAAGAAATTGTGAATGTCCATCTCAACCTTTTGGTTCATTAGATTGCGGCCATTATTGTTTGAAATGCATTGAATTCCTTGCTCGTAGGGACAAGCCTGATAAGAAGATAGATTTCATGGAAGATTATATCGGTGCTTACCGACGATAATTAATAGTAAGATTATTGAGAGAAGGCCTCAATCAAAACATAGATAGTGCTTCTAAATTTTAGGATGCAACACTATCTTTGTAATGTTGTACAGAATTTTTTTATTTGTAACATTGTACAAAATTTTTTTCTCTTTAGTTCATGAACTTCTGATGTCTTTTTTGCTTTAGCTCATGGACTTCTATAACATTGTACAAAATTTGTAACTCAATTTATGTAATTTTTTCATACAGTAATGAAATAAAATTAATTTTCTCATTACATTAAGTTTGTTGTATATTAGTTATGTTTTGTTCCTGAATGTCAAATTTTTGAATGAATGTCATGGTGTTTTACAGGGATATCATGTTTCATGATAGGGTGATGTAGTTTTTTAATTAGAATGTCATAATTTTATAACTAGGGTATCGTCATAATTTTACAACTAGGGTGTCATATTTTTTTTAGACTATATTAAAAATCTTGTAATGTTTGTCTTAACTTTTTCTGAATAGGTATAGTAGGTTTCCAACTAAGGTATCATAATTTTACAGCTGAGGTATCATAATATTTTTTATATTATATCAAAATCTTCTAGGAATATCATAATTTTATAACAGGGTATCATACTTTTACAACTGGGGTGTCATATTTTTTATGCCCAATATCAGAAGCCTACCCTGGGATATCGTAAAGCTTTGCCTTAATATTTTTGAATAGGTGTTGTAATTTTATAGCTAGAGTGTCGTAATTTTACAACTAGGGTCATATTTTTTTTTGGCCTTTTTTAGAAGTCTACCCTAGGATGTCGTAAAGCTTTGCTTTAACATTTTCTAAATGGGTGTCATAATTTTATAGCTAGGTTGTCGTAATTTTATAACTAGGGTCTCATAATTTTTTCAATCGATCAGAAGTCTATTTTGGGATGTCATAAAGCTTTGCCTTAACATTCTCTGAATGATGTTGTAAATTTATAATTATGGTGTCGTAATTTTACAACCCAGTATCATAATTGTTTTGGCCAATATCAAAAGCCTATCTGGATGTCGTAAATCTTTACCTTAACATTTTCTGAAGGGTGTTATTTTATAGCTAGGGTGTCGTAATATTATAACTAGGGTGTCATATTTTTTTTGGCCTATATCAGAAGTCTATCTTGGGATGTCATAAAGCTTTGTCTTAACGTTTTTTGAATGTGTATCATAATTTTATAACTAGAGTATTATAATTTTACAACTTTAGTATTGTAATTTTTTCAGCCGATATCAATAGTCTATCTGAGTGTTATAAAGCATTTTTTAACGTTTTTGAATGGGTGTCAAAATTTTATAACTAGAGTTTCATCATTTTATAACTAACGTATCGTATTTTTTTCACCCAATATCAAAAGCCTACCCTAGATGTCGTAACTTTGCCTTAACATTTTTTGAATGGGTGTCGTAAATTTATAACTAAGATATCATTATTTTATAACTGGGGTGTTATAATTGTTTCGGCTGATATCAGAAGCCTACTCTGGGATGTTGTAAAGCTTTGTCTTAACTTTTTATGAATGGATGCTATAGTTTATAGCTCAGGTGTCATAATATTATAACTAGGATGTCATATTTGTTTTGATCGATGTAGAAGCCTACCCTGTGATGTTGTAAAGCTTTGCCTTAACTTTTTCTGAATGAGTGTCATAATTTTATAGCTAGGGTGTCATAATATTACAACTAAGGTGTCATATTTTTTTTCGGCTGATATCAAAAGCCTATCCTGGGATGTCGTAAAGCTTTGCCTTAATATTTTCTGAATGTGTATCATAATTTTATAGCTAGGGTATCGCAATTTTACAACTAAGATGCCGTAATTGTTTCGACAGATATTAGAAGCCTATCTTGGGATATCGTAAAGCTTTGCCTTAATATTTTTGAATAAGTGTCTTAATTTTATAGTTAGGGTGTCATAATTTTACAACTAGGGTATCATATTTTTTTCACCCAATATCAGAAGCTTACCCTGGGATGTTGTAAAGTTTTGCCTTAACATTTTCTCAATGGGTGTACAATTTTGTAACTAAGATGTTGTAATTTTACAACTGGGATATTATAATTGTTTTGATCGATATCAGAAGCCTATCCTGGGATGTCGTAAAGCTTTGCCTTAATATTTTCTGAATGGGTATCAAAATTTATAGCTAGGGTGTCATAATATTACAACTAGGGTGTCATATTTTTTCTTGACCTATATCAAAATCCTATTTTTGGATGTCATCCTTTATATCAAGGGGTGTCATAAATCTATTATCCCTGTAATTTACTTTGATGTCGAATATATGAACTATACGTTTATCCGGATAATATAAATTTATACAAATTTATAAAGAAGTTCAGCATTTTATATCCTTTCCTATGTTAGGTGACTGCATACATAAGCATCAAACTTGTCCAAAAAATGAACGGAAGATTGTATAGTTCTTTCAATTATTTGTTCCTCAGAAGTCTATCTCTTGCTTGAACTAGCTCTTATTTAATTTTGCACAGGAGTGTCAACAGAATCTTATCCATATTTTTTCTTGATCTTTTTGACTTCTTCTCGAATCCACTCTTTATTCTGTTCTCTCTTGGATGACCTTTCATCTTAATTTGGTCAGGATGTTGAATTACGAGTTGTATGCTTGCCTTAGCTACACTATTTTGAATAATGGTATTAGATCATCCATCATTAAATTAAATGCATCTTTGGACATGGAGGCTATCTCTGCAAGCTTTATCGTCCGATGACTCATCAAAGCATATCTACAATCAATAACATATCATATTTGTATTACGATTTCATGATATATAATAGGTTTTCGAAAATATAAAATAAGACATCTTAATTTAAATAATGTAATTGTGTACCATGATTTTTGTGTACTTTTATTACAAAATTCAGTATTGCATTCATCGAATTGGTATTTTATGTCCTTGCACTATCTCTTCAAGAAGTACATATTTAGTATACGAAATATGATGCTTTGATGAAGAACCAATAATTAAGGCATGCCTACACAGGTAACCTTGAACTGAAAGGATTAACACTGATAGTTGACATCCTCCAAAATTTTATCGTATGAAATGACATAATATTTTATAATCTCCTTCTTCATTCCATCAACTTTAATTCCTTCAAATGACTTTACAGAATAACATCACAGTTGTCAACTTTCTTGATTAATTTAGCATTGATGTAGCCAT
The DNA here is from genome assembly GCA_900491605.1 of Calamus simplicifolius. Lineage (NCBI taxonomy): Eukaryota > Viridiplantae > Streptophyta > Magnoliopsida > Arecales > Arecaceae > Calamus > Calamus simplicifolius. The sequence goes on from UESW01003952.1 coordinate 2,322,541, forward strand.
TTCAAGGATCTCATTTGAAATTTTTTAAATGTGCACATTGTATATTTTCCTACTATTTACCTCTCAAAAGGTGAGCATATATTTAAGAAAGTATTCATTTGCAATGTTTTATTATTTTCTCATTTTTTGTCTTATATCTTTTTTACAAGGTATCTTCATACTTATCGATGAATTCCTTGACTGTAGTCTTCAAATTTATAAACCCATCAATAAGTCATTTATGCCTTGCTCCTTTGTAAAGATGATATCCCTATACATAGTTATGACAAAAAAAGAAGATTAAATATACAACATTTGTTAGATTTTTGCGAACATGAATATAAATCAATCCTAATGTCTTATAAACCTGCGAAGAATGTATCCTTAAAGTAAACTGGAATCAATTTATTCCGACATTCATAAAGGTTATTTAACCAATTTATAGCCTTGCATTCTTCATATTTCTTCATGAAATGTGCCCACCTTTCCTCAGAATACTTTATGATAACTAAATCATATATCGTCTCATCAAAATCAATCATAAATTTAGAATTTGCAGTGCAAATATGACCAATCTTTTCAGAAATCTTCTTCAATATATACCAAAGACAAAATCGATGTCATGCATTAGGAAAAACCTTCCTAATAGTAGCTTCAATCCTAATGTCTTATAAACATGCGAAGAATGTATCCTTAAAGTAAACTGGAACCAATTTATTCCGACATTCATAAAGGTTATTTAACCAATTTATAGCCTTGCATTCTTCATATTTCTTTATGAAATGTGCTCACCTTTTCTCAGAAGACTGTATGGTAACTGAATCATATATCGTCTCATTAAAATCAATCATAAATTTAGAATTTGCAGTGCAAATGTGACCAATCTTTTCAGAAATCTTCTTCAATATATACTAAAGACAAAATCGATGTCATGCATTGAGAAAAACCTCCTAATAGTAGCTTCAATTTTCTTATCTTGGTTAGTTATGATGACATTAAGTGCTTGACCACCATTTATCTCCAGCCATGATTAAAAAACCCATTTATATCTCAATTCTCTCATCTGACAATAATGCGCAACAAAGCAATATGGATTGTCCATGATGGTTGACCCCGACAAATGGATGAAAAGGTATTTGATATCCATTTGTCAAGTAGGTTAAGTCAAAGGTCACATCACCAAAATAAGTGCATGCTAATCTTGACCTTAGATGGATCCAAAAGACAGACCTAAGCTGTCTATTATCATTTAGGTCTAAGGTATAAAAGAAATTTGCATTTTTTACTTGCATTTGTATAAAATGGATTACTATTGATTGTGCATCTCCTTCTTTCAGCTAAATCTGATGTTTGCTACAGATAAAATTACGACCATTCTTCTATGTGAAATCCAATTGTCTTCTATTCCCTTCTCTTCTTGCCATGGCAAAGTATATCTGAGTTGTGAAAATATTTATGACATAAATTATTGATCTCTACCTTTTTTGGTGTGTTAATCCTCTTATGGGACCGTAAATAACCAACTAGTGTAATGGACAACACATGGTTATGTTCTAAAAAAATCTCAACCAATATTCACTTACCACTTTTAGAATTTAGTCTTGCTTTTATTGATGCCTTACAATCAATATTGCTAGCATCCTTAGGATTCATGGACTTCGCAGTTTTTTTAATTTTTTTTTGCCTCCAACACGCTAGGTGTTTGAAGCATATTTCTTTGTTGTAGTTGGACCTACTACACACTGTTATTATTCCAAAATCAACTCTTAATATCCATTATAAAAATTATATACACTGCTGAATTGAACTCCATTCCAATTTGAGGAACAACAGAATCATTCTCTACATTCGGAGTGATAGGAGAAGGTGCATTCTTGTGAACAACACTAGCAACGTCATCAAACTGATTATGTTCGATTTCTTCCAAATCTATAATTTCAGCATCATTTATAGAAATATATGTGCAAAGTCATAAACATTGACATCCATAGTTTTAGATGACATTTTATTTAGAGCATAATAATTATTGTGCAATGTTATGTCATAGGAATACATAGCACTTATCAAAAAAATTATGACACCCTAGTTAAAAAATTACAATCCCAGTTAAAAAATTATGACACCTATTTAAAAAATGTTAAGGTTTATGTTCTAACCCCTAATACCTAAAATACCTGTCATCTATGGTCTGAATAATAACTCCTAGAGTGTCATAACATGACACGGAAGCTAGATGGTTAGTGGTATAGGCTAAAAGAAAATTATGACACCCCAATTAAAAAATTACGATACCCTAATTAAAAAACTATGACACCATTCATAAAACATCAAGGTTTATGTCTTAACCCCTAATACCTGAAATACTTGTCATATATGTTTTGAATAATGACTCTCAGAGTGTTAAAATATGCCACGGAAGCTAGAAGGTTAGTGGTATAGGCCAAAAAAAAATCACGATATCCCAGTTAAAAAATTACGACATCCCAGTTAAAAAACTACGACACCCATCAGAAAATGTTAAGTTGTATATTCCAACCCTTAATACTTGGAATACCTATCATCTATGGTCTAAATAATGACTCTCGGAGTATCATAACATGCCAAAGAAGCTAGAAGGTTAGTGGTATAGACCGAAAAAAAATCATGACACCCTAGTTAAAATACTATGACATTCACTCAGAGAACGTTAAGGTTTATGTTCCAACCCCTAATACCTAGAATTCATATCATCTATGATCTGAATAATGATTTCCAGAGTATCATAACATGATATAAAGCTAGAATGTTAGTGGTATAGGCTGAAAAAAAAAATAACGATACCTAGTTAAAAAATTACGACATCCTAGTTAAAAAACTATGATACCCATTCATAAAATGTTAATGTTTACAACACCTATTCAAAAAATTATGTGATGATTTTGTCCTTTCATGCACCACATGTGTCATTGCTCACGCGCGTGGTGTGCGCGCTCCTGCATCGAGCACGGTGCGGGAGGACTTTTGCTTACTGATATAAGCCAAAGCAATTTCATGACACTCGTTAAAAGATTATGACATCTATGTAGAAAATATGAAACTAAAGGTATTGACCCCTCTTAATAGGAATACCCATCACTTGTGACTGAGTTATGATTCTTAGAATGTCATAACATGCTAGAGATGCTATATGAGTATTATATGGTTTTCTAATGCATTAACTTTCTCTAACTACCAAAATAGTTGGCATAATAAAGGAACTATAAAAAGATATATGAACAATATTTGTGAAGGATTTTTTACTTCCTGTTTGGGATGACATTTTCTTCTGAAGTTAATGAAGAAGTTTTCAATGGCTTATTCCAGCCTCAGACCAAAACTCTTTCTTTATACCCGAAAATCAAAACACTTTTCAGAGCACTTTTTCTAAGCTAGAAAGAAGCTTATATTACCAACGAAAACTTATTCCTTAGATCGGACTCTCAGAACATTTCAGAGCGAGGATCTTGCTCCAACCTTGGACCAATTCCTTATACTCGAAAGCCAGAGCTAGGAAGAATGTTTTAGAATTAGCAAGAGTTTTTCATCAGCAAAATCCAAGCAAGATGGCGAGTAGAAGTAGGCTAGAGGAAAAGGGCATTTTGGTCTATACATAAATTTTTAAAAAATGCTGAACAGGTATTAAAGCATATCACGCTCAAAACTTAAGATCGTATTCATACTATCCCATTCAGTCCCATCATGTTAAGCATATAGAATTCATGTGAACTAATAAAGAGGAATAGTACAGCCCACATAGGATTTATTGCACCTGAGGCCATGTACAAACACTTTTCCTTGGAACAATAGAGTAGAGTGGCTGCACAATACCGTGACAACCTATGTAAAGATTGGCCCAGCCCACATGCAAGCTCGTGGCACAACTTGCGCCTTAAAATGGCAATGGGCTGGATTTTTTTGGATGTTATTTAACTCTATATCTAATTTTAAAATCCAAAAATTAAAATTAATTTTAAAACCAATTTTTTAAATAACTAACTAGAATGGTATATTAAACCTATGATTAAATCATATCCAAACCAGGTATAAAAATCAAATCAAGTCAAATCAATTAACCAATTTAAACCAATTCAAAATTAAAAAAATATTTTTTAATCAAAAAAGAATTATATTCTTATACCAATTCAATAACACAAATAGAATTAAATCATATATCATTAAGAAGTTCCTTCTAAGGTAAGAAATTTGAATCACCGTTCCACCTTAAATGTACCACATATTGCTAGTTTTTGTAACCTTTAGAAAATCATATTTTTTGGTATCCACTTTATTAAATCTCAAATCTAAAACTGGATTTTAAAATGAACCTAAATTTAAACTGAAGTTTAAAATCTCAAATCCAAAACTAAACTGAATCCCGTTTTTTTATTACTCAAACCCTCCTTTTCTATTTGGTTCAATTAGAATGCCCACAAAAACCCTACTTATTGCCATTCATAGTTGGCTCACACGAGCTGACATCTTACAATTTTTCAAATTTTTAAAAATAATTTTTAAAAAATAAATGTATTTTTCTTATGGCTTACAACGGCGATCATGTTATCCCATTGTTGTATTACTTAGTATATATTTTTTAATGTAATCACCCCTCTCATCTTTCTTTTTTAATTTTCTATTCATTTAAAGAAGAGTTTTTATATTTGTCCTTTACCTTGCATCGTATCCTCTGCATTGTATTAGTCCTTCAAATAGAATAATATCTCTATTGTATTAAAGTTTAGTTAGCTCTTCTTGTTGCTAAAAATAACTTCGCAAACTAGCTTTCGTTAGCTAGTAAAAATAATAATAAGTCTTTTTAAGCTAGAAACAAGAATACCATTGAAAATGTTGACACCGAGTCACCTCCTTGAACGCCAGAGAAACGCAGGTCCTCCTCACCGGACTCTTGCAAGAAAAGTCCCTGGAGACCGGATGTTCCGGTGGGGACCCTTCGATGCTCAAGTCAGTCACTCGGGAACAGACATGAGTTAGCTAGCAGAAGGAAGCTAGAGAGTTAGGGTTTAGAATCTTTTCCTTATTAAATGTGAGCTTTTATACATGTTCGAAGATCTCCCCCTTTCCATGCTTCCAGAAGGTTACCGATTTCATGATATCCCCGTTCGATAACGAACAAAAAGGAGGAGTTGACAACGACAAGCCATATCGTTACTGTGCGTCAGAGGTGTCCTGCTTGATTTGCCACCCGCCAATACGGTCTTACAAGTGTGGGCGGCCGCGATTGCATCAGGTACGTATCGTTAAGAGGTATGGCTGCATGCAGCCACAGACGAGTGGTGAGTCATACGCCGTAATGGGATATGGCCATACGTAGTCGCAGGCGAGTAATGGGCTGCACGCCGTAACGGGGTATGGCCGCGTACTGCTATGGACGCATGGTGGACCATACGCCTTAATGAGGCATGGAGATGCATTGTAGCAGGTGAGTAGTGGGCCGCGTGGGCGTGCCAGTGGCCCGTTACTATAAGCTACTAGGTCCCAAGGGCCAAACCATGACGGATGCCCCGGAGGCCGAAGCGGGCCTCGGAGGTTGAAGGCTCCGAAGTGGGTCTTGGAGGTTGGCCTCGGAGGCTGTCCTTGGAGGTGGGCCTCAGAGATTGGCTTCGGAGGTTGGCCTTGGAGGTGGGCCTCGGAGGTGGCCTCGAGGTTGGCCTCGGAGATGGGCCTCGAAGCGAAGGGGGCATCGTCAGTCTCTTTACCGTTAACCCTGACGGTGCTAGATCAGCCATATCAGATGCCCCCTCACCCCTGAGACGGAGCGGGTCCACCCTGGCGAAGCGAAAGGGGTGTCACCTCCCCAGTGGCTTATCCTTATTTGCTGCCAACTACTCCGGACATGTGTCTCTAGATGCTACAATAACTTAGCACGGGGGACTTGGGGGATGCAAAGGGACAGTCGCTACTGTCCATCCGATCCGCCGCGATCGCCCTCGAGACGGGGTTATCCTTTTGAAACTGCGAAAAGCGCCGCCATCATTGTCATCATGGTGCTGACATCAGCGGTGTCCCATTATTGGCAGGAGGCGGTTTGTTCCACGCGCTGGATGCTGCCGAGGCGGCCTAGCCTATAGTGGGAGTCCACGTGGCTGGCAAATGAGATGGGACGATTTGAAACTTGACAAAACCCAGGCGAAGGCTAAGTACTTGTCATTTTACTTCAGTTATCTCCTTCCTCTGGTCCTCTGCTCCTCTGCAACATGAGAATCACCCCTCGCCATTTCTTTCTCCAGGTTAGCCTTCTGTCCTTCCCTATCCTTCCTTCTTCCCCAAACTCTTGTCATGGCCTCCTCACCATCTTGGACTTCTTCTGCTCCCTCGTATTTCTCCCTCGAGGCTTCGTGCCTCTTCATCTCCTTCTTCTTCATGGTCCTCCGATTCGGAGGACTATCTTCCCTTGTCCCAACGACCGGTTCCTGGCAGAGCTCCTGCAAGGGGACACTCGGCAGCGGCCGGCCGGGCCCCAGCGGAGGTGCCAGGCGGCGGCCGGCGCCTCTTTGAGGGTAGGGGTGGAATCCCCGGAGTGGACCGCCTCCACAGTAACGGGTCAAGACTTAGCCAAAATTAGGGCCCATTACCAGGTACCCCGAGATGTCGGGCTATTCCTTCCGACCCCCGATGACAGGGTGGTCTCCTCCCAGCCGGTAGAGTAGCCGTTTACGAGATTTCGTCAGGTTAGGCCTTCGTCAACCCTTTCATCCCTTTTTTATTAACCTTTTGGACTATTATTCTTTGACTCCTGCTCAACTGGTCCCGAACTCCCTTCGGACCGTTTGTGCCTTTCTTATCCTTTGCCATCACCACCAAATCACCCCCTGACTCTCCCTCTTCCGCTGCTTTTACATCCTTAGGCAGCAGAGGGGTTGGTGGCTATTCCAGCCCCAACCCAGTTGTGTCCTCAAATTACTTCTTCCCTCTTCGGTCAAGCGATGGAAATACCATTTCTTTTTTGTTGACCTCGACCAAGTCAAATCCTAGTGTGGGGACCCCGACCTTCGACCCAACATGAACTCCACCGTCCTCCTAGGAGATCAAGAAGCACTGGGGCAACTGTTGACCTCCGACATCCTCAGATAAACTTGCTTCTATCGAAGCACAACCTTCGGTTGGCAGGCCTCACCTCACAGAGCGGTGAGTAATAGACGCCCCAGCACTTAGCCAAATCGCCTTTTCCTCCTCCTTCTTCTTTTCCCTTCTCTTATTTATTTATTTATTTACTAATTCCGATTGTTGCTGTGTAGCAACGAAACCTCCGACCGCCATGGTCAAGAAGGCCGCAACCAAGAGGATGAGGGCTCGGGACGGCCCGAGAGAGGGGCAGCAGGCGCTGGCCCCCAAGCGCCTTATTATGAGGGCGTCCCCACCGGCCGAGTGGCACGAGCCTCCACCAGCCTCGGAGGTGGACCTGACAGCTGACACCCTGCCAGAGGGGGCAGCGGCCGAGGGGGCAACGATGGAGGAGCCGGTGACAATGAAGGAGCCGGCGGCGATGGAGGAACCCCAAGCCCCTAATGAACTTGCCCCGGCCGAAGTAGACAAGAGTTGGGGGGAAGGGCCATCAGGGGCGGCGAGCCCGCCCCCCAAGCAGATGCCGGCGAGCAGCCCTCCGCATGTCGAGCCTGAGTACTTCGGGACCGCCGAGGGGGACAGGGCCGGGCCGATCCCTCGTGGTTTTTCTTTGATAAATGATGGGCGCCGGGCTGAACAACTCATGTCCTGCATCGTTCAGCCTGATATTCAAGAGGAGCTCCAAACCCTGGGAGTGAATAGGTTCTTTCGGGAGGTCTTCTCAGCTCTCGTTCGAGTAAGTACTTTTTCTTCTTGCCCTTAGTTTAGAGCACTCAAGCAATTTGCATAGCTGACACTCTGAGTGCAGGTGACCAATTCCTTCGTGCTCACTCGGGAGGCTATCAGCGAGGGGGAAGCTATCACCCGTCAAATCCAACAGGATGCCGAGGACGCCCAGGCCCGGGCCGAGGTTGCGGAGAAGGCCTTGGAATCAGTAAGGGCCGAGTGCATCGATAAAATAAAGGAGGCTGAGAGCAAAGCCGAGGCCGAGGCTGACCGATGGCGGGCGGCACTCAACCAGCTCACAGAGGTCGAAGGCGCAATTGAAGCCCGAAACCTCCATATAGCCGACTTGAACTCGGCCATTCGGGAGGCCGAGGATCAGGCAAAGTGGACCGAGGAAGAGGTGAAGGCCATGGAGGTCGAGAGGGTGGCAGCAGCCTCTTTGGTGGCGGAGAAGGAGGCCTGAGTCGTTGAGGTGGAGGCTACTGTCGAGACCAGGTCGCCGCAGCCGTGGAGGAGTTCAAGGCATCAGAGCACTTCACTCACGAGCTAGTCGAAGCTAATGCAGATTTCTACGTCCAGGGGTTCGACGATACCAAGGAGAAAGTTGCCCGAGTTTTGAACCTCCCTCAGGTCATGGACATCGAGCCGGACCAAGAGTTCGATGAGGCCTCGGATGGCGAGCCCGTGATCAGACCTTGATTTTGTAGTTCATTTTTGTTTTTGTACTAAGTCCGACTTGGTCGGCACTTTGTAAACACTGACATCAATGAAGTATAATTTTTCCATCAATGAAAATTTTAACTGTGATCTCTTCTCTGAGTCCCTGGGTCGCTGACGTGGGACCCTTGAGGGCTTCATCAGCACCGAAGGGCAGCTTTTATTTTTCAAGCAACATCGACTTAGTCATATAGGGCAGGACCCTTTTGGGAGAGCTAAGGGAGACGGGTCGTGTCTGCCCCTAGGGACTCAGGCTTCCGAGCACTGATGAAATGTCGATCTTGGGCCGACGAGGATGACTTGGACTTTTTGAATCTGATGGTAGATCGGGTCTTCGACGCCAATGGTACATTAGGCTTTTGTTGAGAGCCGATGGTACATCGGTCTACCAATGGTACACTAAGCTTTCCATGCCGAGTCTGGCCTCGAGCTTTTTTTGAATCCGATGGTACATCGGGTCTTCGATGCCAATGGTACATTGGGCTTTTTATTGAGAGCCGATGGTACATCGGTCTGCCAGTGGTACACAAGGCTTTCCATGCCGAGTCTGGCCTCGAACTTTTTTTTGAATCCGATGGTACATCGGGTCTTTGATGCCAATGGTACATTGGGCTTTTTGTTGAGAGCCGATGGTACATCGATCTGCCAGTGGTACACTGGGCTTTCCATGCTGAGTCTGGCCTCGGGCTTTTTTGAATCCGATGGTACATCGAGTCTTCGATGCCAATGGTACATTGGGCTTTTTATTGAGAGCCGATGGTACATCAGTTTGCCAGTGGTACACTGGGCTTTCTATGTCGAGTCTGGCCTCGGGCTTTTTCGAATCCGATGGTACATCGGGTCTTCGATGCCAATGGTACATTGGGCTTTTTGTTGAGAGCCGATGGTACATCGGTCTGCCAGTTGTACACTGGGCTTTCCATGCTGAGTCTGGCCTCGGGCTTTTTTGAATCCGATGGTACATCGGGTCTTCGATACTAATGGTACATTAGGCTTTTTGTTAAGAGCCGATGGTACATCGGTCTGCCAGTGGTACACTGGGCTTTCAATGCCGAGTCTAGCCTCGGACTTTTTTTTGAATTCGATGGTACATTGGGTCTTCGATGCCAATGGTACATTGGGCTTTTTGTTAAGAGCCGATGGTACATCGGTTTGCCAGTGGTACACTGGGCTTTCCATGCTGAGTCTGGCCTCGGGCTTTTTTGAATCCAATGGTGCATCAGGTCTTCGATGCCAATGGTACATTGGGATTTTTGTTGAGAGCCGATGGTACATCGGTTTGCCAGTGCTACACTGGGCTTTCCATGCCGAGTCTAGCCTCGAGCTTTTTCGAATCCGATGGTACATCGGGTCTTCGATGCCAATGGTACATTGGGCTTTTTGTTGAGAGCCAATGGTACATCGGTCTACCAGTGGTACACTGGGCTTTTTGTTGAGAGCCTGAAATGCTAGAACTCATATTTATTAGTGTCAAACGTAGGGCGAGAGCCTGAAATGATACAGGTGTCAAAATTGATGTGAAATAAAGATACACTACTGATAATACTGACGGAGGTTGTCAGCATTCCACGTCCGTGGGAGCGGTTTCCCATCCAGCTCTTCAACTTTGTATGCTCCATGGTGGAATGCCTCAGTGATTTGATAGGGCCCCTCCTAGTTTGGTGCTAGTTTGCCTTCTTCTGTCTGCTTTGAAACTTCGGCTCGCCGAAGGATCAGGTCGCCTAGCAAGAAGGTCCTGGGATAGATACGAGCATTGTAATACCTGGCCGTCCGCTGTCGGAAGGTTGCCATTCGGAGTCATGCCCGGTCCCGCACCTCCTCTACGAAGTCGAGGTTGGCTCACAATTGATTCAAGTTGTCTTCCTCGCTGTAGGCCTCCACTCTGGGGCTCGGAGTGCCGATCTCCATAGGAATGACGGCCTCAGATCCAAAGATGAGGCTGAATGGGGTCTCTCTAGTGGGGACCCATGGCGTTGTGTGGTAGGCCCATAGCACGTTGGGAAGCTCCTCCACCCAACGCCCTTTGTAGTCATCAAGCTGGGCTCTTAGTCCTTGGAGAATGATGCGGTTGGTCACCTCGGTCGCTCCGTTGGTCTGAGGATGTCCTACAGAGGTGAACTGCTGATGGATGTCGAGCTCGGTGCAGAATCCTTGGAAGGGTGCGTTGTCGAACTGCTGGCCATTGTCAGTGACCAGAGTATGTGGTAGCCCGAACTGACATATTATAGACTTCCAAAAGAAAGCCCTCACCTTGCCCTCGGTGATCTTGGCAAGCGCCTCAGCCTCGATTCATTTGGTGAAGTGGTTGACAGCCACCAGCAGAAACTTAAGCTGGCTGGAGGCAGGAGGGAATGGCCCCAAGATGTCCATCTCCCACTGAGCGAAGGGCCAAGGTGCTGCCAGAGGGGTCAGCTGAGATGTCGGCTGCCGCTGGATGCTGGCATGGTGCTGGCAGCTATCATACTTTTTGACAAGCTTGGCTGCGTCCTCCATCATAGTCAGCCAATAATACCCCTACGGCAGGGCCTTGTATGCCAGGGCTCTATCCCTCAGATGACACCCGCATATGCCTTCATGGATTTCTCGTAAGATATAATCAGCTTCAGCAGGCCCAACACATTTGAGGACCGGGTATGAGAATGATCTTCGGTAGAGCTTCCCATCCATCATCAGGAACGTCGGGGCCCGTCGCCTAAGCAGTCTGGCCTCAGCCGGGTCTTCAGGGAGGGTGCCATCAGTGAGATATCGGACATAAGCGTCCATCCAGGAAGGCTCCTGCTCGACCTGCATTGCCTCCTCTGCTGCTGCATCAATGCTTGGGACTTGCAGGTGCTCCACATACGTCCTTTCCAAGGTCCCGTCGGCCAAAGTGGCCAAGCGGGACAACGCATTAGCCCTGGCATTTTCCACCCGGGGAATGTAGCTGATGCAAAAATAGGCAAACCAAGAGGCTTGGGATCGCACCTTGTTCAGGTAGCGGGACAAATATAGTTGGGTCTCTAACCTCATACTCCCCAGCAACCTGCCTAGAGACAAGTGGGAGTCCGTGAAGGCCCTCAGATGCTTCGCACCGAGCTCCTTGGCTAGCTTCATCCCCGCCAGCAAGGCCTCATATTCCGCTTGGTTGTTGGTGGCTGGGAACAAAAACCGGAGGGCATATTCCACCACCTCTCCCTCGGGGCTCGCGAGGATAAGTTCGGCCCCGCTCCCCTGAGAGTTTGATGCTCCGTCTACATTGTTGACCCAATTGAGGATTTTGATGATTAACAAAACTATTTGAGTATAACATTTGAAGTTACTAATGATTTTGGTTTAATTTTTCAGTTTATGATATGTTATATTAATCAAAATCATAAGATAAATTAAGTTCTAGTTCGAATCTAATGTCAAGGTAAGATTGTAAATATTAGAGTCGACACATGGAATCGTAGAGTTGACTCCGAAAAATGGCACGGACTTAGAGTCGACTCCGGGACTATTAGAGCCGACTTCAACAGAAAAGACGAAACGATGGTTTTTCAGGTCACGACTTAGAGTCGACTCCCGGACTGTTAGAGTCGACTCCAGAAGATTTTTGTGTCGACCCCAGAAAAGTCAGAGATGACTCCAGATTGAGCGGATTAAAGATTTTCGAGTCAGAGCTGACTCCAAAAAGTTAGAGCCGACTCCAGAATGTCAGACGCGACTCCAGAACTGTCAGAACGACTCTAAACTTTATCTTTATCTTTTTTAATCCCAACGGCTATTGCTATTTTTGATTCTAATCCTTCTTACACTTGTTTTTAACGGATAGTTTTAAACTATTTATGGATTAATCGGAATCTATAAGAAGAGGGTTTGTTGCATCCGAAAAAGAGAGACAAGAGAGACAAAAAGAAAAGAATAGAGAGAAATCTGTGAAATCCATCAGAAAATCAAAGGAGATAAGAGGGAAAACTCATAAGGAAAAATCATACTGATTCCCCAAAAGAAAAGAGAGAGATTCCAAGCTTTTGTTGTTCTATTTGAAGAAATCTCAAGGGAAGAAAGAAGCCCTAGTTTTCTGATCTTCTGAGTCTCAAGAGCATCTTGAAGGAAGATCCATTCAAAGGAAGAGAAAGAAGAAGCCACCAAGATCTACGAATTAGGCTTTGATTTCTATCCTTTTATTCTTGTTTCATTATTGTATATTTGCTCATAGGAGGAGCTGTTTATCTTGTAAAACAAATATTGTTTGCTGGGTCAATCTGGTGATTGATTCAGTTGAGGCTGTTAGCCTTGTGCAAGCATTAGCATATGGTGTTAGGTTTTGTGCTGGTAAGCCTTGAAAACCAGCTGGGTTCGTTGTGCACCCGAAAAATAACAAGTTCGAGTTGTGAGCTTGCAAACAACTCTGCTGTAATCAGATTGATTATAGTGTGGACCCAAGAGATACTTGGGAGTGGACGTAGGTGTAGGTACACCGAACCACTATAAAATCTCCTGTGTTTGCCGTGATTGTCTTTTTATCTTTAACTCTCTATTTGTGCATATTCTATTTTAATTTTGTGAATCTATGTTTTTATTTCGCTGGGGGTTATTTTTTAAAAGAGTTTAAATTTTTGAAAAACCCAATTCACCCCCCCTCTTGGGTTGCTATCTGGACCAACAATTGGTATCAGAGCTAGTGCTCATTTGATTTGATCTAACGATCAAGAGTCAAAGATCCACATGGCAACTCAAGCTGGTTCATCTTTTTCCGAAGGCCAATCTACTAATAGACCACCCTTGTTTAATGGTTCAAACTATGGTTATTGGAAAGCTAGAATAAAAATTTTCATTCAAGCACTTGACTATGATCTATGGAGCATTATAGTCAATGGACCACACACACCCACTGCTAGAGTTAATGGCATGGAGATTCCTAAATCGAAAATGGAATGGGATGAACATGATAAAAAATTGGCACAACTTAATGCCAAAGCAATGAATGTTTATATACTCATTAGATGCAAATGAATTCAATCGTATATCTATTTGCATTTCTGCTAAGGAAATCTGGGATAGACTTGAGGTTACCCATGAGGGAACAAATCAAGTCAAGGAATCCAAGATTAACATGCTAGTTCATAAGTATGAATTGTTTAAAATGGATGCATGTGAATCTATTGCTGATATGTTTACAAGATTTACTGATATAGTTAATGGTTTAAAAAGTCTTGGTAAATCTTATGATAATTCTGATCTTGTGAGAAAGGTTTTGCGTTCCTTGCCTAGGACTTGGGAAGCTAAAGTGACTGCAATACAAGAGGCAAAGGATCTAAGTACCCTACCCCTAGAAGAATTATTGGGATCCTTGATGACTCATGAGCTTCAAATTAAGCAACATGTTGATGATGATGAGTCAAAGAAGAAGAGGACTATGGCTCTTAAGATTTTTGAATATATGGAAGAGCCTCATGAATCTGAAGATGAAAGTGATGATGAGGACATGGCACTCATCACAAGAAAATTTAAAAGATTCATGAAGAAGAAGAAGTTTGAAAAGAAAAAGCCCTTTACAAGAAAAGATGAGGACAAGGGCAAAGAAAAAGAAATTATTTGTTTTGAATGTAAAAAGCCGGGTCATTTTAAATCTGAATGTCCTCAACTAAAGAAAGGCACCTAGAAATTCAAAAAGAAGGCAATGATGGCCACATGGAGTGATTCGGAAAGCTCAAGTTCCGAAGAGAAGAAAAGAGTGAAATGGCCAATCTATGCTTCATGACGGACAATGATGAGGTAAGTCCGAGTTTTCTTGATGACTTTACTTTTGATGAATTGCATAGTGCTTTTTATGAATTAATGGATGATTTTGCGAACTTAAGTTCAAAGAACAAAGATTTGAAAAATCAAATGTAAAAACTATCCTTAGAAAATGAAAAGCATGTTGTAGATAAAGAACTTTTGATAAAAGAAAATGAAAGTTTGAAAAATGAAGTTGATAGACTTAAACCTATAGTTGATAAATTCACTCTAAGCTCTATCAAACTTAATATAATTTTGGATAATCAAAAAGCTATTTTTGATAAAGCTGGATTAGGATATAATCCACTTAAAAAGCAAAAATCTTTGAAGAATATTTTTATACATGCTAAAAAATCATCAAATATTACTTGTTTTAAATGTGAAAACAAAGGAAATAAATCTTATATGTGTAAATCTCCACATAATAAGAGAAAGATGATTTGGGTTCCCAAAGGAACGATATTTAATGCATCTAACCATGAAGGACCCAAGAAGGCTTGGGTACCTAAAATTAAGACATGAATGTTTTGCAGGAGTGTCTTGCAGCCATCAGACTGAAAAGAAAATGGTACCTGGATAGTGGTTGCTCAAGACACATGATGGGTGACAAAGATCAATTCATCACCCTTGAATCAAAAAGAGATGGAATAGTTACTTTTGGTGATAATGGTCAAGGCCATATAATGGGTATTGGTAAGATTCAAATTACTCCATCTACTCATATTGATAATGTTTTATATGTCGATGGACTTAAACATAATTTGATAAGTATTAGCCAACTGTGTGACAAAGTTTCAAAGTTTCCTTTGAAGCTTCTTTTGCACTGTTACTAATCCCATTGATAACAATATTATTCTTGTTGGTAAACGTTATGGCAATGTGTACTTAATTGATTTGAGTAATTTATCTCCAAGTAATCATTGCTTAGTTGCTAATAATGCTAAGATGAATGAGATTGGTTGGCTATGGCACCATAGATTAGGTCATGCAAGCACACACCTAATTTCTAAACTATTGAAAATGGATTTAGTTAAAGGCATTCTAGCTTAAATTTTGAAAATAATCGAATATGTGATGCATGTCAATTTGGAAAACAAACAAGAACTTCTTTCAAATCTAAGAATGTTGTTTCAACTACTAGGCCACTAGAGCTACTACACATGACCTTTTTGGACCTACTAGAACCACAAGTCTAGGAGGAAAGAAATATGGTCTGGTGATAGTAGATGATTACTCTAGATTCACTTGGGTAATTTTTGGCTCACAAAGATGAGACTTTCTCAATATTCCTGAAATTCGTTAAGAAAGTCACTAATGAGAAAAACACTACCATAGTGTCTATTAGAAGTGATCATGGAACTGAATTTGAAAATCACTTATTTGAAAAATTCTGTTTTGAAAAAGGCATACATCATAACTTTTCAGCACCTAGAACACCGCAACAAAATGGAGTTGTAGAAAAAAGAATAGGACTTTAGAAGACATGGCCCGTACCATGCTATGTGAAAGTCAACTTCCAAATATTTTTGGCGGAAGCTATAAATACAACATGTTACATCCTAAATAGAGCCCTGATTAGACTATCCTTAAGAAGACTCCCTATGAACTTTGGCATAATAGGAAACCAAATTTAGGTTATTTTCATGCATTTGGTTGTAAATTTTATTCATAACAATGGTAAGGATAATCTTGGGAAGTTTGATGCAAAGTCTGATGAAGGTATTTTCCTAGGATATTCTACATCTAGCAAGGCATATAGAGTATTTAATAAGAGAAGCTTAGTTGTAGAAGAATCCATTCATATAGTGTTTGATGAGTCTTAGCATCAAGTTCAGATAAAATTGATGATGAGGAAGATACATCGTTGATTGAAAGAGATATTGAAAAATTAAATGTATCTTCAGATCAAGAACCTGAAGTTAAGGATGATGACTCACCTAAGGATGATGGTATTGATACTGCTCATAATGATAAAGATCTACCTAGAGATTGGAGATATGCTTATGGTCATCCTAAGGACCTAATCATAGGTGATCCATCTCAAGGTGTAAGGACTAGATCATCAATGAGAAATATCAATAATCATCTTGCATTTGTATCTCATATAGAACCTAAAACTATAGAGGAAGCTGAGAAAGATAGTTATTGGATGTTAGCAATGCAGGAAGAGTTAAACCAATTCACTAGGAATCAAGTTTGGACCCTAGTAGATAGACCTAAAAACCACCCTATAATAGGATCTAAATGGGTTTTTAGAAATAAATTGGATGAAAATGGATTGGTAATTAGAAATAAGGCTAGATTAGTTGCAAAAGGATATAATCAAGAAGAAGGTATAGATTTTGATGAAACTTTTGCACCTGTTGCTAGATTAGAAGCCATTAGGCTACTACTTGCATTTGCATGTCATATGAATTTCAACTTATTTCAAATGGATGTTAAAAGTGCATTTCTAAATGGTTTTATAAATGAGGAAGTTTATGTTGAACAACCGCCTGGTTTTGAAGATCATGAATTTCCAAACCACGTCTTCAAACTACACAAAGCACTTTATGGTTTAAAGCAAGCACCTAGAGCTTGGTATGATAGATTAAGTAAATTTTTAATTGAAAATGATTTTCTAGAGGAAATGTTGATAAAACCTTGTTTTTAAAAGAAAAGAAAAGGATTTATTAATTGTTCAAATTTACGTTGATGACATTATATTTGGTGCTACTAACAATCTCCTTTGTCAAGAATTTGCTAAGTTAATGCAGGAGAATTCGAGATGAGCATGATGGGAGAACTAAACTTCTTCCTTGGACTTCAAATCAAACAAGAGAAAGGGGATTTTCATTAACCAAACAAAGTACACAAAGGAAATACTCAAGAAGTTTGGTATGGAATCTGCTAAACCTCTTGGTACGCCAATGAGTCCCTCATGCAAGCTGGACAAGGATGAAGAAGGTAAGAAAGTAGATAGAAGCATTACAGAGGTATGATCGGATCACTTCTTTACCTAACTGCAAGTAGGCCAGATATCATGTTTTCTGTTTGCTTATGTGCAAGATATCAATCTAATCCTAAGGAATCACATTTATTTGCTGTTAAAAGAATCTTTAGATACTTAAATGGAACTAAAAATGTAGGATTATGGTATTCTAGAGACTCAACCTTAAAATTGATTGCTTATTCTGATTCTGACTATGCTGGTTGTAAATTAGATAGAAAGAGTACAAGTGGGGCATGCCAACTTTTAGGAAGTAACTTAATCTCTTGGTTTAGCAAGAAGCAAAATTCGGTTGCATTATCCACTGCTGAGGCAGAGTATGTTGCAGCTGGAAGTTGCTGTGCTCAAATCCTTTGGATTAAGCGACAACTTGAAGATTATGGTATCACACTTGATAAAATTCCTATTAAATGTGATAATACTAGTGCCATTAATCTAACTAAGAATCCAATTCAACATTCAAGAACTAAACACATAGAAATTAGACATCACTTTATTAGAGAACATGTAACTAACAAAGATGTTTGTCTTGAATATGTTAATACTAATGATCAATTAGCTGATATTTTTACCAAACCTTTGAGTGAGGAAAGATTTTGTTATCTTAGAGGAGAATTAGGAGTTTGTGATCCTTTAGAATGATTTTCTGAAACTCTTAAGGACAACAACTATCTAGACTTCATTAATTTCTTGAAAATCTCTATGTCCAATAAGGAAATTTATCTAGAAATTTGATTATTGTTTCCCCAATTGTTAAGGAACACTTATCTAGAGTTTGATGATTAATTTGATTAGTTTCAGATCCTTGAAATTTGAATTTTTTACTGAAACTGTTGTGGAGTCGACACCTGCAGTTTGTGGAGTCGACACCTTCATTTTTGATGTTCTGTCTGGGCAATTAGAGCCGACTCTGGCTTTTGTAGAGCCGACTCTAATTCGGGCGCTGACAGATTTTCTGGTTCGGAGCCGACACCTCGTTTTCGGGAGTCGACTCTAAGTGGAACTAGGTCAAAATAAAAAAGGCGGAGTCGACCCCAAATGAAACCTATCGTCTCCTAAACCCTTTCCAAACCATTCCAAACCGATTTCAATCCCTCCAAATCCCTCAAATCTCTCAAATCTCATTCCAATCGAATCCCATGGCTCCTAAAAGGCGTGCTATCATTGGTGGATCGACTGTTCCGATGAAGCGCCGTTCAAATCGGAGGCAACCTTCGTCTTCTTCATCTGCCACTAAGATGACTCTCCACCCTCACCATCTTCTCCACGAGTAGACCAATTAGCGGGTAAGGCCATTACTACCGGAAGAAAAGTAGATTTTGACTTTTTTGCTTCGGAGGGCTTCGCTATTGGTCGTTTGTTGAAGGAAATGGGATGGGAGAAAGTCTGTTCTTTGGATGTCCCTACATACCTGCCCTTGTGAGAGAATTTTACAATGATTTATGTAGAGGAGAGGGAGGCTTAGTGAGTTTTGTAAGAGGAACTAAAGTGATTATCATGGCCGAGACTCTTGAAATCTATTGGAGATGCCTACTATTGGTCTAGTTGAATATCAACATGATGACAGAGGAGGTGCCCTATCTAGGATGTTAGGGAGAGAAGTTTCTGAGTTTGAAGAAATCTTGGCTAATCAACTTAATTTGGAACTCAGGTTACTTCACAATATTTGTAGAAGAATTTTATTTCCTAAAATCGGAAGGTTTGAGTATGTCTCGGAGCGAGACATCTTGTTGATGGACTGTATTCTCACTGGAAGACCTGTTAATCTTGCCGGTATGATGATTGGTTATATGGCAGAAGCAACTAAGAAGAGATCAACACTGCCGTATGGTATGATACTAACCTTAGTCTTTAGAAGCCAAGGTGTGCTAATAATGGATAATGAGCCACTAAGAAAATTAAGGCATACTGATTACTATAGTGTCTCTACAATTCACCGGATGGGCTTCAGAAAAGAGAATGAAATTGGATAAAAAGAGGACAAGAGACCAGAGCAGAAGAAGTTAGAGTTGAGGAGGTCAGAGGAGAGGATATTCCTGGACCATCTATTCCTGGACCATCTACTGCTGGACCATTGCTGGACCATCTACTGCTGGACCATATACTGCTGGACCCTCAGTGGCTGGACCAAGCACTCACCCTCCACATCAGTCAGCTTTGGCATCTGGAAGATTTTCTGAGGAGCAAATAGGTCAGCTCAGAGCTTTACTGGCTGAGTCTGATAGTCAAAGGACAAATGAGATGTGTCAGTTGAGAGAGGAGTTCAATCAGTTGAAGGAAGAGATCAATTCAAGGCTTGACATGATTTCTTTTTCCATTAGCAACTCGGTAGAATCCTTTAGCGCTGATCTTCATAAGATTTTTGAAAGGATGGAAGGCATTGCAGACGGTTCTGGAACTTATCTTCATGCTACCAGTCAACTAAAGAAAGATATCGACCTCGTTTCTCAAATTGAAGCTTGTCTTGAAAGTTTTAAGAAGACTCAAAAAGATGATATTATGGAAATGATTGGACATTTAAAGAAAATTGTGTATAAGCATGTTTGATTTTGATACCCTATCCTAGGTTGTATCTTAGGATTTCTTGCCTTCTTGCTTTGATAACATGTATCTAGGAATTACATACTTGAATGTACTTGAATTGACACATGTAATGAATCTTGCATTGGAATACAATTACACTTTTATTGCAAATTTGTCTATGATTGATTGATTGAATTTCAATGAATGAGTTTACTATCTCTATGATTAATTGAACCAACGACCCCGCTTGATAACCTTTTTTATTGTATTTAAAATTCATCTTATTGCTGATAACAAAAAAGGGGGAGAGATAATTGTATATGCATATAAGAGAAAGAGAAAGAAAATGAAAGAATATAAGATTTTTTGCATATCTACAAAGGGGGACAAAAATTTTGAGATTCTAATAAAAAATGATTCAATTGAATTCAGTTTATCTACATAGGGGGAGTTATTCAATGCAGGGGGAGCTTAATTTTTTTTATAAAAGTTAAATCATCTTGATTGATGTCATGTATCTTTTTTGATTCATTTTGAATATTGGCATCAAATTCTCTGTTAGGAAGTTCTAAAGCTTTAACAATGTCTATAATTCTTAATTCAAATGAATTTTTAATGCATATACTCAAAGTTTTTGTCATCAAAAAGGGGGAGATTGTTGACCCAATTGAGGATTTTGATGATTAACAAAACTATTTGAGTATAACATTTGAAGTTACTAATGATTTTGGTTTAATTTTTCAGTTTATGATATGTTCTATTAATCAAATCATAAGATAAATTAAGTTCTAGTTCGAATCTAATGTCAAGGTAAGATTGCAGACATTAGAGTCGACACATGGAATCGCAGAGTCGACTCCGAAAATGGCATGGACTTAGAGTCGACTCCGGGACTGTTAGAGCCGACTCCAACAGAAAAGATAGAACGATGGTTTTTCAGGCCACGACTTAGAGTCGACTCCCGGACTGTTAGAGTCGACTCCAGAAGATTTTTGTGTCGACCCCAGAAAAAGAGACGACTCCAGATCGAGCGGATTAAAGATTTTCGAGTCAGAGCCGACTCCAGAAAAGTTAGAGCCGACTCAGAATGTCAGACGCGACTCCAGAACTATCAGAACGACTCTAAACTTTATCTTTATCTTTTTTAATCCCAATGGCTATTGCTATTTTTGATTCTAATCCTTCTTACACTTGTTTCTAACGGATAGTTTTAAACTATTTATGGATTAATCGGGATCTATAAGAAGAGGGTTTGCTGCATCCGAAAAAGAGAGACAAGAGAGACAAAAAGAAAAGAATAGAGAGAAATCTGTGAAATCCATCAGAAAATCAAAGGAGATAAGAGGGAAAACTCGTAAGGAAAAATCATACTGATTCCCCAAAAGAAAAGAGAGAGATTCCAAGCTTTTGTTGTTCTATTTCGAAGAATCTCAAGGGAAGAAAGAAGCCCTAGTTTTCTGATCTTCTGAGTCTCAAGAGCATCTTGAAGGAAGATCCATTCAAAGGAAGAGAAGGAAGAAGCCACCAAGATCTGCGAATCAGGCTTTGATTTCTATTCTTTTATTCTTGTTTCATTATTGTATATTTGCTTATAGGAGGAGCTGTTTATCTTGTAAAACAAATATTATTTGCTGGGTCAATCTGGTGATTGATTCAGTTGAGGCTGTTAGCCTTGTACAAGCATTAGCTTGTGGTGTTAGGTTTTGTGCTGGTGAGCCTTGAAAACCAGCTGGGTTCGTTGTGCACCCGGAAAAACAACAAGTTCGAGTTGTGAGCTTGCAAAACAACTCTGCTATAATCAGATTGATTATAGTGTGGACCCAAGAGATACTTGGGAGTGGACGTAGGTGTAGGTACACCGAATCACTATAAAATCTTCTGTGTTTGCCGTGATTGTCTCTTTATCTTTAACTCTCTATTTGTGCATATTCTGTTTTAATTTGTGTGAATCTAAGTTTTTATTTCCGCTGGGGGTTATTTTTCAAAGAGTTTAAATTTTTGAAAAACCCAATTCACCCCCCTCTTGGGTTGCTATCTGGACCAACATACATGTAGAATCCAATCTTCCTTCCCCACTCCCTCGGCCGTAGGGGACTCCATGCATGCCTTCGGGTGCAACTCCTCCGGATGCTCCTCTGCCCAGGTGCACTCGACCAGAAAGTCGGCTAACACCTGGGACTTCATTGCAGGCCTTGGCCGGATGGATAAATCAAACTCTCCCAACTTGATGGCCCATTTGGCCAGCCGACCGGAAGTGTCAGGATGGGACAAGATAGTCCGAAGTGGTTGGTCTGTGAGCACCACGATTGGGTGAGCTTGAAAATAGGGTCGGAAGTGCTGGGCAGAGACCACTAGGGCGAATATAATCTTCTCGGTCTTGGAGTATCTGGTCTCAGCATCGTGGAGTACCTTGCTGGTGTAGTAGATTGGCTTCTACGCTCGTCGGTGTCCATGCGGACGAGCACGGAGCTGACGGCATCGGGGGAGGCTGCAAGATACAAAAAGAGTTCCTCCCTGCTCCTTGGCTTGGACAACAGTGGGGGAGTAGATAGAAAATTCTTCAGCTCCTCGAAGGCATCCTGACACTCCTTCGTCCACGCGAAACTGTTGACCTTGCGCAGCACCTTAAAGAAGGGCAGACACAGCTCTGCCGACCTTGACATGAAGCGGCTTAGGGCTGCCACCCTCTCGGTCAGACGCTGCACCTCCTTCTTGTTAACTGGGGGCCTTATATCCAAGATGGCTCGGATCTTGTCTGGGTTGGCTTCAATTCCTCGTTGTGTCACCATGAAGCCCAGAAACTTGCTGGCTGTAACTCCGAAGGCGCACTTACGGGGGTTCAGCTTCATTCGGTACCAGCGCAGGTTGGCGAAGGTCTCCGCAAGGTCGGCAACATGGTCCGTGGCATGGGTGCTCTTGGTCAGCATGTCGTCCATGTACACCTCCATGTTACGCCCGATTTGGTCCTTGAAAACCTTGTTCATCAACCTCTGGTAGGTGGCTCCCGCATTCTTCAACCCAAACGACATCACCTTGTAGCAATATATCCCCTTCTCCATGACAAAGGAGGTCGCCTCTTCATCAGCCGGGTTCATCCTGATCTAGTTGTACCCCAAGAATGCGTCTATGAAACTGAGGGTCTCATGGCCGGACGTGGCATCCACTAGCTACTTGATCCGAGGCAGCGGGAAGCTGTCCTTGGGGCATGCTTTATTGAGGTCGGTGAAGTTTACACACATCCTCCAGCTCCCACTGGCCTTACGTACCATGACGACATTCGCTAGCCAGTCAGGGTAGTGCACCTCACGAATGTGTCCAGCCACCGCCAGCTTGCACACCTCTTCATCTATGGCCTTCTGTCTGTCTGAAGCAAAGCTCCTCTTCTTCTGCCAAACTGGTCGGCACTCCGGCTTAATGTTGAGCTGGTGTGTAATCACCTCCTCCGGAATGCCCAGCATGTCGGACGCTGTTCAAGCAAAGATATCAACATTGGCTAGCAGGAAAGCAAGAAGCTGGCTGCGAGCCTCCTCCGGAAGCAGAGCCCCAACTTGGATAGTCCGCTCCAGGTCTTCTCCCTAACAGGTGCTTGGCTGGTTCTCCCCTCCTGGCCGAGTCCCGGGGGTCCAGCGCCTCTGAAGCAAGTGCATAGACTACCCCCTGAGGACTGGGGGCCATATGGCAGCACAGTGGCGGTGGGTTCTGCTCCCGCGCATCTCCCCGACCCCTTCGCTGGTTGGGAACCTCACCATGAGCCTTTTGGTGGAGATTATAGCATCCAAGAGATTGAGCCCGGGCCTTCCGAGTATGGCATTGTAGGCGAGAGGCACCCGGACCACCAGGAAGCTCATGAAAACTGTACTTTGACACGGGGCCGTGCTAGCCATGACAGGAAGAATGATCTCCCCCTCAACCTTCACGGAATTTCCGGTGAATCCCATCAGGGGCGTGGTGACAGGCCGAAGCAGGTCGGTTGTCATGTTCATGCGAACAAAAGCATCATAATTCAAAACATCCACCGAGCTCCCACTATCAACTAAAATTCTTTTTACAGGATGCTTAGCTATCGTTATGGACATGACGATGCCATCATCAATTTTATTAACTACCCCCACTAAGTCCCTTTTGGAAAAAGGGATTACAGAGTCTAACTCTCCCTCCCCCCTTGGCAACTTGGGCAGCCGCCTGCCCCCCAGGAAATCATCGTCACCATCTTCTCAGTCGGAGCATTGTCAATCATCGGTGGCGGAGGCGCTGATGGACCAGGAGCTCTCGGGTTGTTACTCTGAACAAACTTCCCCAGATGGCCACGCTGGATAAGGTCCTCTATCGCCTTTTTCAACTGGCGACAGTCATCGGTGTTGTGGCCATGATCCCGGTGGTAGCGATAGTAGAGGTTCTTATTGCGGGGGATCTTTGGGTTCATTGGAGGAGGGCGCTGAAGATAGGGCTTGCCCTCGATCTCGAGCAGGATGTGCGATACCGGAGCGAGCAGAGGAGTGTAGGGCCCGTCTCTCGATGTAGGAGCTCGGGGACGGTTGTCTATTCGGCGAGGAGGCTCGGGCCTTCTAGGTCAAACTTCGATAGGCTCTGGACGAGCCGGCTTCTTGGTGGCGCTCCCGCTAGCCTCGCGCTGGGAGGAGTCAGCTTCGTCGGTACGGATGTACTTCTGGGCCTGGCTCAAAAGCTCTGCATAGGAGTCGGGCGGCTTCTTGTCGAGGGAGTATGCGAAGCGAGAGGGACGTAACCCTCGCTTCAAGGCCAAGGTGGCCACAGAATCCTCAAGATTGTAGACTTCCAGGGTGGCCTCCTTAAACCGAGCGACGTAGTCCCGCAGGGACTCGCCACTCTTTTACTGTACTGAGAAGAGACTGTTTGCCATCCTTGGGATCTTTCGACATGCATCAAAATGGACCAGGAAGGCCTCTCCAGCTGGTGGAAGGAGTCGATACTCTATGGTGGCAGGTGGGAGTACCAAGCTCGAGCAACTTTCTTCAAAGTGGCAGGAAAGGCGATGCACAGGAGCGAATCGGTTGCCCCCTGGACTTGCATGAGGACCTTGTAACTTTCCAAATGGTCCAGGGGGTCTGTGGTCCTGTCATACGGGTCCAGCTGAGGAAGGCGGAACCGGGTTGAGATTGGTTCCTCCATAATCCGATGGGACAGCGGTGGCCAGCTGTCGTAGTCCGCCTCCGATGGGTTGGTGATCCAGCGGTTGAGTTCCTCCAACCACTGATTGTACTCGTCGAGCCGACGCTCTGCTCGGCGGGCTATTCTGCCGTCAAAGGACCCCTCCCTCGAGGAATCCGAGGAGGGGAAGAGTGGCAGCGATGCTGATGAAGGCGCTCGACTTCCTTCCCATGCCGCTGCCTGGGAGATGCACTAGCGTGGCAAGAAGGTGACTGAGGCCTCTTGGAGGCTTCACGGCGGTGAGGCTTGGGTGAAGCATGGCAGTGACAAGCTTCTCGGGCAGGGGACCTCCTTCGAAAAGAGTGTTGGCTGGGTTGGATGACTCCTGGCACTGACTGGAGGGGCCCCGGTTGCTGCGCAGCCACCGCTTGGTGTTGCAGGCCTTGGACCACCATTGCCAAAGATTGGACTTGCCCGGCGAGGGCGGCAAGCTGATCTTCTTGAAGCTGCTGCGATGGAGGTGCAGGAACGTCAA
Source organism: Calamus simplicifolius (assembly GCA_900491605.1). Classification (NCBI taxonomy): domain Eukaryota; kingdom Viridiplantae; phylum Streptophyta; class Magnoliopsida; order Arecales; family Arecaceae; genus Calamus; species Calamus simplicifolius. Next base: position 2,347,980 of record UESW01003952.1, read on the forward strand.
CTAGGGGAGCCGGGGGGCCAACCGCTAGCGGATAAGCCCCTTGACGCTGCCTCCCCAGGATGGCTGGTGGAGACCTCTGCGCACGGGTCGTCACCATCACTTGAGGGTTCAGGGAAAGAGAGGTCGTCACTGACAGGTTCGAAGCTTTTCTCTTCTTTCCCCTTCTGGCGCGCCAATCTGTTGACACCGAGTCACCCTCCTTGAACGCCAGGGAAACAGTCCTCCTCGCCGGACTCCTGCAAGAAAAGTCCTCGGAGACCGGATGTTCCGATGTGGACCCTCTGACGTTCATGTCAGTCACTCGGGAACAGACATGAGTTAGCTAGCAGAAGGAAGCTAGAGAGTTAGGGTTCAGAATCCTTCCCTCGTTGTAAATGTGAGCTTTTTATACCTGTTCGAAGATCTCCCCCTTTCCATGCTTCCAGAAGGTTACCGATTTCATGATATCCCCGTCCGATAATGGACAAAAAGGAGGAGCTGACAATGACAAGCCGTATCGTTACTGTGCGTCAGAGGTGTCCTGCTTAATTTGCCACCCGCCAATACGGTCTTACAGGTGTCGGGTGGCCGCGACTGCATCAGGTATGCGCCGTTAAGAGGTATGGCCACATGTAGCCACAGGCGAGTGGTGAGTCGTACGTCGTAATGGGATATGGTCATACGTAGCCGCAGACGAGTAATGGGCTGTACGCCGTAACGGGGTATGGCCTCGTACTACTATGGACGCGTAGTGGACCATACGCCTTAATGAGGCATGGCGACGCATTGTAGCAGGCGAGTAGTGGGCCGCGTGGGCGTGCTAGGTGGCCCTTTGCTATAAGCTACTGGGTCCCAAGAGCCAGACCATGACGGATGCCCCGGAGGCCGAAGCGGGCCTCGGAGGTTGAAGGCTCCGAAGCGGGTCTTGGAGGTTGGCCTCGGAGGCTGACCTTGGAGGTGGGCCTCGGAGATGGCTTCGGAGGTTTGCCTCGGAGGTTGGTCTCAGAGGCCGAAGCGAGGCGTCGTCAGTCTCTTTACCGTTAACCCTGACGGTGCTGGATCAGCCATATCAAAAACTTTATTTTTTTTTGAAAGGATAAAAGTCTTTTTTTTTTTTATACAAGGAAATGAATGAGAATACCTTGAAACTAGTCATAGGGAGGAAACATATAAAATATATAAACGGGCCACAAGCAGCCTTCTATGTGCCGAGCTGAGTTGTATGCCTAGCTTATGATAGCCTGTGGGCCATGCCAGGTTGGCACGCCATAGGATATCATACTAGCAAAGCTCACGTATTGGCACGTCTTGGCTTAACACAATCCAAGGAGTTATGCTTTGTTGCGAGTTATTCAGTCTATTTGGCACCTCTACGTGAGATTACAAATAAATAAACTTTCATATCTAACACAAACAAGGTGAAATTCATTTGTAAATAAATTATGAAGTTTATTTATAAATAAACTTTCATATCTAACACAACAAACATAATATTGTCAGATTAAAATGAAATATTTGTAATAAATAGAAATTAAATTCAATGCTCTATCTTGGATTAATAATTAGTTAGTGTTTGACTGTTCATTTCTTTTTAATCAAAAACTATTAGTTGATACGAGTAATTTTGCCCAAACCTTTTGTTTCTTTGTTCCATAGAGTTTATTTATAAATCCAACTAAAATCATTAGGATTTGCAATAAAAGAAAATAATTTATTAAGATTTTAAATTTATAATTTGCTATATTTCTAAATTTAATGAATCATGAATTTATAAATAAATTTTATAAAAATTAAAAAATTCATTCATTTCAAATGACGTGTCGCATGATTTTGGTTGATCCCATTTGGATGGGTATTTGATCTATTGACGTAAATTCCAGTTTGCAATTTTGTATTATGTAACCGGGAAAACATGACTTCCAACTACATCCACCATTTCATTATTTTAAATTTATTTAAAGACACGTAAAAGTAAGTTTAAGTTTCACTATGTATAATTTGAATGGATTCGTATTAGAAGTATATAAGAGAAGAAGCTTTTTGTATTATTCATGAAAACATGTATTATATATTAAAATGAATCCATAAAATAATATTAGTTAATAAAATCATGAATTATTATATAAATAAAATTACGTCACCTCATTTGTTGAAGCAATGAGTCATTATATGAAATCATAAATCATAGCAGAGGCAGCACCTCCTTGGTGGTAAGATTTTGCAAAGTATATATATATAAAACTCCTTTTATTTTGTACATTCAGTCTTTTTAAAGAGAAAAAGGAAATCCATTCATTGTTGCATTTTATGGTGCAATATAATTTCAAGGAGGCGTTACAATCGAAAGCAGATGCAGATTGGGTTGTATTAAACAGCAAACAGCATTTCAAGCCGACATATTTTCTCGTAATTGCACGAAATATGGCCCCAAATCTCCGAAGCGGTTCTACAACGGCACCCGGAGTCGAGCAAAGTCGAGTGGAAACGTTGCTTGGAACAGGTCGTCTAAGGAATTAAACGTCTTAAATCATGAAATCGATAGTCCGGGTTTGAATAGATGTTTTCATCTTTCGTTTTGGTTTTGATATAAAAAATTTTAAAACAGAAAAGAATTAGTTCTGACGTGGATTTAGATTTCTGAAATATCAATATAGACTGAACCAAATCATTTCTATTTTATTAGATTTTTTCTATACTATAGTTCGATAATGTTACATCCATATGTTGTTGGATCATTAATCCAACATTAGGCTTACACTATGAAATAATTATGTACTGCGGACTAGTCAAATAAGATTAAGCCCAATTAAAAGCTGATCTGCTTCCGTAAGCTCGGCCTCTTCCGGGGCTCGGCCCCTTCGGGCTTCCCTAGCTCGGCCCCTTGATTTGAGCTTAAGCTCGGCCTCTTCCGGGTATCTGGTAGGATGTGGCCCTTTAGCTTGGAAACTTAAGGGTAATTTTTGTTTTTATAATAGGCTAAAATAGAAATACCAAAAGATAACAACGACAGTTATATATATATATATATATATATATATATATATATATATATATATATATATATATATATAGTAGTAGTTATGGTCCCCAAATTGCACGTATGATTTTTTTTTTTCTGAATCTTAAGAGAAAATTCAATAAGGCTCTATGGGAGAACGTGCTAATTGGAAGGCCAACCACATAGCTCTGCTCTGGAGAATAATAAACAATAAGGAGCTAGAAGGCCAACCATATGACTCTAGAGAGCAATCAAACAATATGAATTTAGGTACGCTTTTGTTTACTATTTATTGATTCTTGATGATTAAACATGAATGATTCTTGGGTTTCTTGGTGATGATTTTCACTAAAGGTTTAAGTTTAATTTCTAATAATTGCTATCAGAGCTGATGTGGCTGATAAGGCCATGTGCAAGTTAACGACTGAAACTAGTTGACGGCAAAAGTTAAAAGGGGACTGACGATCTAGACTCGGCCCCGGCCTCCCAAGTCGGCCTTAGCCTCCGGACTTGGCCCCGGCCTCCCAAGTTGGCCTTAGCCTCCGTTCTAGCCCACGTGTCAATAAGATCTGGCCCACCATCTGTGGCCCACGTGTTTGATAAAACCTGGCCTGACCCATCAGCCATCTGCGGTCCACTTGTCTGACAAGACTAGGCCTATCTGCGTCCCATGCATCCGATAAGACCAGGCCCACAACCATTTGTGGGCCACACGTCTGACAAGATCAGGCCCATCAACTACCTACAGCCCGCATGTCTGACAAAACTGGGCCCACCTACCAATAGCAGTTGCTCATATCATATGGGATAAAGCCCACTAGACTGGGCCCAACTTTAGCAGCTCTCAGGTCATCCCTCGGGCCAGTGCGAGAAACCCCGAGGCGGTCTTAAAAAGCATTCAAGCTTGCCTCAGTGGCCCCTAACTGACACCGGCACCTTAAAATCACTTCGGCAAATGCCTAAGGGGCAGAAGCGAACTTAGCCATCGCTAAGGGTCTACGCAAGCCTCAGACTAGGCTGCCAGCTCCCGAAGTGAGTCATGGAAAATGAGACACGCCCTATCAACCCTAAGGCTGAGGTCAAGACACGAACGCAAGAAGACAAGGGTGCTATGAAAAGCTAAGTACACCAACAAAATATTTCTTTTCATTAATACTTGAATGTAGTACAAGGAAACCGACTAAAGTCAGGCTACAATGAAAGAAGGTAAACAAGGCAAACAAAAGTCAGGAAGTCTATGGCTCGATAGGCCCTGGGCACCCTCAGCGTCATCCCTCTCCGGCTCCTCTTCTTCATCGGGATCTTCGGGCTGAAAGTCATCAAGTCCAGTGATCTTGAAGACTTGGGAGATCTTATCTTTGCAGTGCTCAAAGCCTTTGAAGTAGGTGTCGAGTGCCACCTCATTCACTTCCTCAGCAAAATCGATGGAGCCTTTAAACTGCACCGTAGCATCTCGAGCCTGGACCTCGGCATTGGTCATCCTCTCCTAGGCAGCCCGGGCCTCCGCAAGGGTGACCTTTTCTTCGATGGCCCAGGGCTCTGCCTCTGCCTTCTCGATCCACTCTTTGATGTCACCCAGTTTGAGGGTGACATCCTTCAGCCTCTCTTCGGTAGGCCTTAGTCTCCCAATGGCCTCCTCTAATTTGGCCTCAGTGGCTCTCGCGCGCTCGAACTTGGACATTGTCTTCCTCTCGGCTTCCTTGAATCATGCTTCCCAACTGCAGTTCTCCTCCCAAGCAGCCCAAAGTTCATCGGCCATCGCCATTTCCTGGGCTCGAGATTCGGCTAGTAGTTCCCTTGCTGCATCGTCGGCCCGGGCTTGAGCAACGGTCACTTCCCTTCGAGCGGGCCCACAATTGTTGGTGGTTTGGAGGTAGGCATCCCAGAGGGTGAAGATGTCGTTGGCCATCTGCAAAGATCAATAAATTGGTTAAAGCCCAATCCAAGTTAGTGCAAAGAAGGACAACACAAAAATACTTACCTGAAGCACAGAAATATACAAGGTGTCGAGGACGTCGATGACTGGTCGACGGTGGAGCACTTTTTGGAACTAAGTGAGATGGATGTACTCTAGCAGGTGCTCCGCAACCGACCACTATTCATCATCGATAGCCTTGATAGCAGTGCCCTAGGGTGGGCCCCTGTGGCAGTGTCGGGAGCGGTCTCTTGGTCGGGCATTGAGGAGGCTGTCGGCATCGCCCCCCCCTCGGCCTCCATCGCCGGCATCATCCCACCTTCGGCCTTCAGGACGACCTCCTCTGCCCTCAGCTCTGTAGTGGCCAGAGGCTGTCCCTCGTCTGCTCTGGTGGAGCTAGCTGGCTATCCCTCTTCGGCTCTGCCTCGGCCACGATGGGGGTATCTCCCCCTATTGACACCTCGATCGGGGCATTCTCTCCTCTCAGCTCCTATGGGGTGTAGCCTCAGCAGGAACCACGAGGGCATGGGCCGGTTCACTCTAAACCTCCCGGCGAGGTCTCTTAGGCGCTGGCCTCACTGTATTGCCAGGGCCTCCCTCTTCCTTTGGGCACCCGCCCTTAGTTGCTCGGACGAAATCCTTATTGCTATGCAGAAAATCAAGGATAAAAAAGGGGAGTATCCTGCTCACTGGACGCTGGTGCCACGCCGGCCTCGTGGAGATTTGCTTCAGACAACAACTCCTAACAGGAAGGAATGTGGGAGGATACCAATAAGTCAAAAATCTCTCGGTCTCTCTCATCTACGGCCGAGTTTCTATTCGGGCCGACATCAGGACTCTCCCAACCCATCTTCACCCTGTCTATGTGGGCAAAGAAGAAACAAGATTTCCATCCCTTAATCTTGGAGGGCAGGTCAAGTTTTAAGGCCCTTTGGGGTCTGAAGGAGAAGATCCACCACCTAGTCTCATTATGGTGACGGAGTTTATACAAAGCCCAGAACAGAAAAACTCGAGCAGTTAAGCCATGAAAGTGATAAAGTACAATGAAGGCATAGATGATTCGAATGGAATTCAGAATCAACTGTGCTAGGACAAGATCATACATATCTAGAAGATTAAGGATAAAAAGATGAAAAGGAAGGCAGAGCCTACTCTTAAAGAATTTCTCATACAGGGCAACCCCACCGGATCGGCTGGAAGTCACCCTATCATAAGGCTTGGTAACAAACAAGTAGATGTTCTCAGGGACCCCATACCTAACCCTAAGGCTCTCTACTTCCTCAAGGAACATTATGGAGGTGATCCCCTCTAGACCCGTTGAACTAGAAGCGGCGTTCAAGAAGATGCCGGACGAGTTGGTGGTGGTAGGGAAACCCTAGGTGACGCCTGGGCCATGGTCACTGGACGATCGCGGATGGAGATATCGCCGGCTGTCTGACGCCGTGCCAAAGGGACCTCATCCTTGGAAGGATCCATCATGGGCCTCTTACCCTTCCTAATGGTGCGAGGGATGAAGGGGGGTGGAAAACGAAGAAAAAGAAGGCAAGAAGGATTGACCTGGAGTTAGAAAGAAAGAACAGAAGGCTCAGGACGAAGGAGACGAAGAAGAGCATGGAAAGAGTACCAAGAGCGTGAAAGACCCGAACGGATGGATGGGACAATTTTTATATGCAATCTTTGAAACATCCCGCTCGATATAGTGCCACGCAAACACCCATGAGTGGGGGTGATGTCCAGCTGTCAAAGGACCCTTCATCACCCGAGATACGATGCCTCGATGATATACAAGAAGATGTGATCCACAGCCAATGATGGGACATTAGTGATGGTGATCCAATAATGATGCTCTGCCTTTTTCGTCATTCGAGAAGTGCCTCCTCGACCTCCCGTGGGTGATGTTACCCCTTATACCTATCCTTAAATGAGGGAGGACTTCGAAAAGACCCTACCTTCTGAGGAGCATGTGCCTGCCTCCGATGATTAATGATGCACAAAGTTCAATGATGGTAAGAGACTTTACGCTCCTTTCGCTTAGCGGGTATAGAACACGTGGCTACTTAAGCTCAAGAGTGAGGGGGCATCTGATGTGGTTGATAAGGCCACGTGCAAGTTAACGACCGAAACTAGCTGATGGTAGAAGTCAAAAGGGGATTGACGATCTGGACTCGCCCCCAACCTCCCAAGTATGCTTTAGCCTTCGAACTCGGCCCCAGCCTCCCAAGCTGGCCTCAGCCTTTGGAATCGGCCCCAGCCTTCTAAGCCGGCCTTAGCCTTTGGACTCGGCCTTGGCCTCTCAAGTCGACCTCAGCCTTCGGACTCAACCCTGGCCTCCCAAGCTGGCCTCAGCCTCCGTGCTAGCCCATGTATCTAACAAGACTTGGCCCACCATCTGCGACCCACATGTTTGACAAAACCTAGCTTGACCCACCAACCATTTGCAGCCCACTCGTCAAACAAGATCAGGCCCACCAAACATCTATGACCCACTCGTCTGATAAGACCAAGCCCACCAACCATCTATGGCCCATGCATCCAATGAGATCAGGCCCACCAACCATCTGCGGCCCACACGTCTGATAAGATCAGGCTCACCAACTACCTATGGCCCCACATGTCTGACAAGACTGGGCCCACCTACCAATCATAGTTGCTCAGATCAGATGAAACAAAGCGCACCAGTTTTGACATTCTACCAAAAAGACATCCTCCACCGCAAGGCTCCAAAAGGCTCACTCCATCGCTAGGTGGCAAGGATTGTCCATAAATCAGGTAAGAGGGATCCTGAATGAGGTATGAACACTTAAGCACTCAAAATTATTCTCCAATCGAAACTCTCTCTCTCTCTCGAGCTTTCTCAAGATCACGACTATGATTTCGATCACTAACTTGAGCGTCGATGGTCTCCGCTGGAATATCCAACCCCCGGGACTTCTTGCAAGCCCCAGCCTGGAGTGAAGCTTCATCAGCAAACTCACGGTGCTCTCACGGACGTTAGCTCAAGGCGATCGAGCATCATTAAGAGCCCTGAGAACTCAAATTATTCATATTGAATTATGCATGAGAAATAAATGCGTCAGTGAGTTCCAGGCATAGAACTCGTCTTTACGCATTGAAAAAGGAAACACATGAGAAGAAATGGGTTATGTGCTTATAACTCAAGCCTACTTACATGTTAACTTTTACGTACTTGAGTTTTTGGGCCACATGGTTTTAGCCTTAACAAAGTTGAATGGGCTAGCGGATGGACTTAGGGCATTACAAATTAGCGGGTGGGCTTTTGTTGGCCCAGATGGTAACAAGAGGGGGGGTATTGGGTTCTTAAAAAATTTAACCTTTTAAAACGATTGGCTTTGGAATACACAAAATTAGGTCAGGATAAATATTAACCACAAACAAAGAGATAGAGAGAATAAAAACATGGCAAACACAATGATTTTATAGTGGTTCGGTATATCCAACACCTACGTCTACTCCCAAGTACCACTTGGGTCCACACTATAATCTACTAGATTACAGCCAAGTTATTTTACAAGCTCACAACTCAAAACTTATTATTTCTCACGGGATCACAACAAGCTGGTTTTCCGGGCTCACCAGCACAAAACCCAAACCCAAGCTAATCTAGCTTGACCCGAGGTATACTACCTCCACTAATTCAATCCCCCTGATTGAACTAGCAAAAACAAATGAGAATAGAGTTTACAATAACAAACGCTCCTCAAATGAGCAAATATTCAATATAAATAAACAAGGTTAGAAAAGCCTGTTTGAAGCAGAGTTGATTTGAGCTTTTCTTCTTTTCCTCTTCTCCTTTGAGATGTTGAATCAGGCCTCAGCTCGGATTCTTTACAAAGATTGCAGATGAGAAGTTGGGAAAAAAAATAGGGCTTTTGGCTCTCTTTTTCTTCTTTTGGAAAATCCTTCGATTTTGACTTGAATGCCTTGGATTTCTCTTTGAGCTTTCTGGAGTTGATGGATTTGAACTTTAACTCTTTCCTCTTGATTTCTTGCTCAAGACTTCTCGGATTTTTTCAATTTGTTTTCTCTCTATTTTTTCATCATTTTTTCAAATGGACAGACTCCCCTTTTATAGATTCTTCTTTTATCCAAGATTAGGTGAAAAACTAGCCGTTATTTATGTCCTTGGATTCCTCCTACACACAAGAAAAGTATCCGTTAGAGATTAGGTGAGAAAATATTACCGTTGGAGGCCGTTCTGACACTTTGAAAATCCGTTCCTGACAGGTTGGAGTCGGCTCCAACTTTTCAGGTGTCGGCTCCAAGTTGAGTATCCAAAAATAGAAAGTAAAAGTTCATTGAGGAGTCGGCTCCGAAAAAGGTAAGTGTCGGCTCGTCGCATTCGGGAGTTGGCTCCGAAAAACTGTAAGTATCGGCTCCAGAGTAGTCCAAAAATATGCTTTCTGTTCTCGTATTGGAGTCGGCTCCTGTAAGTGTCGGCTCCTGAAATCTAGGTGTCGGCTTCGAAACTCTGAGTGTCGACTCCTGACCATGCCAAAAATCAGTAAAGCATCTGATCTGCCATGGGGTCGGCTCCAGACCTTCTGGTGTCGACTCCATGCTCTGAATTTTGAAACATACTTCTGGCAATTGGATTGATCAAATATTTTTAAGCCCTGAAACACTTGTTAAATCTATTAGATCAATAATTGGGTCAATAGCTTTTGAAATATATACGTGATATAGACATAGGTCCAACTGCGCAACCGAGGCCGGGGACTAGAAGGCCATAAGAGAAGATCGGAGCATCTAGTCCAAGGCCATGGTGGGGTGGGATAAATTAATTTTGGCATATTTTTTTAAGGGAGTTTGACATTTTATTTTAAAGCTAATTTTGATGCAATCTTAAATTCAAATATTGGAATAGTTTTATATATTTTGATACGAATTAATTAAAGCAACATGTCACCAATGTGACCTCTTTTGTGAAAATTAATTTGTTTCGAAATATAAATGGTTGTGCAGATGTAACTTATGCAAATATTTATCGGCCCAAAGGAAGGTAAATATTTAACAGAATTACATATGCACCTGTTGTAATAAATACATGATAATTATTCAATTTTATATATGAATAATAAATCAGCCTAAAGAAAGATTTATTATTCGATATGTTATTTATATTAGTGTTTGATTACTACACTAAGATATCATTACAAGTTAATATTTTATCCAACGAAATATTGATGGAGCATCTGGTATCTTGAGATGGGGTTTACTTTTATTTGAATTTATTTATTTGCTTTAAAGACTTATGTGAGCTTATTTGGTTTGTTTATTATTGTTCTCTATTTAACTATTACTATTGCTAATATTACTGTCAACATCAATTCAATTCTTATGCTAAATGGCTCTAACTTCAAGTCATGGCAAGAGAATCTCATGATAGTTCTCAGAGTTATGGATCTCAACCTTGCTTTAAGGATTGATGCTCCCCCACCTCTTACAGATAAGAGTACCTCTAATCACAAGAGGGAGATGGAAAGGTGGGAGAGATCAAATCGCATGTGTATGCTGATCATGAAGAAAGCCATTCCAAAAGCATTCAAGGGCACAATGTATGAAGAAATCACTACGGCTAGGAATTTTCTTGCAGATATTAAAAAGACGGTTGTCAAGAACGAATAGGTTGAAATTGGTATGCTCTTGGCAAGCCTGATTTCAATGAGGTATAAGGGTAAAGGCAATATCAGGAAGTACATCATGGAAATGTTTCATCTTACTTCAAAATTGAATGCACTTAAGCTTAAACTCTCTAGGATTTTCTAGTGTATTTGGTTTTGATATCTCTTCCGACATAGTTTAACTAGTTTAAGGTGAGCTATAACTGTTAGAAAGAGACTTTGTCTTTGAATGAGCTCATATCACACTATGTTCAGGAAGAGGAAAGGTTGAAGCAAGATAAAATAGAGAGTGCTCACCTGGCCTCAACCTCTAAGAATAAGGGCAAGGAAAATAAAAGAAAGAAAGATAAAGAACCTGCAGATATAGCACATCATAAGAAATAATAAAAGAAACCGACTGACCCGGGCAGTACTAGTTGTTTCTTCTATGGAGCTAAAGGGCATAAGAAGAAGTAATGCATCAACTATCATGCATGGTGTACTAAGAAAGGTGTGCTTCTTAATTGGTTTGTTTGAGGTTAATTTAACTTTAGTACCTAGACACATGTAGTCGATAGATTTTGGTGCAACAACTCACATCAGTGTGTCTATGCAGGGTTGCCTGAGTTGTCGAAAGCCAAGTGATGGTGAAAGATACATCTACATGGGCGATGGGACGATGATTCAAGTAGAGGCAATAAGAAATTTAGATTATTGTTAAACATTGGATTTTATTTGGATCTTGATGAACATTTATTATACCATCTTTTAAATAGAATTTAATTTTTATTTCTACTATGAACAAATTTGGTTATTCTTGTTCATTTGGGAATGAAAAATTCAGTTTGTTTTATGATTCAAAATTGGTTGGTTTTGGTTCTTTACAATTACCTCATTTAATGAATCCCTGCAATTAAGTACACGAAGTGTAAAGAAAAAATTAACCAATGAGAATTCAGCTACATTGTGGCATAAGAGATTAGGTCATATCTTCAAACGAAGAATAGAGAGACTTGTGTCCAACAAAATTTAGGATCCCTTAGGTTCTACAGATGTTGATATCTATGTTAACTGTATAAAGGAAAACAAACCAACCAAAGAAGATTTGAAGCCAATAGGACTTTAGACATCTTAGAACTTATACATACAAATATTTATGGGCCATTCTCTATAGTTACTTGGAATGGTCAACAATATTTTATAATGTTCATAGACGATTTCTCTAGATATGGCTACAGATATCTCATTTATGAAAAGGCACAGTCGATGGATGTGTTCAAAAATTATAAGGCTAAAGTTGAGAACCAACTCAGCAAAAGAATCAAAAGCGTCAGGTCTGACCATGATGGTGAGTACTATGGTAAATATAATGGTTCATGTGAACAATGCCCAGGGCCGTTTGCTAAGTTCCTCGAGAAATATGGTATTGTCCTATAGTACACTATGCTGGGTTCGCCCACTATGAATGGTGTTGTTGAAAGACGAAACAAAACACTTAATGATATGGTGAGGAGTATGGTTTATCATTTCACCTTACCAGAATCATTCTAGGGCGAAGCACTTAAAACTGCAGCGTATATCCTTAACAGAGTTTCAACTAAAGTGACTGATAAACCCCATATGAACTTTAGACGAGCAAAAAGCCTAGTCTAAAGCACTTGTATGTTTGGGGATGTCCAACCGAGGCAAAGCCTTATAGGCCTAATGAAAAGAAGCTGGACTCAAGGACGGTAAGTTGCTATTTTATTGGATACTCTGAAAGATCCAGAGGGTACAAATTTTATGATCCCACAACTAAATCAATTTTTGAGTCGAAAAATGTCCGGTTCTTTGAGGATGTAGAGTTTGTAGGGGAGATACAGTTAGAAACTTTGTCTTTGAAGAGGAATGCATTGATATTCCTATAGGTGTTATTGGCATTGATTAGGATTTCATTCCTGATCTTGTTTAAGACACAATAGGTTAAGACAATGTTGGAGAACCTTCCATTCAAGAAACTGTTCTAGAAGAACAAACTCTAATAACTTAAGAACCCATGCCATTAAGGCGATGCACTAAAGAGAGGAGAAGTGCAGTGCTAGATGATTATATTATATTTCTCCAAGAATATGAGATAGACATTGGAGTGATAGAAGATGATCCGATCAACTTCTGTCTAGCCATGAAAAGTTCAACTCTCAGAAGTAGATTGATGCCATGAAAGAAAAGATCAAGTCCATGAAGGAAAATGACGTATGGGATCATCCCATTGCCAAAAGGTGTGAAACCCATTGGTTGTAAATGGATATTTAAAACCAAGAGGGATTTAAAAGGCAATGTGAAAAGGTACAATGCTTGTCTTGTCGCTAAAGGCTTTAGGCAGAAAGAAGACATCGATTATAAAGAGACTTTCTCTCTAGTTTCTTGAAAGGACTCTTTCATGATTATAATGGCATTAGTGGTGCATTTCAATCTTGAGTTACATTAGATGAATGTGAAGACAACGTTTCTCAATGGCAACATTGATGAGATGATTTATATGGTGCAGCTAGAAAACTTTGTGTCAGAAGACCCAAAGAATATAGTTTGCAAACTTAAGAAATCCATCAATGAACTCAAACATGCATCTCAACAATGGTATTTCAAGTTTCATCAAGTGATCATCTCGTTCAGTTTTGAGATGAATTTGATCGATGATTGTATATACCTAAGTCCTATGGAAGCAAGCATATTTTTCTGATTTTATATGTCGATGATATTTTGCTTGCTAGCAATAATATAGGCTTTTTGCACGAAACCAAGAGATTTCTAACTAAAATTTTAAGATGAAAAATCTTGGTGATACCTCTTTTGTATTAAGAATTCAGATATATCGGGATTGTTGTCGGGGTATTTTTGGATTATCACAAAAGAGCTATATCGAAAAGGTTCTCAAGAGGTATGGCATACAGAATTATAAATGAAGTGATACCCTTGTGGCTAAAAGAGACAAGTTTAGTCTCATCAGTGCCCTAAGAATAATTTTAAGGAAAAGAAAATGCAGAAGATTCCTGTGCCTCAGTAGTAAGGAGTCTGATATATGCTCAAGTTTGTATGCATCTGGATATTGCGTACGTTACTGGAATGCTAGTCAGATATTTAAGCAATTTAGGATTAGACCATTGGAAATTAGTCAAACAAGTTTTGCGGTACTTATAGAGAATAAAGGACTACATGCTCACATATCAGAGGTCGGATTAGCTGAAGATTATTGGGTATACTGACTCCGATTTTGCTGGATGCCAAGAGCGTATGAAATCTACGTCGGGCTATATCTTTTTGTTAGCTGAAGGCGGCATCTCCTGAAAAAGTGCTAAACAATCTCTTATAGCCTCTTCTAGTGTGTTATGAGGCATCCATCACGGAGTATGGCTATGGAATTTTGTCACGGGGCTACACATAGTGGATGGTATTGAAAGACCACTCAAGTTATTTGTGACAATAAGTTAGCAATTCTATATTCCAATAATAACAGGAGCTCGACGAAGTCGAAGCATGTAGACATCAAGTTTCAAGTTGTTAAAGAAAGAGTTTAGAATGGACAACTATCTATAAAGCACATCAAAACAAACTCCATGGTTGCGGATCCACTTACTAAGGGATTGCCACCCAAAATGTTTCATGAGCAGACTACTCATATGGGTGTCATGTCTGTTATATATATTCAATTTTAGTGGGAGTTTATAATTTTTTAGATGCTCTTATGATGTAGATATTTTTAGTTATTAGGTTATTTTGAGGTTATTTTCTACAGAAATAAAGTTTTAGTTTATTAACGCTCTAATTTTGGTATGGTTGATCTCACTAAAGTTTAAGGAGGACCAGTTGAAAATAGGCATATTAAGATCACATTACATAAAAATTTTATGCTACACATCTATATCATGATCCATGTCATTCAATTGTATCAACATACATGACTATTAATGGGTCGAGTTACAATAGATGTAATAAAGGCCGCTTTGATCCTATATTGGTATGGTTAATGGACGGGATTGGTTATAAATACATTTCGGTAATAATAGTAAAATTGAGCTCATTCGATTATTTTTGTAAAACATAATATAAGGTTAAACATATATCCCAAGTGAAAGATTGTTGGATCATTAATCCAACATTGGGATTATATGTAAAATAATTATGTATTGCGAACTATCAAATAAGGTTAAGCCCAATTAAAAGTGATCTACTAAGGTTTCGATGATTTGGGCTTTAATGTATCTGATAGGATATGGGCCTTTAATGTATGAAGACCTAAGGGGTGATTTCTATTTTTATGATGTACTAAAATAGAAATACCAAAAGATAACAAGAAAGTTATATATATATATATATATATGTGTGTGTATGTATGTATGTATATAGTGGTTATGGTCTCCGGATCGCACGTATGACTTTCTTCTCTGAATTCTATCATTAGAAAGAAAATCTTAAAGAAAATTCAAAAGGGCTCTATGGAAGAATGTGCTGATCTGGAAGGTTAACCACACGCTCTGCTATGGAGAACAATAGACAATAAGGATCTGGAAGGCCAATCTTATGGCTTTGGAAAGCAATCAAACAATATGGATTCATGTACGCTTTTATTTACTGTTTATTGATTCTTGATGATTGAACATGAATGATTCTTGAGTTTCTTGATGATGGTTTTCACCAAAGGTTTAGGTTTAATTTCTAACATATGTGAATAAATAGATTGTGTAAAAGTTATTTTTTTCATCATAAATGAATTGTCATTTGACCCTTAAAGTAGATATACATGAATCAATAAACTAAATCAAAATCAAGTCAATTTTTTTATTAGCTATGATTTAGTCTATTAAAACATTGATTTGACTTTGATTTTAAAAATTAATTTAAAACAATTTGATACCAAACTTATCTCTAAATCAACTCAATTTGATCCATGTGCATTACTAACTTACATGAATGATTTTTAAAAGATAGTACAAAAATTGGGACTCCAAATCTTATAGTCAAAGATCCCTTCATGTTGGAAAACAACCAAAGGACATGAGTTTGCATTTGAAATTGCTCTCGAGGTCTTTGTGGATTACGTGGTCATAAGAAAAATGGAGAAAAGTAAAACATAAGCCAAGAGAGGTTTTTAAATTATTGTCACGAGATCTCATTTCTTACACACTAGACGAGGGTTGGCTTCTTTGGCTAAGGGGCTCTTCTCCTTTTATATGGGCAGCGGTGCAGCAAGTGCGCATCGATCGCATGGATTGATCGCTCGCATATACTGAATCGCATACGATAATTCAATGGGCTTTATCATCTACCGTACACACGAGCGGCCAATCTATGCGGTCAATGCGTGCTGCTGCATCGGAGAATGGTGCAGCTAGTCTTTTCTCCTTCCATAAGAAGTCATTTAGTTCATTGAATGCAAAATTACATCATAATATTATATTATTAATTTTATATTATCAAACATATGATTCATGTAATGTAATTTAGGTGTTTGGACATTTAGCATACCAATTGTTGGCCTAAATGGCAACCCAAGAGGGGGGTAAATTGGATTCTTAAAAAATTTATCGTTTAAAATTAATTTTTCAAAGTGAAGATGCATAAAGAGAGTGTAGTGAGTGTGATACTAAGAGTGCAAAGCAGAATATAAAGATAGAGTAAAGGGAAGAAGAAATAAGCATGATAAATACAAAGGTTTATAGTGGTTCGGTGTTAGCCACACCTACATCCACTCCCAAGCAACTCTTGGGCCCACACTATAATTACCTTAATTATAGCCGAGTTGTTTTATAAGCTCACAACCCAAACTTGTTGTTTTACAACGGGATCATAACGAACCCAGTCGGTTTTCACAGGCTTACCAGCACACAATCTATCACAAGCTAACCTTAGCTTGCATAAGGCCAACAGCCTTACCTGATTCAATCACCTGATTGAATCAGAAACCAAATGCATCAAAGAAATAGTTACAATAGAATGAACGCTCATCAAATGAGCAAATAAACAATGTAAGCGAGATAGGAATAGAAAAGCCTGATTAGAAGATCTTTGGAGTTGAGCTTTTCTTCTTTTCTATTTTTCTTCTTTTTCTTTTCTCTTCTTGGATGATCTTCCTCAAGATAGGATTGAACCTTTGGAAGAAACGTTGATGCAGAGAAGGGTAAAAAACTATGGCTCTTGCTTTTCTTCTTCTATATGATGGAAATCCTTTGGATTTGGCTCTTGAATGCTTTTGGATTTCTCTACTCTCTTTTTCGAACACTTGAGATTTTAAATCTGAGCTTTCTCTCTTGATATTTCTCTCTTCTATTCTTGATTTTCCCTCTTTTTTCAAATGATCGGAAGCCTTCTTTTATAATCTCCTCTTAATCCATATTTTGATGCAAAGTAGCCGTTAAAAGTGCTTATGGATGAGTTTATCATGAGAAAGGAAAGAGCCATTGAAGTTTATCTGAAAAATATAGCCGTTGGAGTTGTTTCTGACATTTCTGAAAATCACCTCTGATAGATTAGAGTCGACTTTAATCTGGCCTGGGGTTGGCTCTAAATCAGATTGCTCAAAATAGTAAGAATCTTCCATTCCGGAGTTGGCTCTAACTTTTTGTGGGATCGATACATTCCGTGCTGGAGTCGGCTCTAGCTCTACAGGTGTCGGCTCTAATTTTGACGCAAAAATGAGGTTCTCTGTATCTTAGGTTAGAGTCGGCTCTAATTTTCTGGTGTCGGCTCTAAATCGTGCCAAAAGTGCCAAACTGTTCTGATACACTCCAGAGTCAGCTCTAATTCCTCTAGAGTCGGCTCTAATGTCTGAAACTTGACACATGACATTAGAAATCGATTCAAACTCAAATTTTTTTGAGTTATGAATACTTAACCATTTTAATTCCCTAAAATACTTTGTCAAACTTATTAGTAACATAAGAAATATACTCATATGGTTTTTGTTAATCATCAAAATCAATAAATGGGTCAACAATCTTTCCCTTTTTGATGATGAGAAAAACATTGAGTATATGCATACAAAATTGCATTTTAAACTTCAATTTAGATAACTTTTCAAAAAGAGTGATATTTAACAACATTTCAACAAGTTTATTTTAGATATTTTGCATTACCGTTCCGAAAGGATAAAGGTTATCAAAAAGGCTCAATTCAAGTTATTGATCCAAATAGATATTAACTCAAATACTTATCAACTCAATTAGATTCCTCCTGAGTAAGACAACTCCCCCTATATATGTGCATATAACATAAAATCCTTATGCATATACAACACTTTCTCCTCCTTTTTTGTTATCAACAAAAAGGTTAAGAAGTTATAGGATAGTCATTGCTTAAATTGGGATTTAAATTAACTTAAATAAGAATTAATCATCATTATATCATAAAAATCAAAGATGTTCCATTATGATCAGAAACATTCATATATATTACATTCATAGTCATTGATTTCAAGTACAAGTATTGGCCCAGATGGCAACCCAAGAGGGAGGGGGTGAATTGGATTCTTTAAAAAATTTTAAACCTTTAACAACTATGTGCTTGGAGATAGATGAAATGCAATGCGAATGTTAAGTACAACCAAGGAGATAGAGAAAGAGATAATCAAAGCACGGCAAACACAAAGGTTTTATAGTGGTTCGGTGTATCCAACACCTACGTCCACTCCCAAAATCCACTTGGTCCACACTATAATCCTCTTGATTACAGTCGAGTTATTTTACAAGATCACAACTCAAACTTGTTGTTTCCCAGGGATCACAATGAACCCAGCCGGTTTTCCGGGCTCACCAGCACAAAACCCTAAACTCAAGCTAATCTAGCTTGACCCGAGGTATACTACCTCCACTAGTTTAATCCCCTTGATAGAACTAGCACAAACAAGAAAGAATAATATTTTTTAATAATACAAAGCTCCTCAAATGAGCGAATATTCAAAATAAATAAGCAAGGTTAGAAAAGCCTATTTTGAAGATTGTTGGATTTGAGCTTTTCTTCTTTTCTCTTTTTCTTTTCTCTCTGGAGATGTTGAATCAGGCCTCAGCTTTGATTCGTTGCAAATGTTGCAGATGAGAAGTTGAGAAAACAGAGCTTTTTCTTCTATTTTGGGAATCCTCTAATTTTTCCAATATGAGCACCTTGGATTTCTCTTTGAGCTTTTGGAGTGGAAGGATTTAAGTTTGGATACTTTTCTCTTTGATTTCAGGCTCAAGACTTCTCGGATTTTTGATTTGTATTCACTCCGATTTTTCCATTTTTATTTCAAACGAGCTTTCTTCCCCTTTTTATAGATTTCCTTTAATCCATTTTTGGTGAGAAAACTAGCCGTTGGAATGTACCTGAAAGTTTTTCCAAACAAAATATATCCGTTAAAAGTTAGGTAAAAAGAAAATATTACCGTTAGAGCTGATCTGGCATTTTAAAATTTCGTTCCAGATAGGTTGGAGTCGGCTCCAACTTTTCAGGTGTTGGCTCCAAGTCGTTTATCCAAAAATAGAAAGTTCTGAGTTCGTTGAGGAGTCGGCCCGAAAAAGTTAGGTGTCGGCTCGCCATACTCAGGTGTCGGCTCCAAAAGACTGTAAGTGTCGGCTCGAGGTAGTCAAAAATCAACGTTCTGTCCCCACATCGAGTAGGCTCCAGACACTGTAAGTGTCGACTCTGAAACTCTGGGTGTCGGCTCCGAAACTCTGGGTATCGGCTCCGGACCGTATCAAAAATCAGAAGAATATTTGACTGGCCATGGGGTCGGCTCCAACATTCCTAGGTGTCGACTCCAGGCTCTGAAACTTTGAAACTTGTATTTTGCAATTGATTCAAAACACGATTCTTAATGCCTTTAAATCAATCAAATATTTTTAAGCCCTGAAACACTTATCAAATCTATTAGGAATCAAATAAATATACTCAATTCCTTTATTAATCATCAAAATCAATAATTGGGTCAACAATCTCCCCCTTTTTGATGATTATAAAAACATTGAGTATATGCATAGGATTTTTAAATCAAAAATTTTAAAAGTGATCCTCACAAGTAAGCTCCCCCTGAATAAGGTAGCTCCCCCTATGAAGTTCAATTTAGCAGTTGTTTTTCCTTTTGCTCTACATTTAGTGTTGGATACTTAGAATTCAGTTATATCAATTGTCACTTAGGCTTATTTGCATATCCAAAATCACTTGATACCAATCAAATAAAATGCCAATCAAAGCATAACTAATTAATGCATATACGATATAACTTTCTCCCCCTTTTTTGTAATCAACAAAAAGGTTAGAAAGAGTTAAGTTAAATGATAAAATTGATAGATCAAAGGATAATTTCATTTCATCAAAAGTCAAGTATTACAAAAAGAAACTACTTTCATTATATCAAAATTTAAACTTTCATTACAAACATCAAACACCAAAAAAAACTTGACTTCATTACATGAAAATTACAAATTGTTTCTAATGATTCTTGTTAAATGATCCAAAATCTTTTCCATTCATCACTTTGAGTAGCTACAAATTCTTTCAACCTTCTATCAACAAAAGAGCAAGCAGTCATGATTTTATCTTGAAGCTCGGCATTGCACTTGGAGTAGGTCTCAGAATCTCCACAGATATCTTTAAGTTCTTCAAATATATTTTTCAGATCATTACTCAAGGAATCCGCAGATGAACTAAGAGTTGATTCTATTTTGCCAATGCGATCATCCAGGGAATAAAGGGTTTCTTTAAGATTCATAAACTTATTATCAAACTCAGTCTTCAATTCATCCTTCTGAGTAGCAAGCAATCCTTTGAGTTGCTCCAATTGAAGGTCTGAAAAACCAACTGATGAAGTGGATGACTGAACATGAACTAGAGCGGGTGCAGGGCAGGAACAGGGCTGCTGGGCTACGGAGAGGGAACCCTCACAGATGGTCCAGCCTCAAAAGATGCAGAAGGTCTAGGTTCAGGGGCTCTCTCGTCCAAGTTGCCT
This sequence comes from Calamus simplicifolius, assembly GCA_900491605.1. Classification (NCBI taxonomy): domain Eukaryota; kingdom Viridiplantae; phylum Streptophyta; class Magnoliopsida; order Arecales; family Arecaceae; genus Calamus; species Calamus simplicifolius. The sequence continues at coordinate 2,368,448 of UESW01003952.1, forward strand.
TTCCTTTCCCATTGCCCGTTGATCTTAACAAATCCCATCCGATGCAAGGTGGCCAAACTGTAGTAATCAGTGTGCCGAGATTCTTAGAAGGTTCATTGTCTAATATCACAACACCTTGGCTTCTGAAAACCATAGTTAGCACCATGCCGTAGGGTAAGGATGATCTTCTTTTCCCTCCAGCCTCAGCCATATAAATATCATCATTGCAGCTAAATTTATGGGTTGACTGGTCAAACACTGTCCATCACAACAATGTCTCGCTCTGGAGACATACTCAAATCGATCGGTTTTTGGAAATAATATTCTACTGCAAATATTGTGAAGTAATCTTAGTTCCAAGGGTAGTTGGTTAGCCCTAATCTCCTCAAATTCTGTAACTTCTCTCCTAACATCCTCGATAGAGCGGCTGACCTCTCACTGTGGATGTCCAACTAATCCAGTAATGGGAATGCTAAGGAGGTTTCCTAATTTCTGAAAAGTGAGATGGATCCTTTTACCTCTGACTGAGCTCACGATTCCACCGTCACCTCTCGACGATTGAAATAGAATTCCTTGACAAGAGCTGGATATGTAGGAACATCTAGAGAACACACTTTATCCCAGCCTAGTTCCTTGATTTGATTCCCAATAGAGAAGCCTCGGATTGAAAGAACTCGAAATCAACTTTCCTACCCATAGTTATCACTCTCCCTAGGGTATCTACTGAGGAGATGAGGGTCTGGATTGTCCAAAGCAGTTGAAGAGGAATCACTCGGAGACGGCTCGCGCACGGGTCGTCTCGCCGATCGTTTTCTTGTTGCTACGGGCACTCCAAGCACTGATCCTCTCCTCTTAGGTGCCATTAGATCCTTAGGAAGGCTTGAATAGGGTGGAATTAGAGATGGGGAGGCTTTGAGAGATTTGGGAAGAGTTTGGAGAATTTGAAAGAGATGAATGATGAGGTGTCGACTCTGCCCTAATAAAGTCGATTTGGGACCCCCAGGTGTCGACTCCCGCAAAGTCGGGTGTCGACTCCAAATCGCTAACACAGTCAGCGCTCGAACTGGAGTCGGCTCCACTTATACGGGTGTCGGCTCCAAGGTCAGGGACCGAGAGCGACACAGACAAGGTGTCGACTCCTCAAACTGAGGTGTCGACTCCACTGACAGTTTCAGAGAAAAATAACTGAGATTCAAACAACTGAAACTTGTCACAATAGGTTCAATAAAATTTTGAAAAAAATCTTTGGATATGAGGAATCAAATTGCTCAGATGACTAGATAATTGTCCTTAAAATTATGAAAGAAATATCAAGAAATTAATAGAAATCTAGATAGTCATTCCTTAGAGTTTCAAAATCATTCCAAAGGGTCACAAATCCCTAATTCACCTCTAAGATAACAAAATCTTTCTTCACTCAAAGGTTTTGTAAATATATCAGCTAATTGTTCTTCAGTATTAACATAATCAAGACAAATTTCATTATTAGCTACATGTTCTCTTATAAAGTGATATCTAATTTCAATGTGTTTTGTTCTTGAATGTTGAATTGGATTTTTAGTTAAATTAATTGCACTTGTGTTATCACATCTAATTGGAGTTTTATCAAGTGTTATGCCATAATCTTCAAGTTGTCTCTTAATCCAAAGGATTTGAGCACAGCAACTTCCAGCTGCAACATATTCTGCTTCAGCAGTTGATAATGCAACCGAATTTTGCTTTTTGCTAAACCAAGAGATTAAGTTACATCCTAAAAATTGACATGCACCACTTGTGCTTTTTCTATCTAATTTACATCCAGCATAGTCGGAATCAGAATATGCAATCAAGTTTAATGTTGAGTCTCTAGAATACCATAAACCTACATTTTTAGTTCCACTTAAATATCTTAAGATTCTTTTTACAGCAATTAAGTGAGATTCTTTAGGTTCAGATTGAAATCTAGCGCATAGACAAACAGCAAACATGATATCTGGTCTACTAGCTGTTAAGTAAAGAAGAGATCCGATCATACCTCTGTAATATTTTTGATCTACTTTCTTACCATCTTCATCTTTATCCAATTTGCATGAAGGGCTCATAGGTGTTCCAAGTGGTTTGATTGACTCCATTCCAAACTTCTTGAGAAGTTCTTTGTGTATTTTGCTTGATTGATGAAAATTCCCTCTTTGCTTTGCTTGATTTGAAGTCCTAGGAAGAAATTGAGTTCTCCCATCATGCTCATCTCAAACTCACCCTGCATTAACTTAGCAAATTCTTGACACAAACAGATTGTTAGTAGCACCGAATACAATATCATCAACATATATTTGTACTACTAATAAATCCTTGTCTTTTCTTTTCAAAAATAGTGTTTTATCAACATTTCCTCTTATAAAGTCATTTTCAATAAAAATTTACTTAATCTTTCATACCAAGCTCTAGGTGCTTGTTTTAAACCATATAGTGCTTTGTGCAGTTTAAAAACATGATTTGAAATTCATGATCTTCAAAACCAGGTGGTTGTTCAACATAAACTTTCTCATTTATAAAACCATTTAAAAATGCGCTTTTAACATCCATTTGAAATAAATTGATATGCATATGACATGCAAATGCAAGTAATAATCTAATTGCTTCTAGTCTAGCTACAGGTGCAAAAGTTTCATCAAAATCAATTCCTTCTTCTTGATTATATCCTTTTGCGACTAATCTAGCTTTGTTTCTAATTACAATGCCATTTTCGTCTAATTTATTTCTAAATACCATTTTGATCCTATAACAGAATGATCTTTAGGTCTATCTACAAGAGTCCAGACATTATTCCTAGTAAATTGATTTAATTCTTCTTGCATGGCTAACATCCAATTATTATCTTTTTCTGCCTCTTCAATAGTTTTAGGTTCAATTTGAGATACAAATGCAAGATGATTGTTGATGTTTCTCATTGATGATCTAGTTCTTACTCCTTGAGATGGATCACCTATAATCAATTCCTTTGGATGACCATAGGCATATCTCCAATCTCTAGGAAGATCTATATCATTATGATTTTATCAACAACATCAACCTAGGTGAATCATTATCTTTAGCTTCTTGTTCATGATCTGAAGATACATCAATATTTAACTTTTCAATGTCTCTTTCTAGAATGTTTGTATCTTCCTCATCATCAATTTTCTTGAACTAGATGCTAAAGATTCATCAAAAACTACATGAATAGATTCTTCTACAATTAAGGTTTTCTTGTTAAATACTCTATAGCTTTACTAGTTGTTGAATATCCTAAGAATATGCCTTCATCAGATTTTGCATCAAATTTTTCTAGATTATCTTTACCATTATTATGAATGAAACATTTACAACCAAATGCATGAAAGTAGCTTATATTTGGTTTTCTATTGTTCCATAGTTCATAAGGAGTTTTCTTAAGATTGGCCTAATAGGGCTCTATTAAGAATGTAACATGCCGTGTTTATAGCTTCCGCCCAAAAGTATTTTGGTAGGTTGCTTTCACATAGCATGGTACGGGCCATGTCTTCTAAGGTTCTATTTTTTCCTTTCAACTACTCCATTTTGCTGTGGTGTTCTAGGTGCTGAAAAATTATGATGGATGCCATTTTCTATGCAAAAGTTTTAAGATGATTTTCAAATTCAGTGCCATGATCACTTCTAAGAGACACTATGGTGTTATTTTTCTCATTTGTGACTTTCTTGAAGAATTTCAAAAACAATGGAAAGTCTCATCTTTATGAGCTAAAAACAATACCCAAGTATATCTAGAGTAATCATCTACAATCACAAGACCATATTTCTTTCCTCCTAGACTTGTGGTTCTAGTAGGTCCAAAAAGGTCCATGTGAAGTAGCTCAAGTGGCCTAGAAGTGGAAACAATATTTTTAGATTTGAAAGAGTTTCTAGTTTGTTTTCCAAATTGACATGCATCAAATTTTGTTATTTTCAAAATCTAGTTTGGAAGTCCTTTAACTAAATCCATTCTTATTAATTTTGAAATTAGGTGTGTGCTTGCATGACCTAATCTACGATGCCATAACCAACCAATCTCATTCATATTAGCATTATCAGCAACTAAGCAATGATTACTAGTAGACAAATTGTCTAAATCAATCAAGTATACATTGCCATTTCTATATCCAGTAAATATAATGCTATTATCAATGGGATTAGAAACAGTGCAGATAGAAGCTTCAAATGATACTTTAAAACCTTTATCACATAATTGGCTAATACTAATTAAGTTATGTTTTAAACCATTACATATAAAACATTTTCAATAATAGTGGAGGGAGTTATTTGAATTTACCAAATCCCATAATTTGGCCTTTACCATTGTCACCAAACGTAACAACTCCTCCTCTTTTGCTTTCAAGGGTGATGAATTGATCCTTGTCACCCGTCATATGTCTTGAGCAGCCACTATCAAGATACCACTTTTGCTTTGATCTTTTGGCCGCAAGACACTCCTGCAAAAAATAACTTTATGTTTAGGTACCAAGCTTTCTTGGGTCCTTCATGGTTAGTAGCAACAAAGATTGTTCCTTTCGGAACCCATATTTTCTTTCCTTTATATTTAAATCTTTGTTACTGTTTCTAAAATTGCATTCATAGGATTTATGTCCTTTCTTGTTACAACAATAACATGTAACACTATTTTATTTTATTCTTTTCTAAAGAATTTTTAAAATTTTTGTTTTATGTTAGGCCTATACCTAATCCAGCCTTATCAAATATGCTCTTTGATTACCTAATAACAAATTAAGTTTTTCAACTATAAGTAAATTTATCAACAATATTTTATATTATATCTACTTTCTTTAATTTATCATTTTCATTAGAAATTGATTCTTTTCTTTTAACAAATTTTCATTTTCAGATTTCAGCATTTAATCGTTAGTTTATCTTTTCTTTGATAAGAATTGAATTATTCATTTTTTAAAAATTTATTTCTTTTTAAAATTTTAAAATCATCAACTAATTCATTAAATGCTTCAAACAATTCATCAAATGTAAAATCATCACAAGGTTTTGGTACTTACCTCATCGTCGTTTGCCATAAAGCAAATATTTGCAACTTCTTTTTGTTCTTCCTCGGAAGAGGATTCATCGCTGTCGCTCCAGGTTGCAACATAGGCTTTTTCTTTTCTTGTAGGTTTTTTTAAGTGAGGACAATCATATCTAAAGTGCCCCGGTTTTTACATTCATAACATATGAGGGGTCTTTCTCTTTGTCCTTATCCTTTTCCTTTTCTCTTTTCCTTCCACCTTTGTTCCAAATTTCTTCTTGTGGAAGGGTCTCCTTCTTTGCATAAATCTTTTGAATTTTCTAGCAAGAAGTGCAGTCTCTCATCATCATCATCATTCATCACTGCTGCTCTTCTCAATTTCTGCAGCTTTGAGGGCAATTGTTTCTTCTTCTTAACGTCTTCCTCTATATGTTGTTTCATGTTCAACTCATGAGTCATTAGTGATCCGAGTAGCTCCTCCAAGGTAAGGTGTTGAGGTCCTTGGCTTCTTGGATTGCTGTCATCTTTGCTTCCCATGTTCTTGGAAGTGACCTAAGAATTTTGCGAACCAATTCAGAGTTAGTATAGGTCTTGCCAAGACTTTTAAACCATTTACAATATCAGTAAATCTAGTGTACATGCATGTGATAGTTTCATTTTGTTCCATGCTAAACAATTCATATTTGTGCACTAAGATATTAATTTAGATTCTTTAACTTGATTAGTACCCTCATGGTTAACTCTAATCTATCCTAAATTTTCTTTTGCGGAATTACATGTAGAGATTCTATTAAATTCATTAGCATCTAAAGAACAATATAAAACATTCATGGCTTTTGCATTAAGCTGAGCCATTTTTTATCATTTTCATTCCAATCCCTTTCGGGTTTAGAAACTATTGAACCATCTACTATGTGTGGGTGTGCTAGGTCCATTAGTGATTACACTCTAAAGCTCATAATCTAAAGCTTGAATAAAAATTCACATTCTAGCTTTCTAATAAGAATAATTAGAACCATTAAATAAAGGAGGTCTATTGGTAGAATGACCTTCAGCAAATGAAGATCCAGTTTGAGCTGCCATTTGGATCTTTAACTCTTGATCATTGGATCAAACAAAAATGAGCACTAGCTCTGATACCAATTGTTGGCCCAAATGGCAACCCAAGAGGGGGGGTGAATTGGTTCTTTAAAAATTTAATATTTTAAAAACTATGTACTTGGAGATAATTAAATGCAATGCAAGATAAAGCAAAACCAAATGAAGAGATAGAGAGAGAGAAAGTCAAGGCATGACAAACACAAAGATTTTATAGTGGTTCGGTGTATCTAACACCTACGTCCATTCCCAAGTATCACTTGGGTCCACACTATAATCCACTTGATTACAGTCGAGTTGTTTTACAAGCTCACAACTCAAACTTGTTGTTTCCCAGGATCACAACGAACCCAGTTAGTTTTTCGGGCTCACCAGCACACAACCCAACCACAAGCTATCCTTAGCTTGTACCGAGGTATACTACCTCCACTAATTTCAATCCCCTTGATAGAACTAGCACAAAAGAAAAATAAAGTTTTGAATACATACAAAGCTCCTCAAATGAGCAAATAAACAAAATAAACAAGGATAAGAAAAGCCTGTTTGAAGCTCTTTGAATATATGCTTTTCTTCTTTTCTTCTCTTCTCTTCTTGAGAGATTAAATCAAGGCCTTAGCTCAGATTCTTCACTGAAATTTGCAGTTGAGAAGTTGAGGATTTAGAGCTTTTTCTTCTATTTTGGGAATCCTCCATTTTTCAATATGAGAACCTTGGATTTCTCTTTGAGCTTTTTGGAGTGGAAGGATTTGAGTTTGGATACTTTTCTCTTTGATTTCAGGCTCAAGACTTCTCGGATTTTTGATTTGTATTCACTCTTTTTTTTTTTTTTCAAACGAGCTTTCTCCCCTTTTTATAGATTTCTTTAATCCGTTTTTGGTGAGAAAACTAGCCGTTGGAATGTACCTGGAAAGTTTTTCCAAACAAAATATATCCGTTAGAAGTTAGGTAAAAAGAAAATATTACCGTTAGAGCTGATCTGGCATTTTAAAATTTCGTTCCAGATAGGTTGGAGTCGGCTCCAACTTTTCAGGTGTTGGCTCCAAGTCGTTTATCCAAAATAGAAAGTTCTGAGTTCTCAAGGAGTCGGCTCAAAAAAGTTAGGTGTCGGCTCGCCATACTCAGGTGTCGGCTCCAAAAGACTGTAAATGTCGGCTCGAGGTAGTCAAAAATCAACGTTCTGTCCCTGCATCGAGTCAGCTCAGACACTGTAAGTGTCGACTCCGAAAAACTCTGGGTGTCGACTTCGGACCGTATCAAAAATTAGAAGAATATTTGACTACGCCATGGGGTCGGCTCCAGCATTCCTAGGTGTCGACTCCAGGCTCTGAAACTTTGAAACTTGTATTTTGCAATTGATTCAAAACATGATTCTTAATGCCTTTAAATCAATCAAATATTTTTAAGCCCTGAAACACTTATCAAATTATTAGTAATCAAATAAATATACTCAATTCCTTTATTAATCATCAAAATCAATAATTGGGTCAACACAAGTTAAATGAAAATACATTCAAAGTGTAAAGTAAACATAAAACAAGATAATATATCTTAAAAGTCCTTAGTATAAGCTAAGTATAAATATAACCTAACTTATAACAAAATCTAAGCACAATATTTGAAGTCCTAAAATCTAATTCTAAGATTGGATAATTGGTTGGATTGGCCGGAGTTGAAGTTGAAGTTGAAGTTGAAGTTGCTTGGCTTGGCTTGGCTTGGATCAGCTGGAAAAGCGGGAAGGGTAGGGAATATCACTTCAGAATCTTTTTCAGTTCCACTAAATTTGTCCCATCCCTTTTTCTTGAACCTTCATAAAATCATTAATCAATTTTTCAACAAGGGAAGCAGCTATCACAACTTCTCTTGTAGCTCCACATTACCTTTGGAATAAACATCTGAGTCATCTCTAATATATTTGATCTTGTCAAAAATAGATTGCAACTCAGTCTTCAAAGCATCAGAAGAAGTATTGAATGATGACTCAATCTTCTCGATCTTCTCTTTCAAAGTGTATAAAAGCTGCCTAAATCACAACAATTGATCTCTGACATTATCTTTAATTTTAGTCTCATGCTCAGCCAACAAGGCTTTGAGCTGCTTAATCTGCCTATCAGAAAAATCAGAAGAACTTGGGACAAAAAGTAGTGGTTGCTGCTAGTGCTGGTGGAGGTGTTGAAGTGCTTGGTCTGGGTGAAGAATGTCTGGCAGATGGTTCAACTTCCGAAGGACCAGGGACCTCTTCAACAAAATCAATATCAGCCTCAACTGCTCTTTCTTCTTTAATAGGTTCTGTCATCACAACTTGTCCTCTCCTTTGCCATTGACCATTTACTTTCTTAATGTCCATACGGTGAAATGTAGCAACATTGTAATAATCCTATGCCTTGCTAGATGTGGAATAGCCTAAGAATATACCTTCATCCGACTTAGCATCAAACTTTCCTAAATTGTCCTTTCCATTATTATGATGAAACATCTACAACCAAATGCATGAAAATAATCAATGTTGGGTTTCCTATCATGCTATAGTTCACAGGGAGTTTTCTTAAAGATTGGTCTAATTAAGTCTCTATTTAGGATGTAATATGCTGTGTTTATGACTTCCGTCCAGAAATATTTTGGGAGTTGGCACTACAAGAAAATACTGAAATAGCGACGCAAATTTAGCGACGCAAAATTGCGTCGCTAAATTGCGACCACTTTGCGACGCCTTTGTGACAACAAATATTGCGACGCATTAGCGACTCATTAGCGACTCATTTAACCAAAAAATCAAAAAAAAAATTAAATTTTTAATATTGCGACGCAAATATTGCGTTTGCAATATTTTTAAATTAATTTTTTATAAAATATAAATATCAATAAAAATATTGCGATGCAATATTTGCGTCGTAATGTTTTTAGCACAATTAAGAAAATTAAATTTTTAATATTGCGACGCAAATATTGCGTCGCAATATTTTTAAATTAATTTTTTATGAAATATAAATATCATTAAAAATATTGCGACGCAATATTTTGCGTCGCAATGTTTTTAGCAGAATTAAATATTTAAAATTTTTAATATTGCGACGCAAATATTGCGTCGCAATATTTTTAAATTAATTTTTTATGAAATATAAATATCAATAAAATATTGCGACGCACTATTTGCGTCGCAATGTTTTTAGCAGAATTTAAAAATTAAATTTTTAATATTGCGACGCAAATATTGCGTCGCAATATTTTTAAATTAATTTTTTATGAAATATAAATATCAATAAAAATATTGCGACGCAATTTTGCATCGCAATGTTTAAATTTTTAATATTGCGACGCAAATATTGCGTCGCAATATTTTTAAATTAATTTTTAATGAATTATAAATATCATTAAAATATTGCGACGCAATATTTGCGTCGCAATTTTTTAGCAGAATTAAATATTTTAAATATTTAATATTGCGACGCAAATATTGCGTCGCAATATTTTTAAATAATTTTTTATGAAATATAAATATCAATAAAAATATTGCGACGCAATATTTGCGTCGCAATATTTTAGCATAATTAAAAAAATTTAATTTTAATATGCGACGCAAATATTGTGTCGCAATATTTTTAAATTAATTTTTTATGAAATATAAATATCAATAAAAATATTGCGACGCAATATTTGCGTCGCAATGTTTTTAGCAGAATTTAAAAAAATTAAATTTTTAATATTGCGACGCAAATATTGCGTCGCAATATTTTTAAATTAAATTTTACGAAATATAAATATTAATACAAATATTGCGACGCAATATTTGCGTCGCAATGTTTTTAGCAGAATTAAATATTTAAATTTTTAATATTGTGACGCAAATATTGCGTCGCAATATTTTAAATTAATTTTTTATGAAATATAAATATCATTAAAATATTGCGACGCAAGATTTGCGTCGCAATGTTTTAGCAGAATTAAATATTTAAATTTTAATATTGCGACGCAAAATATTGCATCGGTCGTCGCCGATCGGGATCAGGTCTTGGATCGAACGCAACCGTCGGATCGTCGCCGATCTCGGACGGATCGCCACGG